>OX123184.2:61707232-62131189 GCA_944739405.2 Euclidia mi | reverse complement strand
TCCACCACCGTTGTCAAAAGCATCCAATATGCACTGTTTTAATTGTTTGACACTGACCCGGTCACTTTTGTACACTCACAATACGATGTCCATGGGTACACAGCTGCACTCGCGATTTTGCCACTCAAAAAGTACGCACGAAGCATAGCTACATACTCCCGTGATATGAACTGATATGATAGGCCATCGCGTCGGGCAAACGTAGACAAACAATTAAGTTTTGCAACGAAATTAGATACGCTGACTTTCGCTAGTAATTTAGTACTGTTTCCTCGCATCATCGGGGCGTGGCGCAGGCGCAGAGGGGCGTGGGGGGGGGGTAATTTATCAATGGTATGATAGTACACGGGTCGGTCATAGTATTAGTATTGCATTTACCAATTATCACGTATTTTTGTGGACAGTTTTGAGACAGTTTTGGGACTTAGTGTTTTTATTTTTCAACTACATAATTATGATCAGTTAAAGATACTTAGTGCCCTGTTAAATTTTTTGTACTAATTAAAAAATAGCGGTGTATATATATATATATAGCAATAGCTATTGCATACATTAGAAAAGTATCTTATTATTTGTTTATTTCTATTCTGTTAATTTTTGTGTGAAAGAACTTAAAATAAATGATTGTGTTGCTTTGATTCTATTAACTTTTGTTTAAATTTTACTCCGATGCGCGAAGGTTATTGAGAAGAGGATAAAAAAGCGTATGTGTGTGTTGTGTATGCCTTTCTCTCTCAGAGCCAGGGATGTATCTATTTCAGGTAAGTATATTATATATATAATATATATAATATATATATATATATAATAGCGGTGTATATATATATACACCGCTATTTTTTAATTAGTACAAAAAATTTAACAGGGCACTAAGTATCTTTAACTGATCATAATTATGTAGTTGAAAAATAAAAACACTAAGTCCCAAAACTGTCTCAAAACTGTCCACAAAAATACGTGATAATTGGTAAATGCAATACTAATACTATGACCGACCCGTTGTACTATCATACCATTGATAAATTACCCCCCCCCCACGCCCCTCTGCGCCTGCGCCACGCCCCGATGATGCGAGAAACAGTACTAAATTACTAGCGAAAGTCAGCGTATCTAATTTCGTTGCAAAACTTAATTGTTTGTCTACGTTTGCCCGACGCGATGGCCTATCATATCAGTTCATATCACGGGAGTATGTAGCTATGCTTCGTGCGTACTTTTTGAGTGGCAAAATCGCGAGTGCAGCTGTGTACCCATGGACATCGTATTGTGAGTGTACAAAAGTGACCGGGTCAGTGTCAAACAATTAAAACAGTGCATATTGGATGCTTTTGACAACGGTGGTGGACATTTCGAAGGACAATGGAAATACTTGTAAGTTTAGTAAATAATACGTACTTAAGTAAATAATAATTTGATGCAGGCGCCTCAAAATCGGTCTGTGTTCTCCACACACCTTGAGGAAGGCCTATGTCCAACAGTGGACGTCTCTAGGCTGACATGATGACGATAAAATAATTTGTAAATAGCAGATGATTCTAACTTCATAAATACGCCAAAATTACTCTTTTCTTTTAGTCCAGAACACCATCTTTTATTTTGATATTTGTTTGCTTTCTAATTACATACCTCCGTATTTAATTACTTGTTAAACGATGAATTTTACCGGTCCTACGCCCGAATGAAGTATGAAGGAGAGGGTAGAACTAACAAAATTAAAAAATAACTACCTACATTTATTATTTTTCTTCATTTTATTTTCTATTGCTACCTACATCATAAGTGCGACAGAGAGAATGCGAATGAGCAGGATGGAATATTATCAATAAATTAGTGAATGGATTGTAAAATATGACTATGATTTAAGTGAGATTTTCTACAATAAACAAATGATAATAACTTTGCTCTTTATTGATATTATGAAATTCTTACGTCACATATATGATAATGATATCTTCGCTAATCTGTCCTTAAAGTTCTTGTACTAATTAAAAAATAGCGGTGTATATATATATATATAGCAATAGCTATTGCATACATTAGAAAAGTATCTTATTATTTGTTTATTTCTATTCTGTTAATTTTTGTGTGAAAGAACTTAAAATAAATGATTGTGTTGCTTTGATTCTATTAACTTTTGTTTAATTTTACTCCGATGCGCGAAGGTTATTGAGAAGAGGATAAAAAAGCGTATGTGTGTGTTGTGTATGCCTTTCTCTCTCAGAGCCAGGGATGTATCTATTTCAGGTAAGTATATTATATAAAAAATATCATGTCTTATTAGATTTTTTCATTACCGTGGAATGATTCTATCATTCCCGTGGCACAATTCTTTCATTGCCGTGGACGCATGTTTCACTGCCGTGCATGCATGTTTCATCGCCGTGACACGAAATTTTTAATCTTGATTATCTCGTTAGTTTTTCAAGTTATCTTCTAGATATTAAGCAAGAATACATTTATATTATCAAAAACTTGATTAAACACTATTTTTTCTTGCTCTAAAGTTAAAAAATAAAAAATCCACGGAAATGAAGATTTTATTGAACCTGTTGAAATTCACCCGACTGACAGACACGCTAGAGCCGAAACTACTGGGCACAAGTAATTGAAATTTGGCATGTATGGTCCTTGAGGAGTGTCGGGGAACACTAAGAGAGGATTTTGGTTATTCCACCCCTAAGGGGGTAAAACAGGTTGTCAGAGTTTGTACGAAACTTTTTATTCCTTCAGTGGATTAACTTCAAACTTTGTATATTGGTTCCTCAAATGACGTTAATGAACACTAAGAAAATGTTTTTGGAAATTATTACTCTAATATGATAAAAAGAGGAGTCAAAATTAGTATGAAACCTTTTTAATATTTCAAGGGATTATCGTACTTTCCATATTGGCTCCTCAAATGATGTTACTGAATACAAAGACATTTATTTTGGAAATTCTTACCCTAAGAGGGTAAAAAAGGGAGTCAGAGTTTGAGTAAAACCTTTTATTTTTCAATGGAATCACTTTAATCTGAATATATATAAAATCCTTGCGTTACTGACTGACTGACAGACTTGCTACAGCGCAATTAGGTGAAATTTGGCATGTATGTTCCTTAAGGAATGTAGGGGAATTTGTACAAATCATTTTAACCAAGTGAAATTTACGCGTGCGAAGCAGCGGGCAAAAGCTAGTGCTACGATAAAACGTATATGATACACATCTTTCTAGTGCCAAAAGAGACTAATCGTGCATTCTGAAAACTATCCGAATATAAAATAAATTAGAGCTCATTCGCTCGGGTTATCCCTATACCTTCACAGACGGAAAAAGTCAAACTAATATATTTAAAATAATGATATATTGCCTTCAGCATTCTACAACCTTCTCTTACATTATAAATAAACCTTACCCAATCCTAAAATTGTCGTAAACTCTACCGTTGGTAAAAGCTAAAGTATAAAGACAGACAGCTCTAAATAAAGACACCTCTTAAAATAGAAAAGGTTGGTATGCAATATTATAGAACCCTTGCATTGACCTAAAAAGTCAATAACAGTAAATCAATCATCCAAAAACAATTTGTCACCAGGTTGTAGCTATTGTCATTTGATAAAAGATGGTATTTTTTGTTAAAAGCTGAACAAAAAGAAAGAATGTAATCATAAACGAACAAACTTTACAACTGCCGGTCTGGGAAAATACAGGTGTTTGAAACGCTAATCTACCTCTTAGCGATCTCATTTTCAGTCTCGAAATACAAAATACACAATACACGTATATTGTACTGTATCACGTGTGCTCGATCGATAGGACGCTATCAGGCTTGTCGCTGACTAACTAATTTAAGTCCATTGAAGAATAGAGACTGAAAACTCTATGCCACGAACGACATCACGGTCTAAACTAGAATAAACAACATAAGTTATACATACGGGCTGAATATTCAATCGTTCGATTTCGGTGGTCAAATCCTAAGTATGTCGCTTTAGAGAGCTACGGACCAATAAACTTAACTTTTGTTTATTCAAATACGTTTTAGGTGGGTGTTTCGCGTATTTTGTGGAAATATGATACTTTAAATTACTGTCGAATGATTCAGTTTGTCCCACAAGTACCTACAGCAAATTCTTCAATATGTTGTACACACAAAATAGAAACATCAAACATGTCGTATTTAAGAATAATAAGAAAAATCGGTAAGTTGAAGACGTTGATATTATGAGACATACTGGGTCTACGCTAGCAAATTAATTTTGATCAATCTAGCAAACAATTCTTCAACGTAATTATTTAAGGTATTAAATAATTATTCACAACGCTGTTGTGACTCAAATTAGGAGAGGCCCTAGGACCTACGTCCAGCACTGGACGCCGAAAGTCTGTATGGTGATAAAAGCAATTTCGCTAGATACGTTTTGTATCAGTTACTCGTATTTCAGAATAATTTGCTTCACAACAGCTGTAACGTCGTACTTGGAAAGGCGTGATGTTCTTGCTTTAATTAAATAAGTAGGTACCTACGCACGAAATAATTACCAAAACATACCAAGACAACATTTTGCAACCGCTGATACGAAAGCAATCCTATTGGTTTTATATTAAGGAACCATTCATTATTAAAAAGTTTGCATAGATTTTTACTCGAAATAAACTCATCCGAAATTCAAAAGGGCGTTGATATTCTACAATAAATCGACGGCTTCAGAATCTTATGCATATTCGACTACGTTGCATTTTCTATACCTATGTATTTCATAAAAGTTTACGTCCGAAATTCGTGCATCAAAGCATTTCTTACAATAACCTTCAAGGCCTCTTCTGTGATCAAAACACATGGGTGAATGAAATGCAAATTCCTAGGCGATCTTGAGATTACGGTAAAATGTCTGTGTTACTGTTATTAAACATCGATTTCCTGTGGGTGTATAATACACCTCTGCCTACGCCTTCGGGGATAAAAGGCGTGAAGTTATGTTATGTTATCTTCTGTGAGTGACTGACTACCCTAGTCAGTCGAGCCGGCCCATTCACGCTGAAATCAGCAAAGCTCTATAGACTCTACCTTTAAAAAATGATAAATCACGAATCACAGCTTTTAAGTAGGTAAATATAATATTTTCATTTACAGCTCTGTCTACCCCATTTACTGTTAAACAGATCTTATTACTATCAACAAACAAACTCTATTACTTCCAATGTTAAGTATGAAGAACTGTGCTTATTATTGACTAGAGGATTACCACAGCTACGTCTGCACATATTTTATAATCCAACTGTTTCTTTCCGATCCCGTTTGAATTTGGAAAATCCCTTCTTAGTGCTCCCCTACGATCCGAAAGGAACATATTATCTACAATTCGGTGTCTCCTATCTTTGCCGAACCATAAATGATAACTTTCGGTATGAGACTCCATGACTGCTTAAGATGAGGTGGTGCCCAAATCGCTTTAATCTCAATAATAGTGAGACTTTTTTTCTCAGTAGTTCCATGGGCTTAATAACTACGATGGAACTACTAAGAAAAAAAAGTCTCACTAGTTCAATATAATATATATATTAATATATATATATATATATTATATTGAAGATCTAAAGCTATATATATATATATATAGCTTTTGTTCGACCAAACTTTTTCTTTCCTTTCTCTCCTCTTTCGATGGTTTCGGTTTAGGCATCTTGGCTTTCTAAAAATAAACAATCCATTATTATGTTTATAAATAGACTGTAGTAGAAGAGTGAGTGAGTGAGTGCGTGCGATTGTGTTGGGTGTGTATGTGTGTGTGTGTGTTTGTGTGTGTGTGTGTGTGTGTTTGTGTGTGTGTGTGTGTGTGTATGTATGTGCGCGTATGTGTGTGAGTCTGTGTGCGTATGTTTGAATGTCTATCGTATGATGGAGTACCAAATATATGTCATTTTGTAAGGTTAACGTGGAAATATATTTTTGTAGTTGACTGTACAGTACTGATTGTTTTTTTCTCTTAATCATGCCGTGGCGATGAAAACATAAGCCATGGAAATGAAACAACTGGTCATGGCAATGAAACTAAATTGGTTTAAAAGGCATGGCAATGACATTTTGTTTCATTGCCGTGTCTTTTTTTTCATTGCCATAGCAAATCTTGCCCACGGAAATCATGGCAATGAGAGCACGGTGATGAAAATCAAGGCAAAAACATCAAATAACCAAAAATCTATTAATAATTCACAGTCATTAACACGTTACAAATAAACATAAGATAAATGGCATTCTATCGAATGTTTAATCAAAAGGACAAACTTATTCAAATAGAAGTTAGGCCTATCCACGGCGATGAAAGTAAGAATGTCCAGTAATATAAAAATCGAATACTTAGGTACATTTATGGCGCAAAAACGCAGGCACGTATACACGTCGTTCCACGTCGAGCACCAAGCGACACTATTATGCAACGTTTAGCGCACAGGGGTAGGGGACGCAAGTCCTTAGATAAAACAATATTCTTAAATATATTTAGGACACGGCGATGAAAGTGAGTTCTAGGACAAATGTATTTTTATTAACCATTTGTTGTATTGTTTAAATATATGAATAAATGTATACCGTAAAACTACTGTATCTATTCACGTATCAAATAAAACTAGGGTTTTATATAAATAACCAATGTGTGGACAAACACGGCAATGAAAGATTTCGAGGTTTAATGATTTTTTTGGAGTATCTATTAATCCTATTTAATTAAATACATATTTAGTGCTACACATAGATTACTATTTCACCTAACCAGAAAAAATGTTAGAACATTATAACTATGTTTAATAGTACCGATTTCATTGATGCCACGTAATTTTTGTTCCCGGAAAATTCACCCAGTCAGTGAGTAACGCAAGGATTTTATATATACAGAAGATTATATTTCCGAAATATATTGGTAAGTATAGCAATATAATCCAAATCCCACAGTTTACCGAGTAAAGCTGTTCTACATTCGTTTCCACATTACGAGTAAATCCTAAAAGCTTCATCTCGCATACGTAACTCATTTTGAGAAGCATAAAGCACATCCCATGTCGTTATTAAAATGCTTTCAAATTTTCCAACGTGACTCAGAGGGTTATAGCGTACGCCGTAACTGAGTTACCGATGTCTCTCCGTAAAGTGTATGAGTGCAATTTGAACTAGATTTGCATATCACCTGTACAGTTTGTACTGTGATAAACTTTCTAGATATCATCTGCATCTACAATATGGCAATTGCGTCGAGTAAAAGTTCATATAACCAGATATAATGACTGAATTTATTTCAAGTTTTCTAGAAATTATTTTTCTTGCAGGTAAGAGAATGTGCAATATAAATACCCAATATAAATTACCTACAGCATTCCTGTTTTTTCTGCTATGGAAAGTTTATTTACATTAAGAAGGCACATTAAATTGAATATAATTCAATCTAATACAGTTTAATAAATTGCATTATGACGTCAATTTATCAGATTCTAGTTGGACTGACATTGTTCTGTCAGAAAACAGTGACCATTTCCATACAAAATTACCGATTTCACCTCTCCAATTTTACGACTTTGGGATTTTCCTGGGAGCCGGACCACAAGTTTTTGTAAATAAGCCAAGATGGTACCTGCCTGGCAGCCTGTGAATACTTAGTATGAAAAACTAACCGGTTGTTGGCGTTAGGATAATTAATATTGTACGTTCAATCTCTACGTAATTATTCCGTCATATCTGATTAGACTAGTAAACGGACCCACAGGCTCTTACGTGTGTAAATCTTGGATGAAACCGGGATAACGCTAGGACAATGATGATTTTCAATGTCTACACAGAACATGCAGTTCTATCAGCTAAAATGTAGGCAGTTGTTCTAAGTCTACCCTGCTGGTCAGCCTCGAGGGCGGCAAAACCAATAACCGAACCTTAGCAATAGGTCACCTAAAAGAGTATAATGTCGATAAGCCCCTAATAGAAGTCCCCCCTACTAAGGGGGAGAGGCGAAACCTTCTCTCCTGAGAAGAAGACCCGACGACTGTTCTCCTGTATTTGTGTTTACCTTCATAATTCAAAATTCAAACAACGCAACCGTAGTCATTAAAAACGTTTTTACTTTGAGTTGAGTAACTAGTAATCATATAATGTTTCAACGGCCTCGGGAAGCAAAGTAATCTTACGCAGTTCAAGTTCAATTTCCGACGTTAATTACGTTAAGACTGGTTAGACCTGTACTACGGTAATACAAGAGGGCAACCACCTTTATCAGGACGATCATTATTGTGTATTTTTGCGAATGATTTGTGACAGATTATAGATTTGATCCTTATTAATCAATTATGACATGTGTTTTTAGGGTTCCGTAGTCCACAAGGAACCCTTATAGTTTCGTCATGTCCGTCCGTCTGTCCGTCCGCAGCCTAGCTCAAAGACGCCTGGTGCTAGAAAGCTGATATTTGACATGAATATAGACATAAGACATTGCAACAAAACTGTAGAATAAAATTTAGGAAAATATTTTTTTTAAGGGTATCTCCCCTACATATATAGTGGGGTTGAATTTTTTTTTGGTTGAGTACCCCATCATGTGGGGTATCATTGGATAGGTTTTAAAAAAATATTATTAGTTTGCTCAAATCATTTTTTGATCAAGTGATTGGTTTGTCAAATATCAAGCTTTGAAGTGAAAAAAATTGTTAGACTCAGGTGTCCCCCCCCTCTGCCAGCTAAACTATTAATTTGGAAGAGGTGAAAAAAATCACATAAGTAGTACATATAACGAATTTAAAAGGAAAACTATCACGGCTAAGTAGATATCACTAGTTTACGAGTAATCGTCGGTTAACTTATAAATACCTATTTCTGTGAGTTTACATTGGGCGCGCTGGCTTAATCTTAAAGATATACGTAATTTGGTATGTAATGTACTACGGTACTACGTATGTATAGTAGTAGTATATCTTGGAAACCACATTTTATGTTTACAATACATAACTGGATACATACCTAGTATTTTTCTAAACAAAACTTAGGTTCTTATAATAGTGTTATTAAAATTATTTTTTCAGCAAAATAAACAATCGGATTTGTTGTACATTAATACCCTTTGCAGCAAGTCATTATGGGCAACTACGGAACCCTACATTGCGCGTGTCCCGACACGCACTTGGCCGGTTTTTATTGCGGTTCTATTAATGTTAGACTGTCGTTTGTCATTTGGACAATTTAACTATGCTGAAAAAAATTGTTAATGTTTTTATTTAATACCTAATAGATATATAATCAACTGATGGAAATTTTGTGTCTATTGATACGTAAATTTTGCTTTAAAGCAATGGATATACTTACAGTTTGTTTACTTTGATTCCAAGAAGAGGAACTTGTTATTTAGAAGAAAACTGTTTAACTTACTTGAAAAAAAAACACTAAGATATTACCTACGAATCATAGGAACTACTATTATGTTCTCTTGTGTGATGTTTTTCAGCAGAAAAAGTAATTTATTATATACACGAACGTTGTAGCTTTCGATTTCTAAATGACTATTCAGAAATCATATATGAAGGAAAAATATAGAATTTTAACATCCTTATAAAAAATATCATGATAATTAATATGTAGGTAAAAGTATGAAAGAACCCAGGAAATGATAATTTTGGATAAGAAAGTTTTACATTTCTTCATAAACTTTATAGTTGGAGTCGGTAGAGTCAATAGTAAGGTACTCTACCAGGCCTATCACGTACGCGCATTTCCTTTCAAGCCTATTTTCTTTTATTCAAGATAAGCTTACAAATGTAGCCTGTATTTATTGCGTATACTACGGTTACTGTGGCAGAAGTAGTAATACAGAGTAAATTTTCCGACCCTATGAAACTGTCCATGAATACAAAATATACATGAATAAGAATACTCGTATACACTAGATGTGCAGCATCTATATAGGACACCTCCTTGCGCACGTACACCGGCTCCTACAATGATACTCAAAGCGTGGCTTGCAACTAGCAAATTTAAATTTAACGTGCATCCATTTCCTACATAACGTGCGGGAAATACATATTACACCTATAACAGATTGGATCATCACTTCAGCCAGTTGTCTGCTTATTCATCTTACTCAAAGCGTTAATATTGCACCTATTACCAAGGATTATGCAATAAATCAAAGAATACTCGCACTTTAATAGGCGTCGTAAATAAGGAATGCTTGAAAACAAACCCTTCAACAAAACCACCATTATTTATTCATTAGGTTCAGTGTAATCAAGAAACTTCCCACTGAATGCCCCAATTTCGTCGAAAATTCACGAAAGAGCCGAGCTACAACCGCGAATCTGCAATTATTTAATCGTTTTCGAGGTGTTGCTCCACGGAAACTGTGGATTCATAACATTATCGACAATCCCTCGTGGAGCTACTAACTAGTTCGTTATACATTGCTATTCGGTAATAGAATACTGAATCTTATAGTTGGTGAAGCGAGTAATAGAATTGGAACAGGGCGGTCCGGGCGTTTTATATGACGCTAGTAGTAAGAGGTCATCGTATGGGGTGCCCCGGGCGCGATACCGGTCGGGGAAGAGTGATCATCCACAGCAAGTGAGGACAGTCACGAATAATTTCCCTACTTCGGTGAAAATTATTTGTTCAAAAGAAAAGTGGTGACATTATCAAATTTACTATATCGTCGCTTTCAATGTTTATTTGTAGAGTATTCTACTATTATTATGATGTTATATTATAATAACGTGCAGTAATGTAATATTTTGGTAATACACTATATTTGTAATTATACAAAGATAAAAGAAAAAAAATCCATTGGTTCTATAATTTTTCATAAAAGGGCGGAAATCGGAATCATATCCATTAAATTAAACAGACTTCAAACTATACTTCGTCTCAATCACCCGTTAAAGCACATGAGAGTTATGGCTCGAATCGATAAGAGCTATTTTAATTATTTATCCGTAGTGTGGGAATCGTAGAAGTTGAGCTTGCAACCCTCAGAGCCACCGGCCCGATTTTACTTCGCCGCTCAGTCTACTCTGTCACGTTGATGGAGGCACATCGCGGCCGACGTTCTCGCCTACCCAATTATTACTTTATTACCATACAAAACGCGAGTGAGTGTGTGTGAACCTTATACCAACTTAAGTGTCGGTTACACCCCTCCTCCGAACTGTCCAGTCAAGGTCATCTTTCAGCAATTTGACACCTGTTGTGTTTGTATACTATATGTATGTATGCTATTCTATATAGTTATAAAATAAACAGTAGTATTGTGTAACATTATAGTATTGTAAGTATTGTTTCGTTTGCGATTTAGCTTTTATCTACTCTTTTATTATTTGCTGTAGTTAATTGAGTAATTGCGGCTTACAGATGTCACGACTGTGTGACAATGGGTTAATTAGCGCTTAATTTGTTTATGATTCAAACTTTTGTAACGTAGATTTGATATAAACTACAGTGCAAAGTAAGTTTATGCTTTATTTACATTTTTTCTGTAATGTAGTTATTGTTACTCTTTTTATATGTTTAAGATTTTTAAATATTTACATTAACTTTAATCTGTCTTAGAAGTACGCCGGTTTAATATTATTTGAGAGCCCTTGAAATTTTTGTGTGCTCTGACTCTTGACGGCACAATTTTAAGAGGCTTTTAGTCCCAACAATATAATATGTAGGTACTCTTGATTTTATGTATCTTTGTAGTAAAGTGCTTTAAGGAAAAGGCAGAGTTTAGTTTCAGGTTTTCCGGCAGCTTTATAAAAATGTTTTAGAAACTATCGGGCGTATTTAGTTAATTTCTGTACATACGATGTTATAATTTTACTGTATGTACAGAAATTATATATTAACGTATTTGAAAATAATTCTTATCAAAATTATAAAATCAGTAGCAGTCATTAATAAAGTTTAAAAAAATCAAAATAATGTTATGTAACTGACAAACAATAGTCGTATAATAGACTACGCACGTCATATATCGTTTACAATATAAATAAACAGAAATACATATTTTAAAGTGGCAATTGGTATATCCTGCACAGTTGGTCGAGAGCGGCTCGGCCGGCGGAAGCGTCGGGCTCATTCAAATAATTCAATTAAATCTCGTGTTCAGAGGGCAGTCTCACTTCACGGCTGCAAATCAGAATAGGGATGCCGAGCTACTGATGTCGTAAAATGAACAACTATTTAACATTTATTACGCAATCATAGCTGTACATATTTTTAATAATATAAAATATATCTTAAACTTTTTCATTAAATTTTTCGACATTTTATGTTTGTCTCATATGTTTCATATTCAATTAATATGTTAATAGGGCGATTTTAAATATTGTTGAAGTAACGTTTCGCTTTATCGCAGTACTTTCCTTTATATCTTTCCGAACCTACATATCCATTTATAAACTATTGAAGTTTGAATTAGACACATTTGAAAGCACAAAGAGTATTTGCGTATCTTTGCTAATCTTAGCGACAATCCACTACTATTTCAAAGATCTCGAAGGCTTGCCTCTATACAAACCTACCGAGTAGGTTAAATTACTAGGCAATTTGCTAATGGAATACTTAGTTTCTCTATTCCGAAAGGATATTTTCTTCGCAGGTTTACAGGTTTCCCATAATGTTTTCCCAGCCACTGATAAATTGATTCCATTAATGAAAGCCAAGTTCAATAAATTCTGTGTTCGGTTCACCCCTATTGAATATAAAGCTTTTTCTCAGAGAAAAAGGTGAATGCTTATTAAAGATCGCGTGAATTTTTGAAGTAAAAAATAAGTCATTACTCATAATTTATGTTTATTGATCATGTAGTCAATAACATCTTTAAAACGATAGGATAACGATAGTGTAAATACAAAAACATTTACGAATGGAGAGAGACATTATCGAATCGGTCCCCTCACTAACCCAGTCTGCATGCGGCTAAAACGTGAGCTTAGCGTACACTGACGTTGACAGAAATGCATCACCGCCTCGTAAATTCGTAATGGTTCGTTCTGTCAGTAAACTGAATATTCAGTATTCCCACTATCAAAGGTTTAATGGTTACCCACCTGTGATTAAACTTGTGGTTCTATACCAATGAGCAATATGACAGTTAGGTACAAGGTATTTGCTCAGCAAAATAATTATCACTCCGCTATTCAAAGTTATGTTGTCGCGGATTTTAGTCCTTTAGGAATTACGCTTTGACAAGTTTGCGTGACACGTAAATTTACTTCTAAACTTATGTTTTTATTTTTGCTTCTAAAATGTTACTGTTCATTTCAGATGGAATTGAGGTAAGTACGACATTGTAATAAATTAAATTAGATCAGTAAATTGAATTCATTATAATTAATTTACTTCAAATATCGATGTCAGATTATTTTTTAAATATTTTCATAGTTTCAATCCAATCTAAGCTTCGTTTTGAGGCCCGGAGTCCACTTTATATTTTTTTTTTAATTATATATTTAGTGCTCACAGCAAGACTTGGCTTGTCGTTCGTAACGGATGGGTGACCGCGTGTGACATTTACATCTGAGCGCTACCGTGCTTCGGAGGGCACGTAAAGCTGTCAGTTCCGGTTATTGTGTCAGGATAAGAATCGTTAGTCCATGTCGGAGGCCATGGAGTCGTCTGAAAATTCCAACACTAAAGTTGGCCACACACTCACACGAAAAACAAACAAACATTATATTATATTTAATTTATTTTCGCACGACACGATTAGTATGTATTTTACTTATAACAATATAGTTTACTGCCAAATGTAATGTGAGAGTCCCTTTTGGTGGGTTGTCCGCAGTCGTGATCATATGGAGGAGGTAATGAGTCTAGAGTTCGCTTTTAAGTCTTTATTGGATAGTTTGAACCTTAAGCTTATTTTGTAGACATACGTCGTACAGTAAAATTATTAATTTCCTGGCGCTTGAACATCGAGGTATAATAAGTCGCAAAATTCTTAACTCTAAAGTCGATCGTCGTCCAGAATGCTATTGGGCGGACTTTCGAATAGAATGGCAATGATTTAAATATTATTCAAGCCTGCAGAGACACAAGAAGTATGCGCATCCAATGAATAGCAGGGCCCGTTTTTGTTAACGTTTTGTGTCTTGAAGAGGCTACATATCATTCAAAGCCACTTTGGTCAAGATAAAGAGAGGTCACGGATATGTACATGCAAACCCAATTATTACATCGATCAAACTTTACTTTCATATATTTCTCAGGTTTTTATTGATATTGCTTTTGTAGTTGCATGTGAACACTGCTTTAAATATTAATTTACAGATAGCTTCAGCTACAAAAAGAAAATATTGTTTTGAGTTTTGGATTTGTAATGTAAGAACATCTACGAAAGTTATGTAATATGTAGTATAAAAAGAAGAAAAATATGCAGATATATATTATATACTTTTTGGGGTCCAAAGACGAAGGTATAACGGTATTACGTAAACAACGCATTGTTTTAATTAATTATATATTATATATTTACGTCAAAACTCGAAAGCCTATCCTTTCTAGACGGCAAATGCGGTCGCTAGCGGCGGTATCGATATTTTACCACAGTGCGCAGTAGAACGTCTAAAATGGAACTGTGACTTCATAATTTACTGGCTGAGCCCAGAATTAATTATCTAAGATTTAGATCTAGGGATGTCTAAACATCTGTCACCAATAAAATAGCTGTTGTTGAACCCATTAGACCTGTCGAGGTGTAATAAAGCTCTAAAGATGATAATGGGTAAAATATATAAAAATCTTAATATATAAAATCCTTGCGTTACTGACTGACTGACAGACACGCTACAGCCGAAACTATTGGGCGCAGGAAGCTGAAATTTGGCATGTATGTTCCTTGGGGACCGTAGGGGTGCACTAAGAAGGGATTTCCCGAAATTCCCACGGGATCGGCCAAAACAGGTAAATTTAAAAAATGCAGGCGTAGCTGCTGGCGGCCTCTAGTATAAATATATAAAATAAAATGGGGCAGATAAAATAGTATTTTCTACGCTCGTTTTGTATTTTCAAGATGTTTTTTAAAGTACTACAAAATAAAAACACTTTAATTTCTTAACTTTTTAATATAAATTGGTGTGCTTCTGTTTTAGATTAGTCTAGGTGTTTATCAAAAATCTTTGACTTCGATTAAATACTACTTTAAATTTAAAATCGCAGGTCATCACTTAGGCAAGCGTGAGGTATTCATTAATCTATTTTCTCAAACTTACTAATGCCACTAGTTTAATTAATTAAACTAAGCAGACCTTCTTTATAATTCTAAGAATAAGTTCATTAGTCGTGATATTTGCGAGTTAAAATTAATTAAAGTGGATTTAAAATTATTATCACAGCTATCGCTTTACATAAGTGTTGACTGAGTTAATTATTTTTGTAATTAATCAGTGTTTGTAGTCTGATATCCAGATTTTTGTTTCATAATAGACGAATTTCAAAATGATTTATGCCAGCTTCAATTCGTAAGTAAATAATCTTTTTAGCATTTCAACAATACGAGAGTGCTTACCTTTGACACCAGTGTAAAATGCTTAATTCTTTGATCAATAGTCAATATATTATTGGGTTTACTTTGTATCCGTACTTTTATATTTAAGTGAAATGTGAAAATATTTTCGCTTTTCACCAACTGTATGAATAATGACAGTGTATATTTATTATTCATTGCAAAGCGAGAAAATTAAGTCAATATTATTACATTGTGAAAACAAATGGAGGAGTAAATGCTGGATACATGGATCAATAAAGACATATACCTAAGTAGTTCGTTTGGTAGTGACGTCCAATTAAATTCCTAAAAACCGGCCAAGTGCGAGTCGGACTCGCGCACCGAGGGTTCCGTACATAAAAATATTTTTATTATATACTAGACGTCGCCAGCGGCTTCGCCCGCATCATTTATACGTATAAACCTACCTCTTACATCGTTCTATCTATTAAAATAAACTGCATTAAAATCCGTTTCGTAGTTTTTAAGATTTAAGCATAAATAGGTACAGACAGACAGAAGACAGACTTTGTTTTATACTATGTAGTGATTCATTCTCATAATTTCACAGCTCTAAGGTACAGTAGACCTGAGTATTTGATGTAAATTTCAGTTTGATACCTCCACGCGTTCCTGAGAAAAAGGGTCTTGACAGACGGACGGATGGACAATAAAGTGATCCTATAAGGGTTCCGTATTTTTTTTCCGTGGTACTCTAAATACGAACTTACACGCGTATGATAAACATTAGTCTCAAATTGTGTCAGTCATTTTCAAAATCGCTTGTCTGGGGGCACGGCAGTGCCCCCGCCAAGTCGAGCAAAAAAGCGGCACGGCCGTACCATCCTATTCTCGAAGCAATTCAGGCCATTTTCGACCCCCCATAACTCCGTTGTGGATAAAACTAGAAGCCTGAATTTTCAGTAACCAAGCAGACATTGTATAAACACGTTACACATTAATATATAAAATCCTTGCGTTACTGACTGACTGACAGACACGCTACAGCCGAAACTATTGGACGCAGCCAGCTGAAATTTGGCATGTATGTTCTTTGGGGACTGTAGGGGTGCACTAAGAAGGGATTTCCCGAAATTCCCACGGGATCGGCCAAAACGGGTAAATTTAAAAAAATACAGGCGTAGCTGCTGGCGTCCTCTAGTCCTATATAAATATATATATAGGATTACAAAGTAACATTTGCAGTTAGAGCTTTAAGAAAATTCGTTGTTGGTACCTATATAAGAAGTAGAAAGTACCGGATAGGAAAAAAAGTAGGATTATCTACAAAAAGAAATGAGATCCCATAAAAAACAATACTTGTCAAAAATACCAAGTCTCGCTACTCAGTTCTTCTACCGTAAAAAGTTGTGAGATCCATGTAATACCAAGTCGGTTATTAATTTATTCGGTGCCTACTTAAGGAATCTTAAATATATAAATTGATTGACTTGGCAATCGCACTAAATAATCTAATTTATATATATTATGTATTACTTGTGAAATATATTGTGTTTGCATTCGATGGCCGAGACAATCTATTTATTTAAGATCCCTTAAGTACGGTAGAAGAACTGAGTAGCGAGACTTGGTATTTTTGACAAGTATTGTTTTTATGGGATTCCATTTTCTTGTTGATCTATGATGATGATGCTAATTATGTCATCGCAAATTAATCGTGTCTCATTTATTTTTTGTTCCTGTTTATTATTTGATTTTCTTAGTTATAATGATAGTTGCATGTAGTTTTTAATTGAATATGTTAATTTATATCACTGCTTTGCCAACAATCGTAGTCATCATCATCAGCCTTTAACAGTCCACTGCTGGACTAGGCCTCTCCTTTGAAAGGAGAAACTGACCTACTATACCACGCTGCCAAACAGGTTGTTATAGGGTTTGTATCAAGTTTTCCTTCTCTTACAGTGCTGTTCTCTGCATAAGGTGCTCCCTCTGTCGGCTGTTACGACGCCCATGGGATGATATGGGGTGGTGACATTCCGTATTCTAATCCGTCAGCACACGGACGATCGTAGTATGTTTCATTAATTTTAATATATTTTTTTGTCTATGTAGTACATACTCCGGATAGTTTACTATAATTCGTCTAAAACGCAGCACTAGCCCACTGTAGAATACAACGGACTGCCATGTAGAGGGTATCAGGTTCGAAGCTACAGCACGCACCACTGACTTTCCGGAGTTATGTACATATTGCACAGTTGTCCACTGAGACTGAGACTCGGAGAGCACGTTAAGCCGCCGGTCCCGAATATCATGAATATCTTTGATAGCCGTTATACGGAGTCAGTACCTCTGAATAAACTGACATTAGTCTAAATCACGGCATATTGTCATCCCTTTGGGTTACGGTGGTCAAACAGGCAGTCACTCTGTGGAAAAGCTAATATTCAGTCAAATACGGTTAGACTTGTAAGCAGACCCCGGGTTGTAACTGGTATGCGATAAGAGGATTATGATAGCTCGTATGTTTTAACCTTTTCTTGCAAAAAGGTTTCTATAACACAGCCACACTTTATTACACATTAAACTTTTTTCTATTTTCACAAATAGAAAGAAATTACGCCCCAGCGATGGTGCTTTTAGTCTAAAAACCAAAACATGGCACAACAAGCTTGTAAAATTGTTATTGTTCATTAGCAGTTACAACATATTTGTAACCAGCTCAGTTCGAAATTACGCGAAATTTTAATCTGTGCTGTTTTTGCGTTTTCCAATTTGATATACTTTTTAACTCTCTCTGATCTTCTAAATATATCAAATTCATACTGACAATGAAAAACTGACAGACAAGGTAGAGCAAAAACTATTGGGTGCAAGAAGCTGCAATTTGGCTTGTTCCTTGGGTACCGAAGGACTAAGAAGGGATTTCCCGAAATTCTCACAGGATCAGGCATAGCGGTTAAATAAATTAAAGAAAATGTGGGCGTAGCTCCTTGTATCCTCTAGTTTTTTATATGACATATGATTAGTAAACTAGAATAATTATGTCCCATTATCTCAAACGTTCGTGTGATGACGGATTAAGAATACGGAATGTCACCACCCCATATCATCCCATGGGTGTCGTTAGAGCCGACAGAGGGAGCATATTATGCAGACAACAGCACTGTAAGAGAAGGAAAACTTGATACAAACCCTATACCAACCCGTTTGGCCAGCGTGGTGTAGTAGGCCAATTCCTCCTTTCAAAGTAGAGGCCTAGTCCAGCAGTGGACTGTTAAAGGCTAATGATGATGATGATGATGATCTCAAACGTGTTCTAATGTTTCTACTGACACGTCAATCTGTATACGAGTGACTGACTAACAGACAAGCCACAGCTAAAACTATAGGGCGCAGGAAGTTGAAATTTAGCATGTATGTTTCTTGTGGGGACCGTAGGGGTGCACTAAGAAGGGATTTCCCGAAATTCCCACGGATTCGGGGAGAAACTGTTAAATTCAAATAAAATGTGCGGGTGTAACTGCGGACGAAGGGGAAGACCTAGGCGGACGTTCTCTGCCCAGATTGGAGACATCCTAAAACCGGACAGGTTAGAAATACCCTGAACAGAAGAGCATGCATGTGGAATCTGATGGGAGTGAATGAAGCAAGAGAGATATGTCAGGATCGTTGCAAATGGCGTTTCGTAGTCTCTGCCTACCCCTCCGGGAAACAGGTGTGAGTCTATGTATGTACGTAACCATCATCAAAAGTCATCCTCTAGTCATTACTAAGTCGTATAAGCTAAGTTACCTATTGTGTTGGTTCGATATAGGCTAGTTGTCGATTCGTGTATATCATATCAATTAGTTGTCTATTGTTTTATTGGAATAAATAAAAGCTGTCTGCTATTGTCTATCGTTATGCATGTAGAGTTTCTGTCAACTTATAACTGTAATTAACAGTTAGATACATATATGAAAATATTCACTGTCTTTTATTTGTTTGTCATTGACTGAAAGTTTGAAGGTTTCTTATACGTACCAGCCAAGTCACAACAATAGCCTTACTTTGTTAAAATATACTCGATTTTTTACATAAAATGCTGCAAAATATAATGGAAAAGTGTAGATGTTCACTCAAGTTTAGAGTAGGTACTTCGCACCTAAAGTTTAGCGTGCACATAATGACTATGATGTCTGTATGAACTTAAACTTTATTTTTATAGGCTTAAAGTGGTTTATTTATAAGTATAGTGGTTTTGACTCACGAACTGGAAAACTTAGAATTATACGTTAACCTAAACCTTGCTGTACTTTTATACAAACTTGCAAGAACCCTTAGAGCCCCACGTCTAGTCCGTTCGAAAAATACGTTCTAAGCGGTTCTCTATTACTTATGTATTAAACTACTTCTCTGCCAAATCTCGCGCCACCTATCGGTTCAAATTGTAGCTTTTATGTTGCTCTATAAAGACCCTCTATCGTTCAGTGAAGTGTCGAGTCCCATATGAATCGGTCAGCCATTCCAGAGATTATCCCGGGCCCCGGACAAACAGAAAGACAGAGATAATGATTTTATAATATGCACTTGAAAAAACATAGTTAAGTATGGTATAATCACAGACTATAATCACAGACAGACACTTCAAAATGTATATGTATAGATTTTAGGTGTTTTACAAAGTTAAAGGAATACTGATAAAATCACATCAATGCAATGGCCGTGTATTCTATGCCGTCAACCGTGTGGTTGACGGCATAGAATACAAGTGTCACCACCCCCTATCTTCCCGTGGGTGTCGTAAGAGGCGACTAAGGGATAACACGATGCAAATTACCATCTTTGCGTAGAGACGGAACACTCGACATCAAATCCTATACGACTGACTCGTTGGTCTCGCGGCATAAATGTGCGCGTGGGATCGGGAGGTCCCGGGTTCGGTTCCTGGGTCGGGTAGTGTTATTGGGTTTTTCTCTCACGAAATTCGCAGTAGCAGCACGGAGTCTGGAAATGTGCCCGGTACGGCAATAGGCTCGCCCCGTATTACGTGGGACTAAAGTATATCTGGCGAAAAGTTGGTGTAGAAATACACCTCAGCCTACCTCTTCGGGGTTATAGGCGTGAGACTATGTATGTATGTATGTGATAAAATCACAATACCTAAGGAAACTTAAACCTGTTTTCAGAGATATCAGTACTTATGGAATAAAATAGTAGTATTTATTAAATGGAACAAGTATATAAATATTTTTAAAACTTGATGTTATAAAATGATAAAGTAAAAGTA
Organism: Euclidia mi; assembly: GCA_944739405.2. NCBI lineage: Eukaryota > Metazoa > Arthropoda > Insecta > Lepidoptera > Erebidae > Euclidia > Euclidia mi. The sequence continues at coordinate 62,110,477 of OX123184.2, read as the reverse complement.
CAAACACACTTTTTTTAATAATATGAAATACTATTTAGACGAACTGTATTTTGCTTATTATTTATTCAATAGCCAGCATAATATTCCTGATTCAACGTTTTAGTGAAACCGGATCTGACATTACACTTTATTACGGTGATCGTCAGACGAACCGCCGCTAAATTCTAAACTTATTTTATTGTTCCGTTATTTATTAGATTACAATTTTGTTTTGTAAATGGATCCCATCGTTTGTAGGTAGCTTTTGTCCCTATTGTTGATAATACAAGGCGGACAAGGCCATAACTACGTATATTTAAGCTATAGCAGCTCACGTTTTTGTTGAATAGATCGCAGCCGGGCTTTCTACACAAACATCCGTCAAAGCTCCCTTGTGCTTCGAATAAATTCAACAAAATATCTCAACGGAATGCAAAAAATTCAGTGCCTTTCTTCTGTCGACTGTTTATTCGAGCAGACACTAATCTCATTCTGCGCAATACAAGTAGGTTAGTTCGGTTAGTTCCAAGTCGTATAAGTTCTTCTAAGAAAACTGCAATAATGCAAAATTCAAAAGGTATAACATAATCATCGTAAATATTATTAGACCTTCCCTTTCTTAACTCATGCAGCCGGTTTATTCTATTCTCGTTTCATATACCGAGAAAGGTCAGAGTATATTTTGATAGTAGCAAAAGATGGTTGACCGTTCGAGTACCCAGAATATTTTGACCTTTTCAAAAGCATGAATCCAAGTTTCTCAAGAATATAACGTTTATGCTCACTAAGTGGTATTTTCACAGTATAATTTGACACCTGTATGAAATAGTAAAGCTACCACAATACTCAAGAATTACCTTTGCTCGTGGCCTCACCTTAGTTGGTTTTGCGGCTATGCAAATACTTCAAGGACCGCCTGTTTGTAAGGCAACTTTAACAATGTCCGAAAGGTCATGTACTTTACATCAAAGTCCTACTCTTCTGTGGAAACATTCTTTACTCTAATTATTTTGTTTAAACTGTAATTTTCTTATGTTCCTGTTTATAAGATTTGATTTAGAATCGTTTTTTGAATTGGAATTTATAGTTACTGTTTTGACAAACGTACACAAGACAAATAATGCAATATTACCAAACGGTCTTTTAAATCGACAGGTTGTGTTATAAAGGATAATCGATAATACAAAAGGCGGCGTAACTGGGCCCTTATCATCAACTGAAAGGTTAACCCACAATAAAATTTATTAACAACCTACAGCTTCTTAAATTTCCACTTGAAACGATCTTATCCCATTAGCGTCTTTTCGAGTTACGCTATCAATAACAAAAGATGTACCCAGTCGTAAAGAAAAATAAAATATTTATTTCATGATATATTTTCTTGTTCGCAAATATGTTATCTGAGTAATGCGCACTATTATTTGTTGTGTTTTCTTAAGGTTATTACTGAAGTGATCAGTAAGGGAGAAGTAGAAATAAAAAAATCCTTTCTATAAAATCCTCATTATTTGTTATATATCTTTATTTGTTTATTTTTTAGTAACTTGAGTTAGAGAACAAAGTTGCTTGTGTTTCTTTAGTGACTAGAACATAATAACTATACAAAGTATACTCAAAACTTTCAAAAATAATTATTGTAACTACCTTATTATTGCCGTGTACTTCAGGGATAATTATTTGTCAACACGCGTGTTCTAGGAAGCCCACTACTAGGAGTTATAAAATGAGGGGATTTAATTCTAATTGTAAGGATAGATTATGCATGATTTTAACTACAAATTTACCTCTTTAGTTAACAAGGTTTACAAGCTACTTTTTGTAACCTCCTCCTAGCGTTATCCCAGTTTCAACCTGCGGTACGCTTACTAGCCTAACCAGATTTGGCTGAATATTAGCTTTTCCACAGAGCGACTGCCTGTCTGACCTCCGCAACCCGAAGGGATAGCGATATTCCATGGTTTAGACTAGTGTCAGTGTATTAGGAAGGTACTGACGTCCTATAACGACTGTCAAAAATCTTCATGACAAACGGGATCGACGGCTTAACGTGCTCTTCGAGGCACGGGGCAAGCGATAATTAACAATTTAATACGCACATTACTACGATAAATCATTGGCGCGCGCCGTGGAATCTAATCCGATACCTTCGGCGTCGCAGTCTGTTGGTATCTCCACTAGGCTATCGCTGCCTTATAAGCTACTTTTTGGAACGAAACAAAATATTATTGAAAACAAAATCGCTTGTACAATTTTAGCTATGCAAACAGCTGGCCGTCAGCTGAAAAATCAGAAAGCTGGTTTAATAATAGGTTATCGACGTCCCAATTAGGTCACAGCCTGCAGAAAAAAATGTTGTTCATAGGGAGGGTTCTATAAATAAAACAGTCTTCTATTTATACACTAACGAATGCAGTGGTGAAAGCGAACTGCAGTGACACTTAAATTATGAATACATACAATCTAAGTATACACCTAAATAAAAATGAATCGCTGAAATGTATGTACGCGCATAACTTCAGAACGAATGCATTGAATTAGGTAATTCCTCTTTATTATGTTTGATATGATCAGGACAAGGTTTCTATATAAAAGAACGAAAAACATAAAAGCAACTTTTTGTTTCCCGTCATTTTAAATCCCAATATGTATAAATAATAGACGACACCATTTACTTCATAGGAATTTAAACTTTCGTGGTCATTTAAACTTATTTTAGTGGATTAAACTACATCCGCGAACATGGCGTTTGCACCAGTGCCGAAATATCGGTTTCTCCAAACAAAGGTACGTGGTATATATCCCGAAAGACAATTTAAAATAAACATTTACTTCGCATTTCATATTAATTACATATTTCATGCGAAGCCGGAATATTGGCATTACTGGCAGCAAAAAGTCTTGCAAGAATTCAAAAAGTTGTGCGGGTCCGTAACAAACGTTGGTATTTTTGTAGACCGTCGTCCACTTGGATGTGACGTAATTGTGAACAGATGGATCGATCATTACCTTGTGATACTGCACGAGACTACCATTATTTATTCAGTATAATAAATAAGTAAATGATCATCTTCCACAGCCTTTTTCGTAGTCCACATAGCCCACTCCTATTATGCGTTACAATAGAATTGTGAGCCATTAGGAGAATTTGGCCTACGATATCACGCTGGCCAGACGGGTTGCATTGAGTTTGATGTCTATTTGTAAGTCCCCTCTGTGTGTCACAATCTGCTTCGTATATTTTGCCTAGTTGCATCCTACGGAATGAAATAGGATGGACACATTTTGTATTCTTAATCTGTCTGTCACCACACGGGTACAATTCTAGTTTCGTAGCAGACACAAAAACCTATAAAACTTCACGTTTTTAGGGTTCCGTATCTAAAAGGTAAAAAACGGGACCCTTTTACTAAGCCTCCGCTGTCTGTCTGTCTGTCCGTCTGTCAGTCTGTCACCAGGCTGTATCTCATAAACCGTGATAGCTAGAAAGCTAACATTTTCACAAATCATGTATTTTGGTTGCCGCTATAACAACAAATACTAAAAATAAAAAAAAATAAAATATTAAGGGGGGTCCCATACAAAAATCTTGCTGTTTTTCGTATTTTTTGCTCAAAATTACTAACCGTAACAGGTAGACGCTTTAAATTTTTACAGAATATGTAATTTATATTACCTTTCAAAATAAATAATTAAATTTAAAAAAAGTTAATAATAAATGGGGGCTCCCATACAACAAAGGTAATTTTTAAGCAATTTCTTACTCGATCTTTTAGAGGGATTTGGTTTGGCACCGACTTCAAAAACTCAGTATTTAGTTTAATTTAGTAATTCGTTTTTGGGAGAAATTCGAAAGGAAATTTGAGAGGATTAGGGGTAGCGTATGTAAAAATTATTTCGTACTTTTCAGTGTGTCGATTTTTTGAAGGCGGTTCTCTTTTTTTTAAAAAGAAAATAAATACCTAGTTAACATTTTTCTTGCGATTTTTAAGTTTTCATTTTCGTTTTGTTTTTTTCTTATTATTTTTATTTCATACTTTTTAGATAGATAGATAGATAGATAAATCTTTATTGTGCAAATACAGTTGGTACAATAGCTTAGAATGTAGGTAATTGGTATACAAATAGTAAATGCACAAAGGCGGCCTTATCGCAAAGTGCGATCTCTTCCAGGCAACCTTAGGATGGACAGACTGAAAAAGACAAATTTGATGGTGTAGTGATCAGATATATACGGACACTAATAGTTATTACATAGAATATACATACATGTGTAAGTATATATCGCCTATACATACAAATACCTAATACTTAATATACATACAACCTATACTTATAAAACATATAAAATTATACATACAAACTATACATATAATACATAGCTATACATACATACATATTCATATTATAATGATATCAATGCAAAGTACAGAACCAATAAATAAATAAATACATCGAGAGAATTTCGATTAAAATGACAGGTAGTGCTTCTTTAGTGCGTCTTTAAATATGTTGAGTGATTTTTGGCAGCGCATTCCACAAACGTACAGCCTGAACGGCAAAGGATTTATCGTAGAAGTTTGTGGAATGTGTTGGCATCTGCAGTCTCAGATCCACTGACGACCTCAAGGTCCTTGAATGTGTGTCATGAAGGAACTTAAAACGTTCTTTGAGATACATGGGGCTATTAGGATTGAACAGCGCATTATACAGTTGCGTAAGAATATGAGTATTCCAGCGAAGACGAATTGGGAGCCACTTGAGTCTGGATCGAAATTCTGATACATGATCATATTTGCGTAAACCAAAAATGAATCTAATACAGAAGTTTTGGAGACGCTCAAGTTTGTCAAGTTGGTCCTCATTAAGATCAAGATAGCTAACATCGGCATAATCGAGTATTGGGAGAAGCAAGGATTGTGCAAGCGCAATCTTGGTGGTTGTGGGAAGAAAGTTCCGCAGCCTACGCAACGACCCAGCTGAGGCAAACAGCCTTCGACTTGTCTCCTGTATTTGACATCCCCAAGATAAAGTTTTATCTAGATAAATCCCCAGGTTTTTTACGTTATCTGAGATAGTTAATATTTTGCCGTCGAACTGAATCTCAGGCAACTGTGACCAGTTGACCTTGGATATCATTCTGGAACTGCCAATCAGAATAATTTGTGTTTTGGATGGGTTCACTTTAAGGCCATAATTTTTACTCCACGTACAAATTTGTGCAAGGTCAAAGTTTATATTAGAAAACGCCTCTGAAATCGCTTCTAGTGGTGCCTGTGAGTATATCTGAAAATCATCTGCGTAAAGGTGGTAGGACGAAAGTAAGTGCTTAGAGATAGAATTTATGAAAATTGCGAATAGTAATGGAGATAGCACGCCACCCTGTGGTACACCGACAGTTGTGTTACACCATGACGAGTACGACTCATCAACGCGTATACGCTGTCGGCGTCCAAACAGATAACTATGAAACCAGTCAATTACCGTTGGAGATATGTTAATAGAGCGGAGTATGGCGAGCAGGATGTGGAAATCCACGGTGTTAAATGCATTGCTAAAATCAAGTAGAGACAAAAGCGTGAGTTTTCCGCCATCCATGCCTAGCCTTATCTCATCAGTGATATGAACCAAGGCTGTAGTAGTACTATGACCAGGACGAAAACCGGATTGGAATGGATTCAGGAGAGCATTCTTGGAAAGGAAAGTACAGAGTTGTGTATGTACAAGACGCTTAAGGACTTTGGAGGTAGGTACTTCGTTCGTTTACTTCAGGTTTTGTGTTAACTACTCTTTTATATTTATTTCATATTTTTTTGTGATAGGAACTCCATTTACTTTATGTTTTGGGCCAATTAATAGTATGTTTATAGTTAGATTCTTCAATTATTTTAGTGATAAGTTTTCTGCTAGTATCAGTCTGTAATCATGACTTTGACATAGGTAACTACTTTTATTCTGTGTGCCTATGGGCTTAGGCGTGGTGCTGCAAGAGAGAGATGAGTCTAGGGTATCAGCCACATACGGAAGGACGCCCTCCGCAAATGCGGCGGACTTGTACATACTATTGAATTGGCTGTGAGCTCTCGTATTATGCTCCGGAGAAATATATCAATAACGAATGGCTTAGCGAACGGTACATTGAGTGTTCCTAAAGGATTTAAATGGCCGGCACTAACAAGAGATCAACTTGAGCCAGGTGAACTGCATGATGCCATTTTGATATTATTTGTTGATCCATCAATAGTATGCGTCTTAAAGATGATAATGGATACATTTCCATAGCTCCAGTGACAGCGACCTATCAAGGCAATCGCGGTTATGGTGATATCGAGAAGCGGATGTTGCCAGTCATATTGTGTTGGGCTGAGACGGTACACAAGTTGCAAGGATGTACAGTTAGTTCCGCGGTAATCGACCTAGGGCCTAAAATCTTTCCTAAAGGCCAATGCTATGTTGCCTTGAGTCGGGTGAAATCCCCAGAAGGCATGGCTTTGAGTGATATTGACTCGAACAAATTACTCAACCATCCCCACGACAACAGAGCCTTATCCGAAATGACAAGAATTAGAAATATGGTCTCGCATTAGATTCTTTCACCGACTTTCTTTGTTTTTTGTTAATCACAGAGACATAGACATGTACACACGTACACACACACACACACACACTCGTACACACACACACAGACACACACGTACACATACAAATACACACACGCGCGCGCGCACACACGTACAAACACACACACATAATACATACAAACATACTAAGAACCATTATATGTATACGGGTTAAACTGAGAACCTTCTTTTTTTGGAGTTGGTTAAAATACTGAAATTTTCTCCTAAGTGTAACAAATACTTTTTTCTGAAAACCGCATAAAAATCGTTTCAGCCAAACTCGAGTTAATCGTGGGCAAACTTACCTACATAAATACGGGTCAAACACAGAAACTTCTTTTTTTGAAGTCGGTTAAGGGCCTAAAACCTTCTCCTAAGTGTAACAAATCTGAAAACCGCATCAAAATCGGTTCAGCCAAACGCGAGATAATCGCGGACAAACATACATACATACATAGAAACATATATGTCAAACTGAGAACCTCCTTTTTTTTGAAGTTGGTTAAAAAGAACAATCGACTTCACAGTTAAATTATCATAGAACAAACAGAATAGCCTACATGAATTTGTTTTCATTGCTACTTTGAAAATAAACAATCGGCAATCTACAGATGTAGTTTCTATTACCGAATGATAAGAAATTTATCGCTAAACGTGTTTCTTTCACAAATCTGTAAATATAAAATTTTTGCGTTACTGACGGACAGCCAACGTACAGCCGAAACCGCTCGGCGCAACAAGCTGAAATTACTGTAGAGAAGATTTTTTTGAAATGGCCACCCTAAGAGGGTAGGCAGCGATAGCCGAGTGGAGAGACCGACAGACTGCCATGCAGAGGGTCTCGGGTTCGAATCCACGGCACGCACCAATGACTTTTCGAAGCTACGTGCGTATTAAATTGTTAATTATCACTTGCTAAACGGTGAAGGAAAACATCGTGAGGAAACCTGCATGTCTGAGAGTTCTCCACAATGTTCTCGAAAATCATGTGAAGTCTGTCAACCCGCACTTGGCCAGCGTGGTGGCCTTACCCTTCTCATAGTGAGAAGAGGCCCGTGCCCAGCAGTGGGAAAGATTATATACAGGGCTGATGATGAGAGGGTAGACAGTCCCACGTTGGCAAAGCCGTGGCAGAAGTCTAGTTACGTATAAACTGTGAAGAAATGAGGTACCGTATACGATGCCCCTACATAAAACTTAGTTAATATAATAAAAATTATATGGCTGGTATATATCGCGACCTCGTTAGACACGTGGCATAAATTAGAGCCTGTGTTTGCCGACGGCAGTAAGTGTACGTATTTACTCTTGGGAACTGTTTAGTAGTAGTACGTAAGTCTAGTTACTGCCCGTAGCCGACGAGATAATACTAAATTATATGATATAATTTCAAATACAATATATAACCCGGTCAAGGAATGGACGCACACTGAGGGTTGTGTCCAAGATATAAAACTATGTTCTTTGAAATGCATCCTCCTATGCGTTATCCCAGTTTCAGCCTGAGGTCCGCTAGTCTAACCGGATTTGGCTAAATATTAGCTTTTCCACAGAGCGACTGCCTGTCTGGCCTCCGCAACCCGAAGGGATAGCGATATTTAATGGTTTAGACTAGGGTCAATTTATTTAGAGGTATAACGACTGTCAAAGATCTTTATGACAGCCGAGACCGACGGCGTAACGTGCTTTCCAAGGCACAGGACAAGCGATAATTAAGTATTTAATACGCACATAACACCGAAAAATCATTGGTGCGCGCTGTGGATTCGAACGGGGTACCCTCTGCATGGCAGTCTGTTTGTATCTCCACTAGGCTATAGGCTGCCTAACTTTACACACTATGTTCACTGCCACGTCCGATGTGTAACAATATGTTCTTTGAAATGTATTTTTACGAGAGAGAGAGGCGTTATATTATTATACATTGATTATACATGTGTAATGTGTCACCTAACTGTAATGTGTCATAAATTCGAACGTACGTATTAAATATTATTTAAATAAAGTTATGTGAACACAAAGGACCATGTACAAAAATGTATGAAGTCTGGGCTCACCCACCAACAGAGATGAGATCACTTTGAATATACTTGTAAACACAGAAATAAATAGTAATAGAATGGTGAATGTCACGTCATCGCGTACATTTCGCGCGTGCCACATTTCAGCAAGCCCCGCCCACCGTGACGTATAGATAGTGAGGGGACACTAAGGAATTATTATCGGTGTGTTGAGAGCTGTGGAAAATGAAATTATGTTATTGTTTATATAAAATGTTTTATTATGAATAGTTTGGTTAAAGTATACTGTTATAAAAATAAAACGTAATTATTTAGTTAAAAATCTGTATTGAAATCTTACAAAACTTTTGTCTATATTATAGAATATCTATACTAAAGCGGAAGAGTTTGTTTGTTTGTTTGTTTGAACGCGCTAATCTCAGGAATTACCGGACGGATCTGAAAAATATTTTTGTATACGATAGCCTAGTTATTCCGGAAGGCTATAGGCTATATAACATAGCGCTACGACCCTTTGTGGCCGGGCAAAAGGCTAAAAAGGCTAAAAAATAATGTCGGCTATTCTCAGGAACTACCCGTCGGATTTTAAAAATTGTTATTGTCTATGATAGCGCAATTATTCCGAAAGGCTATAGGCTATATAAAATTACGTCACAAGTTTTAGGAGCCAGACAAAAATAATAAAATGGTCAAACGAGAAGGGGAAGGGTTGGGTCAAAGGCAAAAGAATGGCATAACGAATAGATAAAATCGTTATCGTTTTCGAGATTTTCGTGACGCTGATTAAATAATATAAAATTTATTTAGTAATCCAAGATGGCGGACGGGATATCAAAGATGGCGGATGAGAAAATTAAAAAAATCAATATGGGTATCGCCTTCGATATTTTAAGGGGTGGGGAAATATTTTAAAAGTAGGGAATCGAAATACAACATCTATTTCGTGATCAAAGATGACGGATGGAAAAATAAAGATGGCGGACGGGATTTTTTTTAAATTCGATATGGGTATCGTCTCCGAAATTTTAAGGAATGGGAAATTCAAAAACACCATCTATTTCGTGATCAAAGTTGGTGGAAGGGATTTTTCTTTAAAATCAATATGGGTATCGTCTCCGATGATTTAAGGGATGGAGAATCCAAATACAACATCTATTTCGTGATCAAAGATGGTGGATGGGATTTTTTTTAAAATCAATATGGGTATCGTCTCCGATGTTTAAAAGGATGGGGAATCCAACAACACCATCTATTTCATGATCAAAGATGTCCCCAAATAGATGTCATTTTCGTGACCAGAATCCATAAAAACCCCAAAAATGATACCCATATTAATTTCATTAAAAATGTCCCGTCCGCCATCTTGGATTCCCAAATAGATGTCATTTTCGTGATCAGAAAGCATGAACATGATGCATGAGAGAGAGAGAGAGACAGACAGAGAAACATGCGCACGCCGCACGGCTTACAATAGCTTACTATATCAAAAAGTGTCGTTACAACTTTTCGTGTTAATTTTTTCCGTCTAGCCCCCTTTCGCAACGCGCGATTAGGAATCCAATATTAACAAACGTATTGATTGCTCTGGCAAACAAAATGTCCCAATAAGCGGCAATAGGCTCGCCACCTATTACGTGGGATCAAAACACTGGCGAAAAGTGGGCGTTTAATATGCCTCTGCCTACCCCTTCGGGGAAACAGGCGTGAGTCTATGTATGTATGTATATATGTATGATATCGACATAATAATTAATTCGAATTAATATTCATTTTATTTATTGATACATTTAAAACGTAACCATAAACCGAACGTCAATCCCTAGCGCGCGCGCTGACCAATCACAACTATTTATTTGACCCGTGGCCCCTGATTTGTTATTGTTTTTGGCATCTTGTGAATATCGCGTATCTCGCCGTACATTGCGTGTTTGTTTCATAAATATGTCAATAACTATCGTATAATTCAAGCAATGGAAATTTAACATAACGAAGAAATGAACGATGATGTTCTTATTAGACAAACATGGTAAAAGTAGCCCACTTGGTTTGAATCTCAAGAATCTTAAGTTTTACTCAATTTAAATTATTACTGATGATATGAAATGCCTCCTTTTCCATATTTTTTGCATCACTTTTATTTTTACAATTGAAAACTGAACAATATGGCATATTCGTAACGAATTTAATGATTGTTTACCTCGTGAGCGCGCGAACGGGAGTCGCGATTCATAATGAGAATGCGTTCGAAAACACATGCGCAATAGTGCAATAGTTTGGCACGCGCGCCACGCCCATGTAACCATTCTATTACTATTTATTTCTGTGCTTGTAAAGCACTAAATATAAAGATATAAACTCATTTTTGCGAAGAATCCATGGGATTATTTTGCCATAAATATTTTTCTCATACCATAAATAAACTATAATCCTGCAAAGTAATGCTGTTTTGGCATTGTAGTTTTTGTTGTTTGACATCTTTAACTAGTTTTAATTCCAGGTGCAAAGAATACATAAAAAATAAAACAGCTGCTAACAGTTAAAAATATTTTTATCAAAATTTCAATCAATATCAATAATAATGTGACTGTGACTGCCTCCGTGGTCCAGTGGATAGCGTATGCGACTGCTGATCGGAGGTCCCGGGGATTAACTTGTATGTGCCGAGAGGATACACGAAAACACACAGCTAGCACCGTGAGAATCACGAGTCGACTGACTGAGACCAGACGGGGCGCCCGGGCAGGCGTCCGAGAGGTGTGAGAGGGATGGAGAGTGTTGTAAATCATACGGGCGCAAGGGCATCTATTGTTTAACATTATTTTAAAGTATGAATATATTGTTACTATAACAGTTTTATGACTAAAATTGTATTTTTCTACAAAATCTATCTTTTTTCTGCAATGGAATTGAAGGTGGTGTCGGTAGTAACAATTTAAGTATGAACAAAATCCTTTACAATGGCATATGCCATAACTCTGTTGGACACTGAGCCCAATTTGACTCATGGTCCTTTATTTAAATTTTCTGCTTATTCCCACGGTGGGCGCCATTTTTTAAAATAATAAATCTGTATTTCAGATCAATGATCCATACAAATCGTAAAAGTACTTAAAAATATTAGAATAATAAATATTAGAAGAGAGAAATGACTAAACATTGTCATGCCGTGGTACATAGTGGAACCCCAAAGTCGTTCGTCGTTATAATAAATGCAATTAAAAACTGAATTTCAAAATGAAAATGCATATATACTCGTACAATTTGTTTTTAAAGTGGCTTTAGAAACATACTCTTTGAACAATTCAATTCTCCACCTATTACGGTTCACGAGATACAGCCCTGCGACTCCTGCGAGCCAGACGGGCAGACGGCCAGCGAACACTCGGACGCTTAGTGATAAGCTCCCGTTTGCACCTTTCAGGTATTTAGGCGTGAAATAATTGTGGCCAACATGTGCCAATGTTCAGTCATTTAACAGGTTTAATCGTATTGACTAACGTATTCGAAGATTAAATCTCTGTTTGGTGTTGCGGGTTAGCAGACTTCACATAATTATGTTTCGAGAACATTATCGAAAACTCACAGACAAGCAGGTTTTTTGCACGATGTTTTCCATCACCATTAAGCAAGCAATAATCAACAATTTATTACGCATATAACATCGAAAAATCATTGGCTCGCGCCGTGAATTCAAGTCCGAGATTCATCCTAGTCCGTCGGTCTCTCTACTAGTGTATGGCTAACAAAAAATAACACATCATTAACAATTTTAATCTATAATATGGTTTAAGTAAATCTTCAATGTGGGAGTGAATAATACTAGAGGAAGACCGCAGCTACATCGCTGCATGCATTTTTTAGCACGCACCCTTACGATAACCAAGAATCGTACATTCCAATTTTCAGGTTCTTGCGCCTAGTGGTTATGACTTTGCGCTGTCTGTCAGTCTGTCAGTAACGGAAGAATTTTATATATTCAGAAGAGTTGTACATGTACGTATATAACGCGTGTAGTGCATGTGGGACGTGTGAAATATGTTGTGTGTGAGTAGTACGGACCCCACGCGGAACTGTGTATCTACTGCATCAGTCCAACTGTCGCGTGCTCATACTCCGGATACCACACTTATTACACCAACTGTGCTCTGTTTGTTTTGAATATGCGGATTGATGATAATTTGATACGTGAAAAGAACTCAATTTGAATTACTTTATTTTGCCCATAGAATGATACGTCCAAAATTCTTGCGTTCAGGTGCCGATAGATAGTAGGGCTATAAAAATGGGATATATTCACAATTTGTGTGAGTTTACTGACAAATAAATTTAAAAGGAACTTGTCAGATAGCGATGGAACTGGCCATAAAAGTTCGCATTGAATCTTCACACATTACACTGAAAACAAGAACAAAATTTAGGTTGAATTCACTTTTAAATTTTCACTTTCTTTATATTATATTACATAAAATTGGACGCACTCTATACATATATATGACATCCGTTAAATAACTATACATATACTTATTTAACGGATGTCAATCGCATATTTAAAATCTCAAAATGAAATGCCTTCTATTTGACCCAGCGTTTCGGCATGGATTAAGTACACTACCCGTGGTCACAGGATGGCTTAGTTCAGGTACTTAATTAAATTGTTTAAACTGTCGTCGATAAAGACTGAAATATCGAATTCCATGTTTAAAGAGTTTCGTTTGTATACCAAAACCGAACACCAAGGTGGCATCTACATTAAGCAATAATAATAGGCTTTCATCAAACTTTTGATGTCCTGTTGTGTAAACTTTAAAAGAAAATAAATATTATCAACGACGGTAGTTACAGAAATCAATAATATAGCACTTGACGCTAAGAAAATATTGTCTGAAAAGCAAAATGTAATTAATATAATGGTTGTCCACAAAACTGTACATAGTAATTAAAATAATGTTTGAAGAATAAACTGTGCGTATCAATTTAGGAAGATGACAAATCGATGGACTTGATGGAATAATTGTTGTTACGATATAAGTAATATTAAACATACACAGCTTTAATAGAAACTTTCGGCGTATTATCGATATTAGATTCTGATATGATATAGAAATATGATCAGTGGTTACGGGAAGTCTTCCTGTAAAGCAAACGAAACGCGCATAAATATAAAATATAAAACAAATATAGCTATAATAAATAAATAAACCACAACAAAAATCCCAAAAAAGTGTTCTAATTTAAATGTGTTACATTTGCGTTAACATAAAACCGTATCAAGCGAACTGACGTGAACGCCTTTGTAGTCATATTCATATTGTGAAAAAGACACGATCATGAATTATACTAACAATACATACTTACTTTGATAAATCGTAGCGCTGTGTAAAGCTTAGTACAAACTAACATAATATAGGGAAGAAAAGTTCTTCAGACGAAAAATTGTGCGTGGGATGCTCTTCCCTCACACGTTGTCGTATTGGTCTCTATTAAAAAGGTGTGGCATGTGGGTGTAAGAACAATTTTCTGCTATCGTGTCCTTTGATAGTTTACAAGATACATTATAGTTTATACGATGTGTCCGATACAACGTCACGTCAGAAAATCAAATTCGATTCATCTCGTGTTTATTCGATTTGTGCCTTTTAGACAGTATCTTACATCATTTATCCTTTTCAAAGATCGATTCGGGCTATATATAGGTGTTCTAAAATAACCTTCACTTACTCAAATACAACAAGTATGTACATCCACATAATAGTGAACCAAATATCTCAATAACTTTTAACACTTTCACGGACAGTCAACGCCTATAGGCGTGATAACAATAAAACTTCAATTGTGTCTCGTTTACTGTCCGTGAAAGTGTTAAGATGATTTTATTTTAATTTATGTAACATATGACAACATCGCACAGTTATACAGTGAGTTATTATGCTGTACATAGCATTTCGTATACTTGGCATGTATTCTCAGTAAGTTTGTTTTATGTGTTCACATGGGTTTCTGGTTTCCCGTGGCCATAGTGCAGTGCTGTAGAGCACCCGAAAGTGTAAATAAAACACAACATAGATACTTTGAATTGAACATCTACCCGCTGCTAAAACTGAAATCCCGTAAATGATTTGTTCTGCTATTACGAAAGTCGGCTCCTACGATTTTAATTTATTATTTTATCCATTTGCTTATTACTTATTTATTATTCCACCCCCAAAATACCCCCCATGTCACCCTGCGAAACGCGTGACAGTAATTTTCGAACAGTCCTGTGAATGTGAAATACTCTAAAACATGCACGTAGAGAAAAACCTGATTAGGAGCGCACAGATTATATTTCCTTTGTTTAAAACATGTACCTAAATAACGTTAACTCTTTAATTTCTTTACGATCTCTCATTAGCTCGCCGTTAAACCGTCGGTAATCCTATAATAGGCGATTAACAGCAATTACTTCGTACAACATCTTATTAAAAGCTAAAGCCAAGACGCGTTATTACCGTATAATCTTAATTTACAATCTCGTAGAAGCTTTTTACTACGCGAGTAAGGCTCGCCTTTTCTATGGGGAGCGATGGACGGTCATTTATAACTTGGAATCAAAGGTCGGCCAAGTGTAAATGGTGTTTTTGATTCTGTAGACCCGCCTGATAAATGAGGGTCGACCCCTTGTCTGTCGCTCATAGTGATATTTGTTGTTGTAGGATCTTTGTCTACAACCGAGGAAAGCTTTCAGTAATTACCTCAAAATATTCGTTGGTATAATAGGTACACATTTTCTTTGTTATTATATGTGGACAAGGTAGGGTACCTTGGCACTAATACCCCAATTGTAAAATAATTTTGAACAATTACATGTTGTATTTGTTTAAGAGCTTTCTATTTGTTTAGTAGATGAAATTAAAGTACTATGTACCTAAGGACAATAAACGTGGTAAATTATTTAGATATTGAGAATTTTCCATAATAATGTGTGTTAAATATTAAGAACAATTTGTAGGGTTTTCCATGTATGTGGATATTTGGTACTTCATCAGGAAATTCTGGTAATACAGAATACATTACAGTAAATAATAAGACAATTACATAGATAACCGATTCGACACTATGCATTGGTCGGCAGGCAAACGAATACAGCTGAATTTGTATAGGTAGGTCTCATAAGTACCTTAGGATTAGGAGAATAGATTATTGAGTAACATTTTGAGGTATTCTTTAACAGTTTCCCTGTCCCGTGTATCATATATGATTCATAACAATTGATTTTCAATTGTGTCTCGCGCCGGACAGGGAATGGCTTAAGGTATATCTAAGCTGTAAATTAGAGTAAGCAATCAAATGTCTGTCGTAATGGAGGCCAGTCTGAGTGTTGTTTTTTTTTCAATATAGCTATACCTACTTTTTAATGTCCTTGGTGTATGCGTATATATAAGGCCTCCATTGATTGAATAATTGAAATGTAGCACTACTCATCGTGTATAACTACTATTCAAGCCGATGTTTCTTCAGCAATTGGCAATTTCATAGGACCATTTATCAAAGTCAAGCCTAGTCGCCGTTAAGAAGTCATTGGTTTACCTTAACAAGGTGTTTGTAAGCACAAAACTACGAATTGCTGCCTTTGAAAGTCTATTAGCATTAATTATAATCGATTTTAAACTTTCGCGATTTGTATGCATCATACAATTTTATGGAAAATCGCGATATTTAATTAATTTAAGGTATAAATAAGTAAGACGGCTGAAAGTCGGTAAAACCGAGGTATTTATACCTTAAATTAATTAAATATCGCGACTAAGAACCGTTTTCTATAAAATTGTATGAAGCATTAATTATCTCTTATAAATATACAAGTAATATAATTATACTGTACCGGTGTTTTAACATATCGTTTTGTGTACACAAAATGTGGTGTATTATTTAGTTAGGAAGAAATATGAGGAATTTACGAGTACAGAATAAGCCGGGTTCTCTTTAATAAAAAATTAGCTTGTTCGTTGTATTTGGCGAATTTAGCCTGTTTACGAGTCGTATGTGCATGCCGACTTGTGCGGATATGAGGTCGTAAGTTATCAGGATGCGTAGCAATGAAACAAAGTAACACTCGCAACCGATATCATTGTGCTCAGACTTAGGGTTAAATGACTAATAGACGGCTCACTTGTCACTAATTGCTTTATATAATTTCTTCATACAGATATGATAGATATTATAAATGAGCCCTTTTTACTGTCTCACTGCTGGGCACGGGCCTCTTCTCACTATGAAAAGGGTAAGGCCATAATTCACCACGCTGGCCAAGTGCGGGTTGGCAGACTTCTCATGTATTTCGAGAACATCATGGAGAACTCTCAGACATGTAAGTTTCCTCACGATGTTCTCCTTCACCGAAAAGCAAGCGATAATTAACAATTTAATACGCACTTAATTTCGAAAAGTTATTGGTGCGTGCCGTGGATTCGAACCCGAGACCCTCTGCGAGCAGTCTGTCGGTCTCAGCACTCGGCTATCGCTGCTTTTTTTATAGATATTATTACTCACGATTTCGGTAGCTTGGAATGATATACTATTGGCCGGTCCCAAAGTATTATTTATCAATGGATTTGGAGATAAGAGATGCTAGAGAGCTTAATATGTCAAATAAGCGTCTATAATCTCCAAATCAGATAAGATCAGATATTGAATCTCGCGGAAAATTAAATACTGGCGTAGACAGATCTAAATTTTACACCTTCACACGCGTTATTGACAAATCAATTTAAGTACTCTGGTATCAGGTAATAATTGCACCTTACTTTTACCGTGAACTTGACCCGTTGTGAGGTAATGTCAAAGGGATTTACTACCTACTTACTTATGGACTGTCGCCTAAGCCTTTTCATACCGCAAGAAGGTCTGTACCCAACAGTGGGAAGGTTTATTAATGTACGTTGGTTTATAATAATTTTGAGTGTGATGTCTAATAGTGATTAATCTACATATTGCACTTATAGCCAAGTCCAAGATGCCTGCTGCTATGACCGGCACATATTGTAACTAAATTTTACAGTTTCTGCTGGATCCCGTGGGAATACCGACAAAAAATACCTTCTTAGTGCATCCCTATGATCCCAAATGCACATACATGCCAAATTTCAGCTTGTTGCGCCAATAGTTTTGGTGTTTCGGTACGTTGTCTGTCAGTTAGTCAGCAACGCAAGAATTTTATATCATACAGATATTATAATTGCAACCGTCTCACGGTCCATCATCATAGGATACTTAATTCAGCACTTTGACACCGTAATATATACGCTCTATGCCATAAAACGTGCTAATTGATAAGTTAAATAGCAATAATTTAAATGAACCTATCCTCAGAAGTAATAATGGTGACAATGTTATGAGGTTAATCAGAGCAAAGCAATCGTTTCACACCCTTGTAACTCAGCAGCGTCATCTGATATAATCAACCTGACAGATGATACGCGAGACATCGACATAATACGTATTACGTACAATTACTATACCTACCGTATTCAAGCAAGTAAACTAAATAGGTACTTACGCATATGCATATATTATACAGACCTAACAGAGATTAGTCCATGTAATAATCAACCCGACATAATGGACGTTTTACTAGCTGGGACCATGTCGCGTCGACACTATGCCAACGTATAAAATTAATTACTTAAGGAGCACCGTACTTTAGTCAAGCGACAAATTAATACTTGCGTATACCTTTACAAAACATTGTACGCAGTAGTTTTTAACAATAAAGTTTCTATCCCAATTCGATTGGCCTCAAAGACATGTCAGTCTGACATTAGGGCCAGAACCTTTTGATGTTGTTTGGAGTTAGCCACCCACGCACTGTATCTGAGCACCGGCTTCGATATTACGTAAAATGGTGATAGATTCCGCGCCGCGATTCCCCGCGGGCTTTCGAGATTTCTTATGAACAAGTATTAACTCTCCAACTAAGTTTAAGTGGCTCCGTAAAAAAGGGTTTATTGACATACGCTCACATCAATACATTACGTGTATAACATGAGTTTCGGAAATCGGCGAGCGAAATAACTAGTAGTTTCCGTTCTAAGGCTTGATCGTAAATGTAGGCGTACGTATGATATGTTCCGTTTTAGTTCAGAAACGTACGTAAAAAAGATGTCTCGCTTCCATGTAAAAAGAACTCGATAAGCATTCAGTTCACGAATGAGGGGTAGGGACGTCTGGGAGTCCCGACTCAGAATTAAGTGTGATTTATTAGTTTTATGAGCCACTGTAGCCTCCAACCGCCTTATTTGCGTGAGTGAACGGTCTACTTTTACGATGGCTAGTTTTGACTGATGTTATACTTTACTGTCATTTGCTTCGTCATAAAAATGAACGTTTAAAACCTTGTGGATTGCCGGCAACGATACGGGTCATGCTACTGAGTTGGATAAGCAAAAATAGCGTTAGAAATGATTTAATAATATAGAAGCGTTTACATTTTCAGTAAGTTAAATAACGTAATAAACATGCATATGTAAACAAAGTAGTTCCAGCGTATGCAAATGCTCAAAAAAGTATCATAATACATTTATTAGGTAAATATTTTAAAAGCCATGTTAAATGGAATCAACTTTAGCATAATCAAAACTATGTAGTAATTTACAGTGATGGCACGAATATACTCGTGGCAGTTACACTATCAAAAATATTCCATTATACGGTCTCGACAGCGATTGAGCCCGTCCAGATAGTAATATTAACGGGCACGCAAGCCCGTGGAAATTAAATTTGTGGCATAAATCACGTCTCACCTTTTACTTATTTACTTATCTAATTTGCCTTCGAGGTGACTCGAATTAAGAATATTATACCAATATTATATAATTTGTCAAGTTACGCAAAATATTCCTAATGCTCAGCTCTTTTTACTGAGGAAATGTCTGAACGCTAGTATGAGTTGAAAATACAGTTTTTAAGGTTGAATATCACCGGAATACCATTTTAAGGCATCGTAATTAGGCACAACAACTAAATATCAACATAGATTGATACCTAGGAGGCTTTCATCGTCTATTTAGTAATTCAATGGGCTCTACCTTTTATGACTTACATCACTGAAGCGTTAACACTTAGGATGTGAATACTGAATAATGAATATAATAACATAAGCACTCAAGTCATGGTCACCTAATGGCTAATTGTATATGTTTACATACATAAATACATACATAGGACTCACGCCTGTTTCCCCGAAGGGATAGGCAGAGGCATATTAAACGCCCACTTTTCGCCAGTGTTTTGATCCCACGTAATAGGTGGCGAGCCTATTGCCGCTTATCGGGATATTTTGTTGCCCAGAGCCTCGTCCGTCGATCGGCAGGTGCACCACTTGCAGGTGAGGTTGGCTTGGGACCCTAAGTTCTTGGTGAGAACCCTATGCACCCCATGCTATTGTATATGTTTCTGATAATTATTTAAAAATCGCATGAACCATCTCGTCAAAAAACATAAAATATATTAAGATCTTGCTTATTTTTCTAGCATAATCTAGAAAACGTAACAAGTTAACTACACATCATTCAATTTTATTAAACGGGTCTTACTCCCGATCATTGACTAATTTTAAGGTATGTTTTCCTCCGACGTATAAGTCCGCTAGATACTATCGAACGGGTTACAACGATCGTGGTCGTGGAGGGACTAAAACGTAAATTGATACCTCTCTATAATCTCTCTGCCACGCAGACTGTACGAAGAAATATAACTTTCAACCTAGTCCAACCTCTCTGAGACTGTACGATTTCGCTGAAAAAGGATGTAAGAAGATTACAGAAGAAGCCTTTATAGTTTACAGTTCATTTAGTTTTCAATATGCCAACAATCTCCAAAAGTACGGAAATCCTAGGTTCAAAACTGATACTTCAGATTTGACAATGGCCCTCTTATTGGCTGCCAGGATAAGAACAACAATATTATTTATCAATGAATATTATTATGGATTTATGGAACAATACTTGTCACATATTTTGTTATTATTGATCCTCTAAATATAGGTCATTCTCAACTGTGACGTAATAGCTGTAAATTAATATAACTCGTAACCACATGATTTACTGCTATTCAACTATGGGATATTCTAATAGTCAAAGATATAAGGATCAAGATCGAAAAAGAAACAGGTATTTTCGCATGAAATATTAATTTATACAAAAAGTTATGTATGTAAATAGTATAATATACAGTGCGTTGAAATGTATATTGTATTGTACTGTATATCACACAGTGCGTACGTACATAATATGTTAGTGATTAAGATATTGTCCTTAGCACACACGTCCAGTATAATTTTATTGACAGTCTTGATTACTAGGAACCATTAGTTGATGACCATACCT
Source organism: Euclidia mi (assembly GCA_944739405.2). Lineage (NCBI taxonomy): Eukaryota > Metazoa > Arthropoda > Insecta > Lepidoptera > Erebidae > Euclidia > Euclidia mi. The sequence goes on along the minus strand of OX123184.2, from coordinate 62,089,498 downwards.
GATGTATACGCATCAATATTTTGTGTGCAGCCACTGTAATCAAGTACCTGCTAATAGAGCCAAGTAGATAACATTGTGGTTGATCCGTTAGTAAGAACAATGATTATATACATAATTATATAGTTAGTATATATGCGTTGATCGTTTCCATAAAAAACCTTGTTTAAGATAAATATGAGCTGTCAGATGTTTGTTCGAACCACCCACTAGATAACTACTGTGTGATCTTTCTGTCAAAAATGAGAGTATTATTTGTGTCTTAGTGTTGGCGTAGTCTTTTCAAAATAAATCAATTCTATTCATTACTTCTATATTAAAGTTTTTGTTACGATTTGGACTAGAAATACTTTTATACGTTAATACAGAGTTCTTAATAAAGTTAAATAGTTGGTATGCTTTCATTAATAAGATAAACTTCAACAATTGGAAAAATAGAAACATGTTACTGTGCAATCAATTTATTGTGTGAATAGTTGTTTAGTAAGGGTAACTATAATTAATTTTAGAAAGTTAATGCCTAGAAACTTATAAAACAAAGATCTATCTGAAAATGATGATTGATGTGGTTATTACTTAATTCCCACAGCAGTATACCATAAATAACAAAAAGTTTTGTGAGCCACAAATAGCTATTCTAAGTCTAGATAATCAAGGTTTTTGATGCTTGAACGTTAGTAAAAACTTTTGCAGTCATAGAATATTCCCGAAGGATTAATGTATTGCTACTTATGTGCTTGAAAAGAATTAAATAGCTAATGAGTTAGCTAATAGTATGCTAGTTTTTGTGAAACAGATGAGTCGTATATAAAAAAATATTTCATGTAAGAGTAAGGTTATCGTGTTAAAGTTGATAAGGAAATGGAATTATTTGCCTCCATTTCTCTAAGCCAATGGTTTATCTTTGTATCATACAAAGATAAAACCATTGGCTTTGGTTGTGTCGTAATCTTCATACAGTAGATAATACTGATATTCTTTTCTCGGTAGCTCCATCATTTTCTTCTGTTTAGATAACTGAGATAAGTAGCTGTCGCGATAATTCGGATTAACTTACCACTGCCTAGATTATCCCAAGGGATCAAGGCATACTGAACTCGAAGGAAGTGAGATGAAGGAGCCTTATGATGCGTGTCAATGTTCTGGTCCGACAACCATATTTTGTGGAGTGACTTTGTACTACATACATACATGCTTCTTGTAGGATAGAGGGGTCTTTGTCGATAAACGACAAGTATTATAGAAATACGGTCAAAGCCGCTCCAGGTCCTCGTTGAGAAAACGATTCTGGACCGCTCGAATCCCCTAGATACTCACACCAGTGTTGCCCTCTTGATACTTATTTGGTAGATTTCGCTTATCTTAGCGGCTACTAAGAATAGGCCTATCTAGTGAGTTGATTCACCATAGTCTCATAAATCTAAGAGTATTAAGATCCATCCTCACACATATACCAATTCATATAAAACCCATCTCAATAACGCGATTTATCACTTTCCACAGACGTTGCAATAGTTGTTCATACTGTGGCTAATTCTTGAATTCATAATAAGGTAACGGCTGCACAAGAATCAATATTGGAAGGCACAGTGCATCAGCTTCTTCTTGGATCGCTGGTTATCGGATCGCATGGCACAAAATTACTGGGAATTATGTAAATTGCATAGCCCCTCATTACAATCAGCCGTAGAATCTGTATCTTCACCAGGTGTCATACCTAGAATAACCCACCAGGTCCATAATGTTGGCAGTACTAGCGAGCCCAGCAGCTATAGACCTATCGCATGTTTACCAGCGCTCTATATCCTTCTTACATCTATTCTGAGAACTAAAATATTCAAGCATGTTGAAGCTAATTCAATTACGTTGGCTTCTCGAAATAGACGTAGAAAGGGAACTCTTGGTAGTACAAAGCTTCTAATTGACATGACATGACGATCTTGCGGGATGTATGATAAATTATAAGAAAGCATGAGTACCCGTGCCGTACACAAGGGTATGTGATCCGGTGTTATGCACCTTTTCAAAGTTACGTAAGCCGAATTACGGATGACGGAATACATGTTATTGAAATAAATAAAAAAAGACATAGGTGCATAGGGTTCCCACCAAGAACTTAGGGTCCCAAGCCAACCTCACCTGCAAGTGGTGCACCTGCCGATCAACGGACGAGGCTCTGGCAAACAAAATGTCCCAATAAGCGGCAATAGGCTCGCCACCTATTACGTGGGATCAAAACGCTGGCGAAAAGTGGGCGTTTGATATGCCTCTGCCTACCCCTTCGGGGAAACAGGCGTGAGTCTATGTATGTATGTATAAAAAAAGACATTCAATTGAAAATTCATTTAAATTTCATTAGCTCTCACAAAGTCAGCTTGTAACGGTTGGTTATCCCGCTGGTTACCCTCCTTTGGTAAACTTCTGTAGACTTGCACCAAGAATCCGACACTCTCATAAGAGTCCGTATGTTGCTGATGGTATATCGTATGTGCTATCCGTGTTCATCCGCGATGAGATTGTGCATCCCGGAGGGGCCGCGGAGACATTTTAAATTTACAGAGACCCATTCGTGAGAAGTGCAACCTTATATAATATTCATCACATGTTCGCGTGGATGTAGGTAAATCGACATGTTGCTGCTGTGGACAACAGGCTCAACTCACCTAGTTTGAATAAGGAGAACCGATGGAGTGTCGAAGATCAATTACAGGCCTATCTGGCGGAGTAAAAAGCTTCAAGGTAGATTCAAACGGCCACAGCATAGAAGCGTTAGTTAACTGATAATACTTCAGTGACCGTTTCGGAGGAACCAAAGGTTTGTTTGTGAAATGTCCAATGAAGTCATTAAGTACAAAATACCACCGTGGGTATATACAAAGGGATGGGATTCATGTCAGAATTCTGAAATCCTTAGACTCAATGGCAGTTTTCGAATTGCTAGCGAAGAGTACGTAAATAGCCACTTAGCTATTTCAGCCATAAACTTTCACTAGTTTTGAAACTGTACTGTACTGGTTCTGGAATACGCACTTGCGGCATTTGACATTAAAGGTTTTAATTTTCGTAACTGGTCAAGCCAAATTTTACGGGGATCTAGACTATCATAACAGTTTTCCATTGCATTGAACTAACTTCAATGAAATTGATAGATTGATCGGTGTGCCATGGTATAATTGTTGATCCCAGAAAGTAGAAAAATTTATAAAATATCTGGACTTAGTTCACAAGGCTGTCACCATGCGACCCAGCGACCATTGTGACAATAATTGCGACTATCAAGTTACATAAGTTTTAATGGGCAGGGCACATACTCGTAGCTCGAACAACCGATGGGGCAGAAAGGCACCGGTCGATGCAGCAGGTCCTTTACAGGATCAAGGAAGATCGACGAGCTAGTAAGGATCGCAGAAAATGTTTGGATGCGCGCAATTTAAAATCGGTCCGTGTGGATTTAATAATAATAATTATATTCTACCACATACACACATCACCATCTAGTCCCAAACTAAGCAGAGCTTGTACTATGGGTACTAGATAATGGATAAACATACATATATACTTTTTTTTGTAAATACATACAGAAACACCCAGAACAAGACAAATATCCATGTTCATGCACACAAATGTTTGACTTAAGCGGGAATCGAACCCGCAACCTTCGGCGTAGCAGTCGCTCACACTCCCGCTGTGCCAACCGGTCGTTTGTGGGGTCAGCTCTCTGTGCAGCAGAGGACAAGGGACAATCTTTAGACTGATATGTTGATAATGAAAATAAACAGATTTAACAACTTAGGAATATTTATTTTATCCACTTGTATTCACTGTAACAGATAACATTGAAATAAACAGTAGATTATGAGCAGATAGTGAATTTATTTACACAAGATGAAATTCAACGAATTCAGTAATTGCTGTGAACTAGTGCAGAGTGCGTTTTGCGGGAATTCTTCCTGAATTTCGAATATGACATACTCCAACGCTACGTGTTAATTAAAGTGTACAATTCTATTATGTAATTACGTACATAATTGGCGTTTAAATAAACCTATAACAGGTATTTAACTGTTACATACTTTGTTCCGCTTTCGTGACTCGACGACACTATTCATGTCGGCACACTGTTTCCAGTACACAATTCAAATCTGAACAACCCTATTAATGCCACGGGAAATATTTTATCAAGGTCAACTTTATAGCCTCAGTATTAATTTATTGTAATTTGTTTCCGTCTCATGTCCTTTAACGGTCCGATTGTATTACTTATTGACTTTATGGATATGACAACAAAGGGTGGTAATGAGGATTTGAATTAAGTATTGATTTTAAGAATATATATATAGACGGGAATTAACGCGAACATGCAAATTAGGTATTTACATACCTTATTTTGTTTGACGTTTCGAGACGGTTGCACGTCCCGTGGTCGCAAGCTGACAAAAAAAAAAAGTTTCTAAGTATTGATTTTGTTTGCGTATTTTTGTCTTGAAATATTTGAGGTGGATATTTGATAACCGGGACTACCATGATGAAATCTATCACAGTTCTCAATTTCGGTGGAACCGTTATGCAATCGTAAATCAATACGGATTACAGAGTCACTTATCGGAAAGTATTGAATGACATATCTTCTAAATAAATAAAATCTGCAATGGCCTCTCTTCGAGTGTTTAGTAGGGGTGTACTGACCTTATACTTGAACTAGAGGACGCCAGCAGCTATACCAGCATTTTTTTTTAATTTACCCGTTTTGGCCGATCCTGTGGGAATTTCGGGAAATCCCTTCTTAGTGCACTCCTACGGTCCCCAAGGATTTAAGCTTCCTGCGCCTAATAGTTTCGGCTGTAGCGTGTCTGTCAGTCAGTCAGTAACGCAAGGATTTTATATATTAAGATAAACAGATTTTGGATAAACTGACTGGCTCATTATGCAAGGTAAATGACCTTTGAATTTATCGGACTTTTGATGTGGCGAGCCCGATTTCAGATAGGTACAGCGATAACATTGATAGTAGTCTAACAGAAAAAGTCACAATTTGTCCGGGCCGAACTTTGAACCTATGACATTGTGAATCGATCAGCTATAAAGCCATTGGGCGACTTTTACCATAAGAAAGCTAATATTTGGTTTTCGGGACTTATTGTTTTGCTATTTAATTAATGAAAGTATTAAGGGTTTTATTTAAATCCCAACTATAACAAAGATACATTTTAATCCATCTGCCGTGATTCCCTTCGTATTATTACATGCTGTATAAAAATATAAATAAATTCGTAATTTTACATTGTATCAAATAAAGCGTGTATAAGCAGGCTCAATCATAAATACCTGCTAAATTGGAAGAAAAGGGAAATAAGAAAGGCTGAGAATAAAATTATTGCAATGAATAGTTAAAAAGCCTCTGTATCGTGGTGGTAACGTACGTTCGTTCGTACAAACGATTTTAATTACATTAAAATTGCTTTAGTTACAATTTGAGACACTTAACAGCTTACCGCATTTAAAGCTACATGGTCATCAAAACTCGATAAAGTGAGAAAACATTTAAAATACGTATGTTGTTTTAACTTGTGAACATCCGTCTCATCGTTTTATAAAACTTTTCAAAATTAGATGCAGTAGGTAGTTTAAACACTATGTATCGAATAAAAATAATAGTGAATAAATAGAAGCGTAAAAATATTATTTAGTAAAAGTACATAGATACGAAGATTCTTTCATCCAGAATTATAGCGTTGACCTGTTTCTTTTATGCCGTTTGAACCACTTTTCTTGCAATAATAGAGTTCTCGTTAGTGCAGCTAACTTGTAAAGGTATGAAGCTTGTTTACTTAACATCTCCCACCAAGAAAAGCATCATTTACTTTTACGTATTCAGTAAACATTTTCTTTAAGAGACTGTTATAGTATTAAGATAAGCAGTGAGTAGGACCCTTCAGAGATCGTGATACGAATTTTATATTCTCTTACAACGGGACGAAAATACTAAGCAGTGTGCTTACCACGATGAGGGGGCTTCATGATATACCCATATATTTGACATATAAGAAGACAGGCTATTAATTATATTATTTAAGTATTTATAAGCTCTGTCAAGGTAATCGAGATGTATTATTAAGTAAAGTATAGGCACGTTATAAGTGACATTGCGGCCTCGCCTCCACCTCGGCCTCGGTTCTATTTCTAACGAAGTCAGTCTTCGAAGGACGTTTCCAGCTCAAAATATCTGATCTAAATGCAAATATGGTTATTTCCACAATGTGCATGTATTGCTTTGTTATTTATGCCTCGGGGTAAACAATATAATTTAGCAATATTGTGTTGAAAACTGAATAGCCTCGTGATATTTGTGTACTGGTACTGGCATATTCAAAATAGAGCATCCGTAGATAGTGGTTACTAGAATCGATGCAGCGAACCGTACTTTCGTTAGATAAACGTGACTAGCGATTTGGGTTAAAAAATATTTATTAGTGCTCTTGTTTGTCTCTAATGCGTACCTGTATGTGTATCTGATGTTAGTAAAGAAATTGATTGGATTGGAATCCAAAACAATTTGGTGGCTTGTAAGTCAACAACTTTATGTATTCGCTTGTTCAGGTCAGTTGCACTGCCACTGAATGCAGGGTTAGATTAGATTATGGTGTAGCTCACACGACTTATAGGTAGAGCCGAATAAGCGAATATTACCTTCCTCTTTAACGTCGTTACTGACTTATTACTATAACTATATTTTAGTTTATATCTTCTTTGTGAATTCAGCTATAAAATAAATGTGTAGAATTATTTTGTTGCCAAAAGAAAACATTTAATTTGTAAGATGTCAGGATTTTTGTAGAGATTTCTGTAAGTAATGGCATTTTCCTTAGAGATTAAGGTAATATGTAACCAAGAGAAGTTCTTATTAGATTTTAGTTGCTACATTATATTAGTAGTTACTTACCAACGTACTATAAGCAAGTAGTTTGCCAATTTAGGTTGTTTTATCAGCGAGTAAAGGTATTTTTTTTACATATCAAACAAGAAAACCGCATAACTTTAATTACGATTTTTTTATTAAGTTTCGTTTGTCTTTTGGTACGATTCTAAAATATGCTTATACTTGTGGTGTCACACTGGGATCTTCTTGAATGCTTCATCATCATCATCATGGCAGCCTAGATATGTCCACTGCTAGACGTAGGCCTACCCCAAGGCTCCCCAAACATACGATTAAATCAAATGCTTACTTTCTTTGACAAAGTAAGTACCTAATGCCAAAAAAAGTATTTTTGACTTTTTTTGTAATAAGTTCATTATCATTAGCGTGCAATTGTAAATGTGTGCATGCAAATAAGAAGTGCCACCTATTTTCACGTGAATTTGTGTTAAGCAATCCTAACTGCTTAAAAGGCGGTCGTGGGCTCGATAGCCCCCAGGACAAAACTTTGCACAACCCCCAGCACAATTTTAAAGAATTTCGACTGCAGCAATTAACAATGTCGGAATTGAAATCGTATACTTTTTCAGTACGGCCAAATGAAGTTTTTAAGATGTATTAAATCCACATAAAACCGGGGATTGACACAATATTTGATGTGATGAAATAGTTTAAGTTACTTTAAAAGAGAATTAAGTGAATACTGCAATTATATTCAGAAAAGCTGAAAAAAGGCACATGTTACATTATTAACCGTTTGAACACCTTACTAAAATGTCGGAAATGGTACATCCTACAATATTCATAGGGGTTGTATCAATTGATTTTGTCGGATGTGGTATATCCTACAATATTTTATCGGAATTTTAACTATCCGCTATGTTGGAAGTGGGATAACCTACATTGTTAACTGCACCCTGTCAACTCACTATCACGTAGATACTACATCAAGATACTATTTTTAATTAAACATCTGCTGTAACTCAGGTTCTAAGTTTTCAAAATATTTCATATCTTGTTCGACACAACTACGTCTGCTGTATGAAGTACACACAGCAACCCTTGAGCCACATATACCCTGTTAATTTCTAACTGCCGGGCTGATATTGCCAACAGAACTTGAGTGTACCTACTTGTGAGTATTCTCTCCTAGGGTATTATTATTCCACAAATATCTAGGATTGTCATGTAGGAATGAAAACAAATTTATTTTTCAATAATATTTCAGTTTACTTGACAATTAAGTACTTTCAAGTCTGAATTAGGTACCGAAATATAGAATAGGAACAATCAAAACGCATATTGAAGGATTTTTCGTGAATCTCAATTGTAAAAAATAAACACAACTAAATAAGCAACTATCAAACCTAACTTATACAGGGAACTTCTAAAGTCTTTCCTAAAAAAAAAGAAATAATCAATGATAAAATATAAAAATGTAGATAATATGACATAGGTAGGTAATATTACTAAACGAAATAAAAATACTAAACTTAAACAGTATTTTCTCCCGGGAATGATATAACATAAATTCTTCGAAATACATCATCTTCTATCTCAGTTGAATCACAGTCATTGTTATGGCACAGTCTACTAATCAACCTACTAAATCACTCCAAATCATCATCATTATCTTGAGTATTAACCCAATTGGCAGCATCAGTTTTAGGTAAGTTAAAATAAAATGTATGAAAGCGATCGGATATAATTCTCGTTCTGCAGAGATCGGTCAAATCGGTCGGTGTTTGCCATAAGTGTTTAGTGTAAATGTCCGTCATAGACCGTTTCAAATCAAATTCGTTTGCCAAACGTTGTTGGTTTCGCTAATACTCTACAATCGAGCGAGCTTGTCGCCATAAGTCAATTTGAGTGGTACTGCTAAGCTTGATGGGCTAAATCCGAAGGCGGCCCTTACGTAGTAAAGGAGATAAAACAAGAGGAGGTCTTCAATTTAAAAATCCTGCTTGCCAAAAAAAAAACTGGACCAAAAATACGGCGAATGAAAAGGTTATATGTAGACCACTGTACTGTAAGAGAGATCAAAGTTAATGCAGAACAGTTTGATCATATAGAGTACAAGTACGATTGTGATGAGGAGCCAAAGATCATCATCGTAATAAGGGCGGGTCGTTTCTTTCCCTTATCAGTTTTAAAAGGTTTTGTTCTGAAACTGGCTGCAGAAGATGGTGTAGGTACATCTATGGAAATATCTGAATAACCCGATGGTGTTCCTATGTTCCCATAATCAACCTGGGCTTATATGCAATCGACACAATAAGGACAAAACTGATTTTCACAATTTTGGCTGTGTGGTGAAATAGGTGATGTCATATGTTACATTCTAAAACATCGTGAATACCGCGTACCCCATCTGTCTTATGATAAGGATCGGTTTCTGTGATGTTTGATGCCTCTATTGGAGACGTACTAAGTCAAAGTCAAAATCCTTTATTCATTTGGGTCACAGTGTGACGCTTATGAACGTCAAAATAATTACTTAAAGACTCTACATTTATGTACATTTACTGCCACGTTCGCAAAGCAAGAGCGTATAACCATGAGAAAGAACGGGCAATAAAACTCACGGTCACTCTTTTTCATCGCCAGATTTGGCATAATACGCATAATTTACGTTGTGCATGGTGCTGCAACTGTTACCCCTTCTATATCACTTGTATATATTTACTGTTCATAATAATACTCAAGCATAATACTTCATTGAAATTTTAATGTTCATTTAGTAAGCCTCCCCAGAATAGACATGGTGAAACTATCGGAGACAATAGGTGCAGGAATGTTTGGAAGATCTAGGGTTACATTGGACGTCTAAGTCAATATTGCCGGAGTGGTTGATCCTGATGTTTCTTGATCTATACCATGAGGAATATCTTCTGTTCGGTTCAAGGAGCTATCGGTAAACACATCTCCTAGTAGGTCTTGCAATTGTATAAGATCTTCTTAAATGCTTCAGGAAGTGGGGATTCTTCTCCTACAAATACCAAAAAATATTTGATTAGACAGTTAAGAGTGTAGACATGCACATCGTCTTCATCTCTCCTAATAATATTCCGAAAGTTCATAAAAATTGCATGCTTGGATGTTTGTGTATTAATTACGCTCAAACAGCTACAACAGAACCTCGAATAGGTTATAAACATAGGTACTTGTGCACAACATACTAATAACGCAAAAAGAAGCATTAAACAGCTAGAAAGTCAAAGTATAAAACACGAAAAATATTTAAAACATATTGGAAAACTCGAGGACGCCAGCTGCTCCGCCTGCATTTTATTTTATTTACCCGTTTTGGCCGATCCCGTGGGAGTTTTGGGAAATCCCTTCTAAGTGCACCTCTACGGTCCCCAAGGAACATACATGCCAAATTTCAGCTTCCTGCGCCCAATAGTTTCGGCTGTAGCGTGTCTGTCAGTCAGTCAGTAACGCAAAGATTTTATATAATACTAGACGACGCCAGCAGCTACGCCTGCATTTTTTTTTTAATTTACCCGTTTTGGACGATCCCGTGGGAATTTCGGGAAATCCCTTCTTAGTGCACCCCCACGGTCCCTAAGGAACATACATGCCAAATTTCAGCTTCCTGCGCCCAATAGTTTCGGCTGTAGCGTGTCTGTCAGTCAGTCAGTAACGCAAGGATTTTATATATTAAGATTGGAAAATATTATAGGTATGACAAATACGACTCAAACATTACGACGAATATTCGAATAATAAAGTCGGTTTTACCACATCCAATTTAAAAATTATATGATTTACAAAAACAATGTCGGTAGTACCATATCAGATATTAATTTATACAAATAAACAACGAACAAAGTCGGTATTACCACATACGACAAACGCTATTTATAAACCAACCAGTAATATTGTAGAATATGGTACATCCGACCCAAAAAATAAAATGCGAGTCCGTTAATATTGTAGGATCTGGCACATACTACATTATTAACCGCAAAATATATATATTTTTTAATTTTGTTAGAAAAGTATGATTAAAAATAATGAAAGTACAAATATAACTCATTATGTATTATAGACTTAAGAAAAATGTAAAAAAAATATTTTAAACTTACTTTTTCTCTTCTGGCCGGACCGTGTTTGAACTCCGGTGTCGTTTAAATTTGTTTTTAATATAATTTCTTTAGCCGGATCATGTCGTTGAACTTAGTCTATCGTACGTCTAGACCGAGACATCATTAAAATTAACAAAATTGCACTAATTCCATTAAAACGGTCGAGTTGAGCGGGGAAATGACTAGCGTGCGCTTTTCCCGCTAACTATGTGGGAACTGGCAGATCCGCATGGCGCACGGGTCGCCTCAACCCCTGCGCGCTCCGGTAAAAGCGTCGTAACATAACTACCTACATTGTTAGTCGAGCGTCACAAAAACATCCGACTTTTTTCAAGATGAAAAATACAGAAAACATCGTTTTTGAAGTTTTATACTTCGTGAGGTTCAAGATATAGGCATTCTAAGACTCCTAATGCAATAAAACAAAACTGGCCAAAATGTAGTACCGACTATGTTAATTGCTGCAGTCGATTTATTCTTATTTATTCTTAGAGTGACAGGTGTTACATATAAAGGCGTAAGTTTGTGTACCATAAACTTGAAATAAATATCTATTTGACAAAATAGAACTAGAGTTTCTAATATTAAGTGCCTCTCATTATCAAAGAACAATAACGCACTCTTACGGGACCAGGCTAAAGAGGCGAACATAATCCTCATTATCTAGTCACGACTTTGAGGTACAAAGTGTATAATTCACTAAGTACTCTGTTTCGGTCGAGGTGCATTTTCGGTTTGTTTAATATTACAGCAAAGAGATTTATATATTATCAGACAGATATCTTCTTGAAGAGGTTGTTTTATATTCGACTTTAGAAAGCTTATCCACGACGGTTGTAAATGCAAAAGCTAGATAGACATCTGTCGAATTTCGAATGAATAATACATGAACCAAATGCATCTGCGTATGTATTGATTTAGTAAATAATGTTGAATAAGTTTGGATATTGCTTTGATGTTGCTTTTCTTTGCGTAAAATTTAATATTATTTATACGTTTTTTAGAGTATATTTTTGTTACAGGTGTAAAGTTACGATAAAAAATATTATGAAAAGAAATTTGATTTATCAAAATTTGATTGCTAAGTCAAACATTTGTGTGCATAAACATGGATGTTTGTCTTGGTCTGGGTGTTTCTATGTATAATATATATGTAGATATTTACAAAAAAAGTATATAAGTATGTTTATCCATTGTCTAGTATCCATAGTATAAGCTCTGCTTAGTTTGGGACTAGCTAGTGTTGTGTGAATGTGGTAGAAAATTATTATTATTGCTTAAACAGCAGTTTTTTTAATAAAAGGTAATGGAAGATGGCATTTGATGTTACTCAGGATGTTTTTCACTTAAAACTCAATATCTAATAGCTTGGCTCTAATGGTTGTCAACTACAGCGTACATTCACCATATATTTATAAGACAAATCAGCCGAGCCCCCGTTGGGTATTAGCTTCTCTCATTTTGATGTAGATGTTATTTTTCACTCTACTATTCGAGTCTTGCCGTGCTATCAAATTCATCGGTTTACTCGATCAGTACGATTTCACGTTACTATAGCTGACTTGCAGCCTCAACTTGGTGGATTAGGTAATTAATTTAAACGACTGTCGTTCTATCGAAGGATGTAGTTAGCCAATTGCCACTTTAACTTATTTGTACTGCGAGTCCACTTGTTTGTCTCATAAAAGCGCAAAGTATATTTACGCTTTACGATGGCATAGTGGCTGCGGAACTGCCATTGTAATGATATGAGGTATCCTGTCTCTTGATAAGTAGACCATGAGCGATACAGTTTACCGCAGCTTTGATAAATAGTTCCTTCTCTTTCTCACGAAGCGGTTTTAGTTTACAGAATATGTGCTGAAGGCCTTTGGGTTCTGACGGATACACACGTTCCAAAGTTTGTCCTTTATCGAATTTCTAAATATAGTCCATTCTCTAGCTCACCGAGCCCGTCTTTCAATTTGTAGATCGAGCCTGCCATAGTTAATTGAGGATGTAATGTTCTGTTGGCATTCAGAAACAAGCATACGCTTTACAATAAATAATTAATTAGAAACCGTATAGGCATAACAAATTATTCGTCAAACTACGTGGTACTGAAATATTAAATAATACAATTTATCTATGTGAGGCCAGTAAAAAGGGCAGAACGTGGATAACAACATTATAGCATCTTCTCAAAAACCTTGGAATACAAGTGAATAATTTGGTTATTACTTTTAGCAATCACAAAAATAAAATACCTATAACAATAAGGAACAACATACAATTGCCCTACCAAATAACAAAAAATAACGTCTAGTTGTCATTGTAGTGTGTACATTTCAGTCAATTTACAGAAGAGGTCACACTAATATTGGCTGAGTATTTTTTTTATAGACTAACGAACCCCGAATGGGTAGGCAGAGGTGTAATATTACACCCACATTTCGCCATGAATTTTAAGGTCCCACGTAAAAGGGGGCGAGCCTATTGCCGTTACCGGGCACATCACCAGACTCCGTGCTGCTACTGAGACTTCAGAAAAACTCAGTAATACTTTTGCCCGACCCGGGAATCGAACGCGGGAGCTCCTATCAGCAGTCGCATACGCTATCCACTGTACCACGGAGGCAGTCGTTGAGTATGATTTTATGAAAATGATAGCCAATGTCTCTTGGCAAAATTTCAGCATGTAAGAAATTCATCTGTTCTCACTGATATAGCTTACAACTTACCACACTGTCTTTTTGGGCAGTTGCGTAATGATTAAGCCTAAAAGTTTTGGCTTCATCAAAGTTCAGACATAGACTCGTTTGAGGCTGTGTTATATACCAGTAGTTGGTTCATCAACTTGTTTTATTGCACAAACTTAATCAAGATGATCTAATGATCCCCAGGATTCAACTTTAGTACTCTTGTTGGACAGTGTTTATCTTCAGATTTTGTCCTTGAAGTCTTGACCTGTATAACATTTAACCGTAAAGCGTAGTTCAAAGGAGCGTTCAGATAGAAATATGAAAGCCCCGCAAACACCTATTAGCACTCACCTCAGTGGCATCCAGTGGTGACTTAAGAATTAGATCACACAGTAAAACGCACGCGTTCGCGTTGAGAAAATCTGATCAGAATTCACCGACTCGGGACTTGAACAAGACTATATTCATAGCTGCTGGTGAAACTTTTCTCACATATTTGTGTAAAATTTCTTGCTTAAAGTGACTGACGATATTGGGGCAGGAGTGGAGAATTCCAAAGTCACAATGCTGACTTTGGTTGACTTCTCAAATGCCTTCAATACCGTCAGTCACGACCTCCTTCTGGCCATCCTTTCCCAGCTTTGGATCTCATCTGTGGCGCTGGAATGGTTCTCATCATATCTTCGTGGTCGCCAACAGTCGGTGCGCAGTGAGGAATCATCTTCCAACTGGTGTGAAACTGATTCTGGCGTTCCACAAGGCGGCATCTTATCTCCACTTCTTTTTTCACTATTTATCAATCTCATTACTCAAGAACTTCGGTGTGCGTATCATCTGTATGCTGACGATTTACAGATTTATTCCCAGGCGAAAGTTGACCACCTATCCATCACAATTGATGATGTGAATCGAGATCTAGTTTCGATAAACGAATGGTCAGCGAGATTCGGGCTTCGGGCTAATCCCACCAAGTGTCAAGCTATTGTCGTGGGAAGTCCACGTATGTTGGCACGTGTAGACTTTACTTCACTAACCCAATCATCTTTAATGGCTCTGTGATACCATTTAGCCCCTCTATTAAGGATCTTGGTTTGCACATCGATGCGACTCTAGACTGGAAAGTTCAAGAGTTGAAAGTCAGCAACAAAGTGGTCAATACTTTACGTTCTCTCTATCGCCTGAAGAATTTCCTCCCGATCAAGACAAAGATAATGCTTGTACAAACTTTGGTATTCCCTGTTATTGACTATGGTGATGTATGTTATCTCGACCTGAATGCAGATCTGCTCAACAAACTTGACCGACTTCTCAATAATTGCATTCGGTTCATTTTCAATCTTCGTAAATTTGATCACGTATCAAATTACCGGTCCCAACTGAATTGGTTACCAATTCGTCAGCGCCGGAACTTAAGAGTATTGACTACCCTTTTTTCTCTTCTCCACTCTCCTAACGCATCTTCTTACTTGATGCCTAACTTTAAATCTCTATGCTCCACTCACACTAAGCAGTTAAGGTCCTCTAATAATCTTCTTCTTCTTTGTCCTTCCCATCTATCTAGTTTCCTACATTCATCTTTCACTGTCAAGTCCATACATCTTTGGAACGCGCTCCCACTGGAAGTCAGGACGAGCCCGAGCCGTGCTATCTTTAAATGTAGAGTCCGCAGATGGTTTCTCGAATCATTGTCTGGAGCTCTCACTGGTCAGTAATTGTATATAATTATGTATGTTTTATATTGTATCTACGTATAAGTTTTACTCTCAATTCTACACCTGCTACATCTCTGAACCACCTGAAGGTTGACTGGCAGAAAATGCCTCAGGCATTAAGTCCGCTTATGCAAATTGTTTGCAGGAAAGTTTTAAAAAAAATCCCCGAAACCCTTAAAACTCTTTATGATATCATTCTAGACCAAAAATATGAATTGAAATTGGAGGGACAAATTAGTATGCCTATTACTTTACAGCAGACTAATAGATTAATTTGCTTTACAAGGATTCCAAATAGCACAAAATGAGAAAAAATATGGCTCCATTCTTATATAAAGTTTGCAGTTTTGACAGTTTAACTGACATCACAAATTTCAGAGCTCTTAAACAAGATCCAACTTATTTAAAACTCACGTTCCGAAATAATGTAAGTGCTTAGTTGGTGCTTTACGAAAAAATATTTCTTTTAAGAGGACATTATTCTCAATATCGTAATGAAATGGGATTGAAACAGGGTCTCAAACTTTCGCACCATGTTCTGTTTATGCTTTGAAAGTACAAGAAACTAATCCCAAGTCTGAAAAGCTTGGTGAGTAACTTTATATCTTCTTCGTGACAATCAGTGAGTTATCGATCGTGTTAAAGCGTCCTTGCATTCGATACGGTAAATAACAGACTTACGGGACTTACATTACCCTTGAACTTCTTTCATTTGAATATCAAGTACGGACAGAAATTACGACATTGTCAATGTTAAAATCCACCTAGCCTTCGTGAACGTGCTTAGCATAAGTCATAATTGTTGTAATTAATTTATTTGTGTCCATGTACACAATAATATATTTTTACTCATTATGCTTTAGGAACGTGAACGTTGGTACAAAGGTTTTTTACAGTTTCAAATTTATTCAGTTCTGGAAGAGTGATTCCTGGGTAAAATTAATTTTATAACGTTTTAGAGTTCCGTGCCCATTTCGTCCACGCAGAATATTTTTGTTGATCTAGTTCGGTGTCTTCTATATTGTTCGTAAATGTCACTTTTATAAAATGTTTTACACAATTCCTTTCACTCTTTTCGGTTGGGGATTCGACATATCCTCTCTTATTGCTCTCCTATACACCCCGACGTACATAAATGCCAAATTTTCAGTTTCTTACGGCCAGGCAACGCTCAGCCGAAACTACGGGGCGTTCCGACTGTGATTTGTCCAAATTGAGAAATTGAGGTCCAAAATCACAAAGCAGTAAAAGCAGCTGTTGATTTGGACATACATTAGCTGGGTAACATCACTTCTTTCTAAATTTGAAATTATTACTTGTCTGGTAAATCGATGTATTTTGTTTAATAATGCTTCTTTTGTCACCTAGAAAAAATACGAATAGTTTTGTTGCCGGTAAACTATAGCCTAACAGAATACGTAAACCAACCTACTACTAAGAAGTTAAATGTCTTATTTTCACACAAAACTAATGCAGATGGCCACACGATTCATTATTCATTAGTCCTACAAGGACTATTTTAACTTATTTGTACTGCGAGTCCACTTGTTTGTCTCATAAAAGCGCAAAGTATATTTACGCTTTACGATGGCATAGTGGCTGCGGAACTGCCATTGTAATGATATGAGGTATCCTGTCTCTTGATAAGTAGACCATGAGCGATACAGTTTACCGCAGCTTTGATAAATAGTTCCTTCTCTTTCTCACGAAGCGGTTTTAGTTTACAGAATATGTGCTGAAGGCCTTTGGGTTCTGACGGATACACACGTTCCAAAGTTTGTCCTTTATCGAATTTCTAAATATAGTCCATTCTCTAGCTCACCGAGCCCGTCTTTCAATTTGTAGATCGAGCCTGCCATAGTTAATTGAGGATGTAATGTTCTGTTGGCATTCAGAAACAAGCATACGCTTTACAATAAATAATTAATTAGAAACCGTATAGGCATAACAAATTATTCGTCAAACTACGTGGTACTGAAATATTAAATAATACAATTTATCTATGTGAGGCCAGTAAAAAGGGCAGAACGTGGATAACAACATTATAGCATCTTCTCAAAAACCTTGGAATACAAGTGAATAATTTGGTTATTACTTTTAGCAATCACAAAAATAAAATACCTATAACAATAAGGAACAACATACAATTGCCCTACCAAATAACAAAAAATAACGTCTAGTTGTCATTGTAGTGTGTACATTTCAGTCAATTTACAGAAGAGGTCACACTAATATTGGCTGAGTATTTTTTTTATAGACTAACGAACCCCGAATGGGTAGGCAGAGGTGTAATATTACACCCACATTTCGCCATGAATTTTAAGGTCCCACGTAAAAGGGGGCGAGCCTATTGCCGTTACCGGGCACATCACCAGACTCCGTGCTGCTACTGAGACTTCAGAAAAACTCAGTAATACTTTTGCCCGACCCGGGAATCGAACGCGGGAGCTCCTATCAGCAGTCGCATACGCTATCCACTGTACCACGGAGGCAGTCGTTGAGTATGATTTTATGAAAATGATAGCCAATGTCTCTTGGCTAAATTTCAGCATGTAAGAAATTCATCTGTTCTCACTGATATAGCTTACAACTTACCACACTGTCTTTTTGGGCAGTTGCGTAATGATTAAGCCTAAAAGTTTTGGCTTCATCAAAGTTCAGACATAGACTCGTTTGAGGCTGTGTTATATACCAGTAGTTGGTTCATCAACTTGTTTTATTGCACAAACTTAATCAAGATGATCTAATGATCCCCAGGATTCAACTTTAGTACTCTTGTTGGACAGTGTTTATCTTCAGATTTTGTCCTTGAAGTCTTGACCTGTATAACATTTAACCGTAAAGCGTAGTTCAAAGGAGCGTTCAGATAGAAATATGAAAGCCCCGCAAACACCTATTAGCACTCACCTCAGTGGCATCCAGTGGTGACTTAAGAATTAGATCACACAGTAAAACGCACGCGTTCGCGTTGAGAAAATCTGATCAGAATTCACCGACTCGGGACTTGAACAAGACTATATTCATAGCTGCTGGTGAAACTTTTCTCACATATTTGTGTAAAATTTCTTGCTTAAAGTGACTGACGATATTGGGGCAGGAGTGGAGAATTCCAAAGTCACAATGCTGACTTTGGTTGACTTCTCAAATGCCTTCAATACCGTCAGTCACGACCTCCTTCTGGCCATCCTTTCCCAGCTTTGGATCTCATCTGTGGCGCTGGAATGGTTCTCATCATATCTTCGTGGTCGCCAACAGTCGGTGCGCAGTGAGGAATCATCTTCCAACTGGTGTGAAACTGATTCTGGCGTTCCACAAGGCGGCATCTTATCTCCACTTCTTTTTTCACTATTTATCAATCTCATTACTCAAGAACTTCGGTGTGCGTATCATCTGTATGCTGACGATTTACAGATTTATTCCCAGGCGAAAGTTGACCACCTATCCATCACAATTGATGATGTGAATCGAGATCTAGTTTCGATAAACGAATGGTCAGCGAGATTCGGGCTTCGGGCTAATCCCACCAAGTGTCAAGCTATTGTCGTGGGAAGTCCACGTATGTTGGCACGTGTAGACTTTACTTCACTAACCCAATCATCTTTAATGGCTCTGTGATACCATTTAGCCCCTCTATTAAGGATCTTGGTTTGCACATCGATGCGACTCTAGACTGGAAAGTTCAAGAGTTGAAAGTCAGCAACAAAGTGGTCAATACTTTACGTTCTCTCTATCGCCTGAAGAATTTCCTCCCGATCAAGACAAAGATAATGCTTGTACAAACTTTGGTATTCCCTGTTATTGACTATGGTGATGTATGTTATCTCGACCTGAATGCAGATCTGCTCAACAAACTTGACCGACTTCTCAATAATTGCATTCGGTTCATTTTCAATCTTCGTAAATTTGATCACGTATCAAATTACCGGTCCCAACTGAATTGGTTACCAATTCGTCAGCGCCGGAACTTAAGAGTATTGACTACCCTTTTTTCTCTTCTCCACTCTCCTAACGCATCTTCTTACTTGATGCCTAACTTTAAATCTCTATGCTCCACTCACACTAAGCAGTTAAGGTCCTCTAATAATCTTCTTCTTCTTTGTCCTTCCCATCTATCTAGTTTCCTACATTCATCTTTCACTGTCAAGTCCATACATCTTTGGAACGCGCTCCCACTGGAAGTCAGGACGAGCCCGAGCCGTGCTATCTTTAAATGTAGAGTCCGCAGATGGTTTCTCGAATCATTGTCTGGAGCTCTCACTGGTCAGTAATTGTATATAATTATGTATGTTTTATATTGTATCTACGTATAAGTTTTACTCTCAATTCTACACCTGCTACATCTCTGAACCACCTGAAGGTTGACTGGCAGAAAATGCCTCAGGCATTAAGTCCGCTTATGCAAATTGTTTGCAGGAAAGTTTTAAAAAAAATCCCCGAAACCCTTAAAACTCTTTATGATATCATTCTAGACCAAAAATATGAATTGAAATTGGAGGGACAAATTAGTATGCCTATTACTTTACAGCAGACTAATAGATTAATTTGCTTTACAAGGATTCCAAATAGCACAAAATGAGAAAAAATATGGCTCCATTCTTATATAAAGTTTGCAGTTTTGACAGTTTAACTGACATCACAAATTTCAGAGCTCTTAAACAAGATCCAACTTATTTAAAACTCACGTTCCGAAATAATGTAAGTGCTTAGTTGGTGCTTTACGAAAAAATATTTCTTTTAAGAGGACATTATTCTCAATATCGTAATGAAATGGGATTGAAACAGGGTCTCAAACTTTCGCACCATGTTCTGTTTATGCTTTGAAAGTACAAGAAACTAATCCCAAGTCTGAAAAGCTTGGTGAGTAACTTTATATCTTCTTCGTGACAATCAGTGAGTTATCGATCGTGTTAAAGCGTCCTTGCATTCGATACGGTAAATAACAGACTTACGGGACTTACATTACCCTTGAACTTCTTTCATTTGAATATCAAGTACGGACAGAAATTACGACATTGTCAATGTTAAAATCCACCTAGCCTTCGTGAACGTGCTTAGCATAAGTCATAATTGTTGTAATTAATTTATTTGTGTCCATGTACACAATAATATATTTTTACTCATTATGCTTTAGGAACGTGAACGTTGGTACAAAGGTTTTTTACAGTTTCAAATTTATTCAGTTCTGGAAGAGTGATTCCTGGGTAAAATTAATTTTATAACGTTTTAGAGTTCCGTGCCCATTTCGTCCACGCAGAATATTTTTGTTGATCTAGTTCGGTGTCTTCTATATTGTTCGTAAATGTCACTTTTATAAAATGTTTTACACAATTCCTTTCACTCTTTTCGGTTGGGGATTCGACATATCCTCTCTTATTGCTCTCCTATACACCCCGACGTACATAAATGCCAAATTTTCAGTTTCTTACGGCCAGGCAACGCTCAGCCGAAACTACGGGGCGTTCCGACTGTGATTTGTCCAAATTGAGAAATTGAGGTCCAAAATCACAAAGCAGTAAAAGCAGCTGTTGATTTGGACATACATTAGCTGGGTAACATCACTTCTTTCTAAATTTGAAATTATTACTTGTCTGGTAAATCGATGTATTTTGTTTAATAATGCTTCTTTTGTCACCTAGAAAAAATACGAATAGTTTTGTTGCCGGTAAACTATAGCCTAACAGAATACGTAAACCAACCTACTACTAAGAAGTTAAATGTCTTATTTTCACACAAAACTAATGCAGATGGCCACACGATTCATTATTCATTAGTCCTACAAGGACTATTTTAACTTATTTGTACTGCGAGTCCACTTGTTTGTCTCATAAAAGCGCAAAGTATATTTACGCTTTACGATGGCATAGTGGCTGCGGAACTGCCATTGTAATGATATGAGGTATCCTGTCTCTTGATAAGTAGACCATGAGCGATACAGTTTACCGCAGCTTTGATAAATAGTTCCTTCTCTTTCTCACGAAGCGGTTTTAGTTTACAGAATATGTGCTGAAGGCCTTTGGGTTCTGACGGATACACACGTTCCAAAGTTTGTCCTTTATCGAATTTCTAAATATAGTCCATTCTCTAGCTCACCGAGCCCGTCTTTCAATTTGTAGATCGAGCCTGCCATAGTTAATTGAGGATGTAATGTTCTGTTGGCATTCAGAAACAAGCATACGCTTTACAATAAATAATTAATTAGAAACCGTATAGGCATAACAAATTATTCGTCAAACTACGTGGTACTGAAATATTAAATAATACAATTTATCTATGTGAGGCCAGTAAAAAGGGCAGAACGTGGATAACAACATTATAGCATCTTCTCAAAAACCTTGGAATACAAGTGAATAATTTGGTTATTACTTTTAGCAATCACAAAAATAAAATACCTATAACAATAAGGAACAACATACAATTGCCCTACCAAATAACAAAAAATAACGTCTAGTTGTCATTGTAGTGTGTACATTTCAGTCAATTTACAGAAGAGGTCACACTAATATTGGCTGAGTATTTTTTTTATAGACTAACGAACCCCGAATGGGTAGGCAGAGGTGTAATATTACACCCACATTTCGCCATGAATTTTAAGGTCCCACGTAAAAGGGGGCGAGCCTATTGCCGTTACCGGGCACATCACCAGACTCCGTGCTGCTACTGAGACTTCAGAAAAACTCAGTAATACTTTTGCCCGACCCGGGAATCGAACGCGGGAGCTCCTATCAGCAGTCGCATACGCTATCCACTGTACCACGGAGGCAGTCGTTGAGTATGATTTTATGAAAATGATAGCCAATGTCTCTTGGCTAAATTTCAGCATGTAAGAAATTCATCTGTTCTCACTGATATAGCTTACAACTTACCACACTGTCTTTTTGGGCAGTTGCGTAATGATTAAGCCTAAAAGTTTTGGCTTCATCAAAGTTCAGACATAGACTCGTTTGAGGCTGTGTTATATACCAGTAGTTGGTTCATCAACTTGTTTTATTGCACAAACTTAATCAAGATGATCTAATGATCCCCAGGATTCAACTTTAGTACTCTTGTTGGACAGTGTTTATCTTCAGATTTTGTCCTTGAAGTCTTGACCTGTATAACATTTAACCGTAAAGCGTAGTTCAAAGGAGCGTTCAGATAGAAATATGAAAGCCCCGCAAACACCTATTAGCACTCACCTCAGTGGCATCCAGTGGTGACTTAAGAATTAGATCACACAGTAAAACGCACGCGTTCGCGTTGAGAAAATCTGATCAGAATTCACCGACTCGGGACTTGAACAAGACTATATTCATAGCTGCTGGTGAAACTTTTCTCACATATTTGTGTAAAATTTCTTGCTTAAAGTGACTGACGATATTGGGGCAGGAGTGGAGAATTCCAAAGTCACAATGCTGACTTTGGTTGACTTCTCAAATGCCTTCAATACCGTCAGTCACGACCTCCTTCTGGCCATCCTTTCCCAGCTTTGGATCTCATCTGTGGCGCTGGAATGGTTCTCATCATATCTTCGTGGTCGCCAACAGTCGGTGCGCAGTGAGGAATCATCTTCCAACTGGTGTGAAACTGATTCTGGCGTTCCACAAGGCGGCATCTTATCTCCACTTCTTTTTTCACTATTTATCAATCTCATTACTCAAGAACTTCGGTGTGCGTATCATCTGTATGCTGACGATTTACAGATTTATTCCCAGGCGAAAGTTGACCACCTATCCATCACAATTGATGATGTGAATCGAGATCTAGTTTCGATAAACGAATGGTCAGCGAGATTCGGGCTTCGGGCTAATCCCACCAAGTGTCAAGCTATTGTCGTGGGAAGTCCACGTATGTTGGCACGTGTAGACTTTACTTCACTAACCCAATCATCTTTAATGGCTCTGTGATACCATTTAGCCCCTCTATTAAGGATCTTGGTTTGCACATCGATGCGACTCTAGACTGGAAAGTTCAAGAGTTGAAAGTCAGCAACAAAGTGGTCAATACTTTACGTTCTATAATTTACGTTAGCATAAGTCATAATTGTTGTAATTAATTTATTTGTGTCCATGTACACAATAATATATTTTTACTCATTATGCTTTAGGAACGTGAACGTTGGTACAAAGGTTTTTTACAGTTTCAAATTTATTCAGTTCTGGAAGAGTGATTCCTGGGTAAAATTAATTTTATAACGTTTTAGAGTTCCGTGCCCATTTCGTCCACGCAGAATATTTTTGTTGATCTAGTTCGGTGTCTTCTATATTGTTCGTAAATGTCACTTTTATAAAATGTTTTACACAATTCCTTTCACTCTTTTCGGTTGGGGATTCGACATATCCTCTCTTATTGCTCTCCTATACACCCCGACGTACATAAATGCCAAATTTTCAGTTTCTTACGGCCAGGCAACGCTCAGCCGAAACTACGGGGCGTTCCGACTGTGATTTGTCCAAATTGAGAAATTGAGGTCCAAAATCACAAAGCAGTAAAAGCAGCTGTTGATTTGGACATACATTAGCTGGGTAACATCACTTCTTTCTAAATTTGAAATTATTACTTGTCTGGTAAATCGATGTATTTTGTTTAATAATGCTTCTTTTGTCACCTAGAAAAAATACGAATAGTTTTGTTGCCGGTAAACTATAGCCTAACAGAATACGTAAACCAACCTACTACTAAGAAGTTAAATGTCTTATTTTCACACAAAACTAATGCAGATGGCCACACGATTCATTATTCATTAGTCCTACAAGGACTATTGAATAATTTTCAATAGTACGGAGGTCTTCGTCCAAGCGTAAATCCAACTTGTCAATTTTATGATGTTATTTTAATGTTAAAAAAATACTATTTTATGATAATTAATAACTGCTGTACTTAACCACATACCAAGTGTTGTAAAAATATATCTAAACGTGACGTAACGATCTATTAAAAAATAACGTAATTAAAAACTATTGTGATAAAGTTGGACAAAACTACATTTGACGAAACATTTTCTAGAAATATTCTAGTGCTTCATACAGATTCGAACATTAGTTTATCTTTTATTCGATTTAACCCAAGGGGAAAGTTAAAGCGAATATAACCAGACATTCGACGTCAAAATTGGAGCGTTCTGTAGCTTAACTGCTGTTTGAACTGATATTAGTTCACGCTGATTTACCTACTTATCTTATAAGCATTTCTATCTTTATATATATAAATAAAATTGGAGTGTCTGTTTGTAAAATTAAAATAACCGCTTTTTACTAAATGCATATGGATGTGTACACGGTACACATTGCGAAATTACATTTTTAAAATTTTTGTCTGTCTGACTGTTTGTTCTCGCTAATCTTTGGAACGGCTGGACCGATGTTGACGGGACTTTCACTGACGGATAGCTGATGTTCCAAGGTGTAACTTGGTCTATAAATTAACCAGGTACGCGAAGTAGTTCACCCAGGACGCGGGTGAAACCGCGGGAGACAGCTACATAAAATGTCTTGCGTAATATTGAATATTCCAACAAATCGGCATATCCTAAAGGCACACTACTACTCATAAGTGATATTCATCAATACAATCGGATAACGGTAAACCACAGACCATGTGCGCTAAACTAATGATGATGCGTGTAATAGATAAGCACATTGTTAATAACAGGTATTTAGTTTATGACACGCAAACATTCAGGAATATATTACTATGAATGTATGTGTATTCCTCGGGAAACAGATAAATGTTTGACTTTGTGAATGAAATACTTAAAAATATTGCGTACCTATAATCGATCATCATCATCATCAGCCCTATATACTGTCCCACTGCTGGGCACGGGCATCTTTTCGTTATGAGAAGGGTAAGCCCATAGTCCACCACGCTGGCCAAGTGCGGGTTGGCAGACTTCACATGTTTTTCGAGAACATTATGGATAACTCTCAGACATGCAGGTTTTCTCACGATGTTTTCCTTCACCGATAAGCAAGCGATAATTAACATTTTAATACGCACTTAACTTCGAAAAGTCATTGGTGCGTGCCGTGGATTCGAACCCGAGACGATCTGCGTAGCAGTCTATCGGTCTCTTATAACCAAAAGGCTGACACATTACGGCAAGAATGTGTTTTTTGTGATTTTCAGTCTACAAGATTGAAAGCAAAATTATAGCTAAAGCGTTTATAGTTTTAAGCTAGATGTGTTTTGAAAGGTCCTAATTGCCGACCATCGAACAATGTTACAAGATAAATAATGATTGGCCAAATTATTATGAGGGACGGAGTAGAAAATTAAACCACGGGTTACATGTATACAAAGCTAGGGTATTGAAGTATTTTGGATAAACAAGTAATTAGGAGATATATGAGATAAAACCGGCCAAGTGCGTGTCGGGCCACGCGCAATGTAGGGTTCCGTAGTTGCCCATAATGGCCATTATTGATAATAACTTCTGTTTCACATGGGACTAAAAACGGGCATCTTTAAGATTAAGCCAGCGCTCCCAATGTAAACTCACAGAAATAGGTATTTATAAGTTAACCGACGATTACTCGTAAACTATTGACGTCTACTTAGCTGTGATAGTTTTCCTTTTAAATTCGTTATATGTACTACATTTGTGATTTTTTTCACCTCTTCAAAATTAATAGTTTAGCCGGCGGGGGGGGGGGGGGACACTTGAGTCTAACAATTTTTTTCACTTCAAAGCTTGATATTTGACAAACCAATCACTTGATCGAAAAATGATTTGAGCAATTTATTAATATTTTTTTAAAACCTATCCAATGATACCCCACACAATGGGGTACTCAACCAAAAAAAAATTCAACCCCACTATATATGTAGGGGAGATACCCTTAAAAAAATATTTTCCTAAATTTTATTCTACAGTTTTGTTGCAATATCGCATATCTCTATGCATGTCAAATATCAGCTTTCTAGCACCAGGCGTCTTTGAGCTAGGCTGCGGACGGACAGACGGACGGACATGACGAAACTATAAGGGTTCCTTGTGGACTACGGAACCCTAAAAAATGTTATCATCAATTGCGCCTTTCTATCTTCAGAGAGCAAAGTAGATGGTTAGTAGACCCCGCCTGTCATTTATTACGTTTAGAGCATATGGGACCACTGTGCCCCTCTCTTTCTATTGTTAAGGTTTATTTTGTTACAAAAATGTACGCTGTAAACAATTTAGAATGTGGTTTAGACTTAAGTGTCGAAGGAAACAGGTAAAATAGTATTCGTACATACAACAGGTACTTAGCGATCCAACTACGCATATATGTTATAGTTATTTTATGGAAACCGGTGCCACTAAGATGTTTCCTCAAACATATCACTCGCAATATATCTGAAGGTGTTTGTGTTCCTTCAAATTTACTGCCACTGCCATACAAGCGACGTAGATGTCCTTGACGTGCCACGATTACACGTGAACTTACATTTTACATAAGCTTTAAAACACGATGCCATGCGCAATTTTGCATAAACATCTAAGCCGTTAACACTTACGTCAAATTAACCATAACAGATATCCATTTTATAACGTGTTTTAATACTTTTAAATTACTAAATTGTAAAGATAACATTCTCAGCAAATGAAGGAATTCTAAACAGCAGCGTTAGAAGCTAGACTGCTACGCAAAGATTCTAATGATTTTCCATAGTTACATGAGTTTTTATGGTTAATTACTTGCTAAACCGTAAAGGGAAACTCACATGTACCGGAGCTCTACATAATGGCCTTAAAAGACCTACATATGTATGTACTAGTATGTGTGTTTGAAGTAAAGTGCATAAAATCAGTGTTTATTTTAATGTTTACATGTTCTCAGGATAAGTAAGACAGTACATTGGCACATAATTATTCCATCGTGCTGAGGTGACGAAATACCTCAATACGTGGTATACGCCAGGTAGTTGAAATGGTACAACTTCCATCATTCCATCTTTTTAACCTGTCGATAGTTCAAATGAAGTATTAAAAGCGTAAAGGAAAACGGCAATGGCTACAAATTCAATTGTGTAAGTCTCTGAGGAGAAGCCCTCCCTCTTTAAGAGCTTTTATTGTATCTACAGTTTGTTTGTGATACGTTCTGCAGAACAATTTTGTACAGTTCTTGTTCCACTCACAAATGCTCAAAGTATACGTGATGATCTAATACTTTGAGTGAATTTGAGCTTAAAGAAATTAACGGTTTGAGCCATGTATCTCTGCGTATAATATCCAGACGCACTTATTTTAAATACAGATTTTACCTGGCTAATAAAAACTATAACCCATGCTTTCCCGTGCCTCGAAGGGTATTGAAATTGAAACAACGAACATTAAGAACTCCGTGACATGGAACAAAAATTTGTATATCACAAAAAATGTTGAACCGTGTGAACTATTCAACCCATGGCACGCGACACATACGTGCGTAAGTTAAAAGTTATTATCCCTAGGAACTTGTCAACTTCTAATACAAATCATATCGTGCTTATATTCTTGTTATCTAAATCTCGTTATTGTAGGATTACAACGAAGCTTCATTAGGGCATTTATCGGTTTTGTGCGCTGGGACTGTTGATTATATTTACCAGATAAGGAATCTTCGATATTCTATTTTTTCAGGCACGATCGCTTGGTAAGCTTAGTTTCCCTGTTGTGATTCCAGTTGTAATATAATCTGATCTACTTGGTCGGGCTAATCAAGTTAGTAATTTGAAAATGGTTTTTCCTTTGCTGGATCGAAAATTCAAAGAAGGTTTGGGGTTTTGTAGCATTATGCACGAAAATACGAAAAAAAACGTAGATTTATAATAACACTTCTAAATATTAACTTAATATATTGCTTTCGAATGAATTGTAATAAAATGATAAAATTTCGTAAAACTAAAAAAACTTCATGTGAAGTTTAGCTACTTGTGTCATTTTGAATTATTTTCTTAATTAATATCATTATTGTATCATCCGATTTATTAAACTTGTATTTTTTTTTATTGTTTTAGACCGAAGACAAGTAAAAATGCCTGCGAATAAAATATGTGCTGTTCTCTTTTCACTTTACAAAAAAAGAAATGTGCAGTTAAATTGATGAAAAAACTAGAGCAGATAAACCTATTTGAAACGAGACATCATCAAATACAAACGGGAGCGAGTTAAACAACTCATGCGCGGAATGCGTGGGCGCTTGATCGCGGCACTTAGTCATAATCATGTGTCGGACGTACATAAGTGTGTCACTCATCATATTCGTTCGTTAAGACTCATGTCTTCATAGACATTGTGTTGGCAATGAACTTGGCAAGTGGAGCGGGGGTGTGTCTTGCAGGCTGCACGAGCTCAAGGCCGTCCCACCGCATAGCATTGTATTACCCACATCGATTTATCGAGCGGCGCGCGCCGACCTCTTCGCGCCTCCCGCACCCCGACCGCCTCTTTACCCCACTGTAAGGTAGCACACACATGCCTCGAGCGATCGCGACTTCAACTACAATATGACTTTACACAAAACATCGTTTTCATCAATATTTGAGTAAGATATTGTATCTTTAACATCCAATCAAATGTGATTTAAACCAGTCACCTTTGATCGACCTAAACATTTACGCAGTAATTGACTTATGATTGATGTTAATCGTAAAAAGTTTCTATAAAAATGTGAAAGTTCCAGTTCATAAAAATATTGTAAATAATTTTTCAAATACCGATTAGAAATTTGATTTTATGTTATTCTAATCACTGTGTGATTTTTGGTGCAAATGTTCATTAAAATGCCAAATCATGATGTGTTTTAAAATCATGGTACTTATGTATTATGATACCTTATATGATCGTAGATATAAAATATTCAGGCAATAACGCAGCCATGAGAAAAGTAGCGCGGGAGATATTCTCAAAACGGATTACGCGAACTTTTAGGGGAAAAGAAAAGCATTAAACTGAAAGTCAACACTGAATAATGAGCTCGTTCATTTCGCGACGTTGAAAAAATATTTGGGAGGCTCTGCTTGTTTCTGAGACTTCGTAACGACTAACTTTAAATGGAATTATTATACCTGTTTGATAAAATCATGTTGAATAATAAAATATACGGTAAATCACTTTTTAAGTAAACGAAATAAATTGTTTATTCTGTTTGTGTTGTTGTTCGAGACTGCGACGTGGTGCTTCAGCAATATGTAATTAATTTTAAACTACTATCACTGGGCATTTGAACGATTATTTATGTGTCAAGGTGATCCATTATGCTGTCGTGAGTCATTATTTACTGCCCATAAAGCTAAGAGAATATATAACGGTGCGCTTAAAGTTTGATAACACTAATAACGGCAGACGTTTATTCACAAGAGGTCTCACAACTCGATCCTTTGGGACCCGAAAATTTAACAGCACTACATGGCTGTATAAGTTAGCGACGAAACATTGTCATTTCGTAAACTTGTATAGAGCGAACAGGCAGGCGAGGTTCCGTAGGGTCTCGGACCTCGTTAGACGGCGCGACAGTCTGCATACAGAGTAACTCTAAGTTAATTTAGAGCATGGACTACTCCCGCGGGGCCGCTACTGATCTCCACAAACGTACTTTGATATGCGCTGGTATACTATGCATGGATGGAACTATTCTATGATTGATGACCTACAACGTTGAGTGGTTTAGGTAGTTTTTGTTGCTAAGCGCTGAATTATATTAAATCCTGCACCTTTTGAATTCTGTACTATCGTGAATCTGAAGTAGTCGAAAATTAATTACGTCGAGCGAAGAAGGCGGGCGTACAAAGAGATTGTATCCATTAACCAAACTTGAATCTCATCATCTCATATAAATTTCTAGAACACAAATACATACACTTATTATATAACGTATTTAAACCACTTCGCTCATGACAAAATGGATTTACATAGTCATGACATCCATAATATAATAATATACCTAGAAAACAAAAATCGACATCCTTTCAAAAGGACATCAATGACAACATTTTCAATTCAGAACAGGTACAGTAAAAGTTATCGGAAAAGTTGTTCTCCATGTGAGTAATTTTTGTCTAGAAATCCAATAAGATGGTTTCTGGTACTCCCACATGTTATCGTTTGTAAATTGCCTTACAAGTTTACGTGCCCTTTGTATTCAAGCAACGTTATAAATAAATAGCAATGGAATTTCGCTCAAATTGAAAACTCACGTATCGAAGCCGCGGGCGATATGTACAACAAATACGAACTAACCGATTTATACCATTTGTACTGCGTCTACTAGGTTTGTTGCTTTTCTGCAGTTTATTACTATAAGTGTCGTCATAACGTGATCATTTTTAATAGTGAGATACCACCTTGCCTTTGTCGTAAATCAAGTGAGCTCTGATTCAGTAAAAATCTTTCTGAAATACCTTTTCTCCTCATCATTAGTCAGCTTGATAAACAGAGAATCTGCCTTGTTTACAAACGAGTCAAGCTTCGACAAATAGCTTCTACGGAGTTCGTTTTATTTTTCTGCTCCGTAAAACAGGTTAGCGGTCACAACCCTCAAAATGATACCGTTCTGTTAATCACCCCTTGTTTCGTGATTTTGGTTTGTTGTTGTTAGCCTAATTACTGAGGGTTCTGTTTCCTTATATCTACCTATTACGTAGAAAATGATTGTAGTAATATGAGTCTTCTATATGCAGTAAAATGAAACATGTTAGGTTATTTCTTAACAAACGCCATCGATCAACTGTCAGATGGGAACGATACGATAATATTTATTTACGGGACACACCGCAATCAATTCAAAAACACATTACATGGGGTGACAATAACAATTGCCATCAAACAAACATTATTACCGACCGTTATTTTTCACTCGCCGGTCGGTACCCGAAGCCCATAGCTATGAGTCCCCTGCGGCCGATCCAAGCGACCGATGAAATAATGATCACACGATCGCGATCGGTACCGAGATCGCGGATAAGCGAGACCTCGTCGACAGGTGAATAGAAAATAACCCTTTATTGACTATCTGTTGAACGAACAACTATAACTTAGTGGGTGTTAGGACGTTACGAGATTTTACCTCATATTTCATGCCTGAAAACCTTAAAAATGTTGCCCGCTTTCAACGAAAACAACATCATTTCGTAGCGCGAAACATGAATATTAAACTGAAACATTTAAAATGATTTCGAATTCTATTTACTTAAGCGCTGCATAATAATGTATACTATAAACAAAGCATATTGAATTACTGAGCCAAAAAATGAAGTCTCTAAATCCAATTCTAAAGTCTATAAAATTGTCTGATGATAATAATTTCATTTTTGTATTACGAGACAACGAGGCCAACGAACTGTGTTCCGAAAAGCATATATTGAACCCACTTATGCGTATCATAATATTTAAAATATAATATGCATTAGGTATATTAGCTGGCACTTTAAGAACATTGTTTGTAAAGAAATAAGTCCAAGACTTTTCGTTTTGATGCTATGAGCTGATACTATCATCCAGAGGGCGTGCCTTTGAACATTAAAGTAATCGATTCAGCTTTTATCAGTCATCAACTACTCACTTTAGAATTTTCACCCCATTTCATTCGTTTTTTATTGAAAACTTGATAACAAAGCCTTATATTAACCAATCTTATGGCTAGCGTCATTACCCTTACAATCCACTCACGTTCCAAGCCTTTGATTGTGATTGATTTACCATTTCGAAGACATAATTATTATAACTCTTTATGTTTAATAAGAGTACCTCATGGGTTCAAGTACAGCACGCAACGGATCCATTTGATTATCAGGTAGAAGACGTATGTGAAATGAAATTCTGTTTTTGTAGATGATCAAATATGAGAACTACCGTTTTTCTATTGTCAAGAACTTGTTAGTATAATGTTCTTAATTCGTATTTGTTATGGATCTACGCATTTAACATTGGTGTTTGTACGGTATGTTATTTGTAATTTAGTACTTTTACTTTAAATTGCTACATGATCTCCCTTTTTCAATTAAATTGGATGAATAATAGTTCATTTTATCATACTAAAGAATTCATAATTATGTACAGAGGTTACATAAAAATTAAACAATTAATACTGCACAATGTCAAAATTCGTCAATTACACTAATTGCTTCATGCAATAAAAAAAATAAAGTGGTCTAATTGTGAGATGCGATTATTGTACGTTTCATTGCTTGTCTCGTTTCATTACTGTACGTGTTTATCATCATAATACAACACACTAACTGCCTCTTAATACGAGGTATATGCACTACTTATTGGCATATTCTAACGTCGTACCTCATTGAATATGTAAACCTTCACGCTTAAAAGACGTCCATGGGGATGTTACACTTACCATTTTATTTACAGACAACAACCATAAAATCATATTGATCAAGAAAATATCCAAGAAATAAAAAGTTTCATGTCACCCGTTTTATCCAATTTTGTGTTGCGGGCACTAAGAACACCCTTCAATCAGATTCCTTTATTCAATACCATTGAATAAATCGAAGGCCGTACGTGCTTACGGGCATACAAATGTTCGTGTAAACGGAACAATTCGTACCAATATTATAAACACGAATTTGGAAACATTCACTAGTTTCCATTGGAGAGGGTGACAGTAAAAACTCCTTGCGTATTCGCTTGGGTGTAGTTTACCAAGGCGAATAATGTAATGGTTACTTTAGTAGCTTGGTTACTTACAACGAACTTACTACACATTTAAAAACATATATGAAATCATACCACTAGAGCAGATACTATAGAAATGTACGTTCTGAAAGAAAAAAAATGTAGATAATGGAAATATAAGTGTTTATAGCAAGGGCAGCGACAGGATATGAGGCTACGCAGAGGGTTTCGTGTCGAAATTAAATGCGTATTGGGTATATTGTTAATTATCGCTTGCGGTGAAGAAAACATCGTGAGGAACCCTGAATGTATGAGAGTTCTTCATAATGTCCTCGATGGACATGTGAAGTCTGCCTTGGCTAGCGTAATGCACTATGTACCTAATGGTATTCTCATAATAAAAAGAGGCCTGCGTCTAGTAGTGAGACAGATTATAAACAACTAGAGAACGCCAGCAGCTACGCCTGCAATTTTTTTTAATTTACCCGTTTTGACCGATGCCGTGGGAATTTCGGGAAATCCCTTCTTAGTGCACCCCTACGGTCCCCTAGGAACATACATGCCAAACTTCAGCTTCCAGCACCCAATAGTTTCGGCTGTAGCGTGTGTGTCAGTCAGTAAGTAACGCAAGGATTTTATATATTAAGATAAGGCCTTTGATGAAGAAACCCGTTTTTTAGAAATTTCAAAAGAAGTAATAAAAAAAACAGTGTAAAAACTAGAGTGGACTTTGAGTGCATGCCCAATAAATCCATCAATTCATTATTTGCTGTATAAAGGTATACGTACATATATGTATGACTAGCCTAATTAATTAAACTATGCTCTATCGGAGCTACTAACAAAGCAATACATTAAATCAGTGTAGCAGTAATATTGTATTGTGCAGATACTGGAAAGCGTGTACAACGTAGTTCTGGGAATTGGATGTGTTATAGTGCGAATGTTCAGTAGGTATCCTACTAATGCAACACATCAAAGGTATTATCTCTATGAAAAGATTTTATGAGTATAACCAACTTCTTTTGTAGTCTCGACTGTAATACTCGTTGACGCAGGAGACTTATTAGATCTCCTTCGTAATTTGGGCACCTCGTCTTCTATTTTTTGTTTGGTTTGTAACGCGATAGAAAAGAAAATAAACCATATGAGATAAACTATTTTTTTTTCTTGATAACAGCAATTTTGTCTTCAGAAAGTAGATGTAACAATACTTGACAAGGCTAGGTATTAATTTGTTCATATAACTAGTTATGTATTATTTCATTTATACGGCTTTGTTATAGTTACGATAAATACACGACTCTCTGTTTTTAGAACAGGAGCCTGTAAAAAGAGTTTAGAATAAATATTTTTTTGGAACAAAAAACTATTCTACAGATTGCAACATAATTATATAAGAAAATAATAATCCGACTGTTGTCTGTTTGATTTCCCGGTCGTTATATGTTTGATTACCACAATATTAACGCGATGCAGGCGATATCGCGTGTGGTAAGTTTTCAGGCCATAAAAACAAACACATTATAAGTTAACGCTTCTCCGTTTCGACTAGAAAAAGGTAGATGTTTGACTAAAACCTAAGTTTTAGTCTATATGATTTAAAAGTGTGGTAAGCATTGGAAAAAGAAAACAGAAAGTTAATCATCTCTCTGCCTACCCCTTCGGGGAAACAGGCGTGAATCTATGTATGTATGTATGTGTATGTGCAAAAATAACTCCCCGACTCAAATAGCGAAAAGTAAAGAGTGTTGTCCCGTGTAGACACGGAACTCAGAAATACTAACGGCCGGGCCTAATATCGAATTATTTGGCTACCTGAGATAAATATTTGACCCATAGACAAAATACAATTGGTCTCGCTCTGCTCTACCGAAGCGATACCAATCATTTGTCTAGGAATTACACCATCCGTGCAGTTCAAAGTATTTCGTTCAGTTTGAGGTTTTACTATACAAGGGAATTCTTACTTAATTATGAGCATAAATTTATGGGTATAATAGGTAGGGAAAATTTCTAAAGTCTAATACAGGGTTGAGGTTTTCTCACGTAACAAATTTGATTAATTTTCTTAAGATTGGTGTTATTCAACTCCCGTTATTTTCTTACTTGAAATTGCTCGTCTTTATTACGCCATATTACCATGGAAGTGGTACCTATAACAAACGTTAATTTTATTTTATATAAGATTCGATTACATTTTATTTTAATATTCGTTTTTTACGGAAAATATAATTATCAAAATGATTTTGAATATAGGAGCGAGACTTTGTGAGTAAATATATTCACATAAATTTATTCGTACAGACGTATACAACTCTATCATAATTTTACCGAACCGATAGACTAAACATTGTACCTCTATAGTTTGAAACGTTTGTAAAGCGTTTCAGTGTCGCATCAAATATTTATTACTCACAAATATTTTATTCAACTGAAAACGGAACGCTGTTTTATTGCTTTAGTACCACAATACAAAATATGTCTGGAGCATGAACAAAGCAAACGTAAACAGATGGTACTACGACGCTATGGGTTTATATAAAACTTGCTGTTACCTACAATTTCATTCGGCAGTTATCTATGTATGTTATGCCTCGTGGCTAGACAAAACACATATAATATTGTGTTAATGTGACCTCCATAGTTCAGAACTTATACTATTACGATTAGATGTGACAATGATTAGATATAAATGCTACAAATTCATAGCCTTTTGTATGTTTCATTTTGTTTATGTTATTAATTCCAATTCTTTTTGTTTCAGGTACTATAACAGCAGCATATCGAGTGATACTAGAAATGTGTTTCAATAAGTATCTCATCAAGCTAGCAGACTATTTCAGATTGTACTCGCATATATCTCGTTAATGACCGTGATAATATATAAATTCGAGATGATCAGCAACACGAAGATTGTGTTTACAAAACTCTTACTTTGCGTCTTTGTGTCCAGTGTGTGTGGGCGATCATGGGCGAATCACCACGACACTACCACATCAACGACTCAAACCACACCTACCACTAGTTCTGTACCTAAGAATTTTCACAATGATCCACTTATTGTCGAAACCAAAAGTGGCCTCGTCAAAGGCTATGCTAAAACAGTTATGGGCCGCGAAGTCCACATCTTCACGGGTATACCATTCGCAAAGGCTCCACTAGGACCTTTAAGGTTTCGCAAACCAGTACCAATCGACCCGTGGCATGGCGTACTCGAAGCTACCGCGATGCCAAACAGCTGTTATCAAGAACGGTACGAATATTTCCCAGGTTTTGAGGGTGAAGAAATGTGGAATCCAAACACGAACATATCCGAGGATTGCTTGTATCTAAACATTTGGGTCCCACAGCACTTGCGAGTCCGTCATCATCAAGATAAGCCTCTTACCGAGAGGCCGAAAGTGCCAATACTAGTGTGGATTTACGGCGGAGGTTATATGAGCGGCACAGCTACACTCGACCTATATAAAGCAGATATAATGGCTTCTACCAGTGATGCAATAGTAGCTTCCATGCAATATAGAGTTGGAGCGTTCGGATTTTTATATTTGAATAAATATTTCTCTCCGGGAAGTGAGGAAGCGCCGGGAAATATGGGTCTTTGGGATCAACAACTTGCTATTCGTTGGATTAAAGATAACGCTCGAGCTTTTGGAGGCGATCCTGAATTGATCACTTTATTCGGTGAATCCGCGGGTGGTGGAAGTGTAAGTTTGCATATGCTTTCACCTGAAATGAAAGGATTGTTTAAAAGAGGTATATTGCAATCAGGAACGTTGAATGCTCCGTGGAGCTGGATGACAGGGGAGAGGGCACAAGAAATCGGAAAAGTTTTAGTAGATGATTGTAATTGCAATAGCAGTCTTTTAGCGGCAGATCCCAGCCTAGTCATGGATTGTATGCGAGGTGTTGATGCCAAAACCATATCAGTACAACAATGGAATTCATACACCGGTATATTAGGATTCCCATCAGCACCAACAGTGGACGGCGTGTTTTTACCGAAAGATCCAGACACAATGATGAAAGAAGGCAATTTCCATAATACCGAAGTGCTTCTTGGAAGTAATCAAGATGAAGGTAAGTTTTTGTTGTCAAGTTCGTAATGGCGCGCCGCCTTATACCTACTCACTGTAATATTATTATGTAGAAAAACATCGACTGGGAAATAAGAGTACTCACATTATCTTATCATGGCAAACGTAATTATTGTAAGTTTAATGCTTCAAACATTTTATAAGGAAAATGCGTCGTTCTCGTAGTTACATACTAAATTAACTTCCTATTTACCGTGTTGTTGTAAAAGAATTATAGATTTCATTGTATATCTACTAAACTTATTGAAGATCTTGTCTTTTAGTTTGAACTGTATCATAATAATAAGATGTTACCAAAAAATCAGAGTAGAATTTCTATCTTGTATCTTTCTGTCAGCCTTACGTAATGTTCATTTATCAACCAAACAGTATGTAACTAGTATGAAAACGATATTAGGGATATAATGAGATTTAATACTGGTAATAACTAAAGATATAATGTTGGGGTACAGATATGTATTACTTCCAATTAGTATGTATGTCGCTCGTAAGATTAAGTATTTAAGCAAGCATGGAACCGATGTCACATTAAAGAACATAAAAAGTGACACACGGCGCATCGAAATCATGTAGATAAAGCGTACAGTAATAAGCCTCTTGTTTGTATAAGTAAAATTTTACATTTGCCAAAGGTAAGGAATAAAGGTTTACAACGGCTTAGCAATATTTGTGCTTAGAATTCGAAGTCGTTTGTGTCTAGGATCCGCACATCTATCGGCGATGTAGTGGGGTTACGCGCCTGCGCAAATCTATGTAGACACAACAACAACACGCTGTAGATTTCTAGCCGTACTACCAGGTACTACAGACTCGCCCACGTAGCTCGCCGACTTGCCTCCTGCCCCTCACCCCCCGCCGGGCGATGTGCGCCCCAGTACTCATCCCCAAGCTGTTGCTACGCACCCCGCCTTTTGAGGAGCGACTCCAGGCTCAGCCAAAGGACAACTTGTACAAAATGAGATATTTTATTGGCACCTGGCGCTCTGTTTATTAAAGTTGTCAAACAAATCTCGCGATTTTAAAGAATAAAGTTTTTGTTTCATGATTTTATACGTATTCTGTTTCGGATTTTCCATTTCTTTCAAGATATCACTGTCGTTTACTATTTGATGGGAACTATGAATATTTATTAGAACTAACTTAACTTTAAATGAGAATTGGTTCAATAAAAGGAAACTATAAAATTTGTTTACGTTACGACTTTAATTTCAAAAGTGGTTAATAATTTACGACGTAATTAATACAATGATTTACGAGCAAGATATCTTCTATCAAAATTTAATTACTACAATCTGTTCATAAACAAATTACAAATAGTGTCAATGACCTTAAAGTTGTTTTGGTTCAAGGACAGAACTTAAGTCAAATATTATTATTTTTCAGTATCCAATACTTATGCTAATCTCTTTTTATCTCTTTTTTATTGAAATAATGATTAACTTAGCCATGCCTGATTAAATTATTTTTCAACAACAGCAGAATTATATAAAAATTCAAACATGCACGTTTTCATAAAACAAAACTTGCAGTAGTACGGGCCATAAAATCATATTTACTACGTTCTCGAATAGGCGAGGAAAATACTAGATCCGTTATGCAATACGCAGCTTGTTTACTAAGCTCCCGTAGTTTATAGAAAGGCTTTACACTACAGCCCGGGCGCAGCATCCGTTCCGGTTTGAAAATCGGATTGCTTATTAAAATAAATGCTGAGGTAGGCCAGCGCTATTTAAACCCTATTGTGAATATTTTGGAATAGAATAAATAATTTTTTTATTAAAATAAAACTGTACAGTTACATTTATTTCAATTCAATTATTTTACAACTGTATACTTATTTACATTTAAACTGGAATATTATATATTTGCCATGAATGTAGGTATTACAATGTGATGTTACAATATAAATGGGGTATCCTTGTACATTCTGCAGGAAAAGCATGCAAAAATTAAAACGAGTCTTAACCTCCTGCGTACATCTGTACTACACAAAGTACGTAGGAGAAATAAAAATCTGTGGTCTCTATTTTCATTACTAGTTCTAAAAAAATTTACTGGCAACATTAAGTGACTACACTGGTTAACACAAAAAATAAGACTACACATTTGACATCTGTCATTCCTTTGAAAATGTCGTCGGAAGGTGGGCGAGCGGACGTGCGTTTACACAAAAGTAAGTTTATCCATGTTAATCTTTTCTGTTTTTGAGTGATTTCATAGTTTTTTGTGTAAAACCAGTTATTGATAGTACAAACTAATTGCTCAGAATAATATTTTACCAAAATATCAAATATTCCTAACCTAACCTTGATTTTATTTTCTATGTCCTTTGCAAAGTACAAAAGTATGTAATTAATATTTTTCACATCTGTCTTCCCGAATACTATATAAAGTACGTTAACAATTTTTTTTTTTTTTTAGATTTAACACCTAACCTCATCGCAGACGTTTTGAATGACTCCGACTTCGACTTTTCTGGAGATGATTCAGACGAAGATCCCGAGTTTCAACCACCAAAAACCAACCAAACAGTCTGTGATCACCGTAATAGCGGTTCCAGTAGTTCAAGTGAAGATGAAGATGATTTGGTTATTTCTGTGCCTTCTCCAGCAACATCAGACAACTCGGATTGTCCTTCAACTTCATCATACTTACCACGAGCAAGAGGACGTTCAAGGGGAACATCTCGTGGGCAATGTCGTGGTCGTAGCCGGGGTAGAGGTGAGAACTCACAATTATTATCCACTCGACATATAGCTATTAGAAATCGACAAAATAACTCTGGCATTCAGGATACTTGGATACACGAGGCACTTGATACAGAAATAAATAGTTTAATGCAACCTGCCTACATCAAGAAAAATCCTGAGGAATGGGAGTGGTACCAGTTTTATGACCAATACGTAGATGATAATATTTTAGACCACATAGTAACCTGTACAAACAGGACACAAGTATTAGAGGCCGGCAAATCTATGGGACTAACTTTAAAAGAGCTTAAGGTCTATATAGGTATTACTATGATCATGTCCGCATTACAATATCCGCAAATTTCCATGTATTGGTCTGAAAAGTGGAAAGTTCCAATGATTGCCAAAGCTATGACTCGAAACCGTTTTTTTACATTAGACTGAGATTAAAATGCGCCTATGACCCTGAAGTGACGTCAGAACAAAATCTTCAAAAAATATGGCAAATCCAGCCTTTATTTGATCGCTTATTAGCTGGATGTCATGAACAAGACCGTCCTCAAGAAATGAGTATTGATGAAATGATTATGCCTTTTACTGGGAAATGTCCCATGCGTCAGTACTGTCCCAACAAACCCAACCCAGTAGGTCTCAAAGATTTTGTTTTAGCTTCGCCAAAAGGTGTAGTTTGCGATATGGCAGTATATCAGGGAGACACTACATTCCCTGACTTAATTAACAAAGGATTTTGTTTGGGAGAAGCAGCAGTAATTCACATGACAAGAACTTTAGTTCCGGGTCACTTATTATTTTTTGATCGGTTCTTTACAACGGCGAAACTTTGTGATGAATTACTAAGATTAGGATTTCATGCCACGGGCACAATTATGAGAAACAGAATCCCGAAGAACTGCATATTGACTGATGAAAGGACATTTAAAAAGAAAGCGAGAGGAAGTACTGAAGTAAAAGTTAGAGAAGACCAAAAACTTGCTGTGACTATGTGGCTGGATAACAAGCCAGTTATTATGATGTCAACTTGTTATTGCAATCAAGATCACGACGAATGCGAGCGATGGTCAAAGAAAAATAAAGCATACGAAAGAGTCAGAAGGCCAGACGTCATTAAAAATTATAACGAAAAAATGGGTGGCGTCGATCTCGCCGATAGAATGCTTTCTGTTTGCCCATCGCGAAATCGTACAAAAAATGGACAATACGCGTAATTTCGCATCTTTTCGACCTAGCCGTTGTAAATGCTTGGTTGCAGTATAGAATGGTAGAAGTAGAGAAGGGTACACCAAAGAAAAATATCGTACAAATGCGAGAATACAAGCTAAATTTAGGCACCAAACTAATTGATGACAATGAAGAAGAATCTGATGATGACGGTGAAGTTGAATTCGAAGAACTTGAGCCGAAACATAAAAAACGTAAGATTTTAATTAAACCAGTTCCTTCCAAAGAAAACCGTACCAAAAGTGCAGCGCATTTGCCAGCATATGGTACAAAACAGTGTCGCTGCAGAAAGAATGGCTGTGATAAAAAAACTACGGTATTTTGCAAGAAATGTGAAATTTACCTATGTTTTACGCCTAATCGGAATTGTTTTACTGATTTCCATGAAGTCTGTTGATTTGTAGTTGACTGTTTAGTCTTACAAACTTTAATATAAGTATAAATGATTGATCTCTAATGTTCCTCCTATTGAATTACTGTAAGTTTATAAGAAGAGTTTAGTTTTTCTTTAATTATGTTGTGAAGAAGAGTTTGATTTCTGTTAATTTTGAAAAAAATAATAAAACTACGTAAAATTATACATCTAATCTATTATTTATTGCTCCTATCTGCTCACTATACTACTTAAAATAGGCTACGTCCTTTATAAAGCACATAATAGTTTAGTTCCCTTGTACTTTGTATAGAACATAGTGAAAACCAGTTTTCCCGGTACTTGAATTTTTCTAATATTTTTCCCGTAATAAGTGATACTGTAATAGTGCAATACAAAAGTTTCAGAAAGAAACAATAGAAAAAGGGTGTCTGGTACTCAGGAGGTTAATCTAAATTTTACATAAGCTTCTTTTATAAAAAATTATCAATAAGAAAATCGTTTACAGAATAATAACACGTATATATTAACAAATTTGCTAGTTCTTTTTTGAAACCTTGAAGTGGTTTGGTTTTAATACTGTCAAGTATTTTGTTATAAACACGAGTTGCCATGCAGATTACACTATTGGAAAAGTGGAAAGTTCTTTGAATCAATGCTTTCGGGTGGCATCATCTAAAATTTCATTTTATGGTTAGTCTAATCAGATGCTACTATGTGATAAAAACAGAATTTGCAATTTCAATGCAAATAAAAATCAAGAACATCATACATACATACATAGACTCACGCCTGTTTCCACGAAGGGGTAGGCAGAGGCATATTAAACGCCCACTTTTCGCCAGTGTTTTGATCCCAAGTAATAGGTGGCGAGCCTATTGCCGCTTTTCGGGATATTTTGATTGCCAGAGCCTCGTCCGTTGATCGGCAGGTGCACCACTTGCAGGTGAGGTTGGCTTGGGACCCTAAGTTCTTGGTGGGAACCATATGCACCCTATAAAATCAAGAACTGTGTATCTAAAACGGTGAGTCGCTAGTCGGTTTGAATGTAACCGGATCGGATACTGAAAGTCTACGGTCTGCCTAACATAGTTTGTTCGCTACTAGCACTCAAGGCGGAGATTGCAACGGACACGTTTGAATCTTGAAAGGATTTCCCAGTACTCTTCAAGATACTTGAAGCCACGTGCAGATGTACACAATCTTATAAAATATACATTCGAATATTAAACGGTAGCTTCTTGTTTTAGTAATTAAAGTAAACGTGTTTATTGCCTCGGCTTATTAGCCAAAGGCAGACGTATTATTTTATGACAGTAGCATTTATAATATAATATAATATAAGAATAACGTTGTTATTCTATAGAAGGAGATTAGGTCTCTTTATAATTGTTTTTATTTACATATGCTACATAATCGTGCATCTAATTTCGTCAATCACCTGGTCTATCATTTACACCCGTCTAATTTTCAATTGGCTCCCACTTTTTGTTGAGATTACATGTATCTTGTAATATCAAGCTTTTATTATTTTAGCATCAGATTACTTCGGTTACAAACTTTAATATCATTATATTAGAAAGAATTCAAACTACAATTTAAGTGGACACCTACTATAAATTTCGTTCTTGCTGCGCAGATAAAATTTAGAATTTAACTGGTTTTGGAACTGACATCCTGCAGCTTCTTCTCCACGTATGTGTGTATAAAAGTATGTGTGAACACACATCTACCTTCGTCGATTACTTCGCTTGATTCGTTCCAATCCACGTTCCGTGATTTACGAGATTATTTTGTAATTGAAAAGGCAGTTCTCTCATTGGACTTTTTAGATAACCCGGAACTCGATTACGTAGCGTTTTATCAAAATATTTAATATTTTGGGTAAAATTATTACAATATTATATTTTTAAACGTGCTGTGCGGAACCTGGTACCCAAGGCCTTGGATGCGACCTGGTAAACGTTAAGACGCAGATGAATCCTTAGAAAGGCAATAATTCCTAAATTACGAGATTGTCTTATAAGAATAAGTTAATTATCATATCAATTTTCGTTGCTTATTAATTACTTATAATATTATGTAAGTACTTCAGCAGCGTGTGCTAGTAAATAAACGTAATTGAGGCAACACGCCGTCATCAACAGTTGCTACTAGGTTCTATAAAATAGCAAGCTTTTCGTCCCACTGAATGTGCCATGTGCCTGTGTCTGTACATACATTCTGTATTTTATAATCTGTATAATGTCATCTACTACAATTAGTAACAGTTTTTCGTACAGTTAGTAGTAAAATATTTATAATACTCACAAAACAATAAAAATATAACATTATGTTTAGTTAGTTAACTGCCAAATGCTCTGAATAATAATTATTCGAAATTACTACCTCAAACATTCAGAGACAGTGCTACCAAATGTGCAAGAATGTTTGTAAATTCACATAATATAATAATATGATGTGTGAATTGTGCGATAACACATATTTTCCTAGAATATTCCATCCCCGGTGCCCACTTCAACTTGACCTTGGCCCAACAAACATGGATTGCGAAGTTCCAATGTCGCGCGCGCGCTATACGAATAAAGCTTGCCGGATATCTTTTACGTGCTTATTAGCTGCTTTATTCGCAAATCATACGGCTTTTTACGCTTTATTTACCTACTTACCTTTTAACTTATGATTAAAATTTCAAAAGATTCCCGATCAAGTCAAACATTTGTGTGCGTGTACATATGTATATGTTTGTGGTTGTTTCTATGTATAGTATGTACGTATTTGCGAAAATAAGCATATGTGATTGTTTATCCTCTGTCTAGTACCCATAGTACAAGCTCTGCTCAGTTTGGGACTAAGTAGATGGTGCTGTGTGTATGTGGTAGATTATTATATAATATTACAGAATTTTAATTTAGCACGTTTCACTTTTTATTAAAAGTGTTAATCTATATTATTTCTCCCTACAACTCCTTTAACTTCCAAACGCAGGTGTCCTTAAGGAAATATAACACTCTCAGTACCTTTACCTAATCTGTTTAACGATTTTGCCTGACAAAAATCGCCTGATTTGTACAAAAAGCTCAGGCGTCCAATTTTCTCAGCGTCGTAATAGAATAAAATTT
Source organism: Euclidia mi (assembly GCA_944739405.2). NCBI lineage: Eukaryota > Metazoa > Arthropoda > Insecta > Lepidoptera > Erebidae > Euclidia > Euclidia mi. The sequence continues at coordinate 62,045,008 of OX123184.2, read as the reverse complement.
GTTCATTTCGACGGATTTTGAAGCAGACATTTACACTGTATGACAGTATTATTTTATACGGTGATTTACATAAAATGGCGTATTGAAATATAATTGTCGCATCAGATATACGGTTCTGCTGAAATATTGAGTAGGATATCAAATGTTTGATAGTCAATTAAACCACATTAAAGCTCATGTGATGTACACTAATTACTACATTAGTAATTATATAAACCCTGCAAATATTTGAGTCTTATCATAGGTAATTATTGTGAGAATTATTATGAAAAGTTTATAAGTTTCGAATTGTATAGTTCATATAATGCAAAGTTAGGTATTAATTTCAAAAGTTATTGTGTTATGTGTGTAATCTGTGATTTATTTCGTTGGTGACAAATAAATGATGGCTAGAAAATTGCCACACAGAGCTATAACTATTAGTTACTTTGCGACGTCAACTTTGTTCCTATTTCCGTCTGTGTTCTATCCTGATAGTTCTTAAACTGTAATTAATCAAGTTTTAATTAATTATGTTGCATCACGCTTTATTGCACACGAAGCTGCTACGACGATAAAAGTTGACTGCATTTCCGATTATTGGCAAACATGCTCACGCCTGGTTCCCGAAGGGATAGGCAGAGACTACGGATCGTCATTTGCAACGATCCCGACATATCTCTCTTGCTTTATTCAATCTCTTTAAATTTCTCTTCCATGCTCTTTGGTTAGGGGTGCTTCTAACCAATCGCGTTTTTTGGATGTCACCTACTTGGTCAGAGAACATCTGCCCAGGTTATACCCATCCACCTGTCCCATTATGGATATGAACATTTGTTTTTATTTTTTTTTATTGACAGAAGCTTGTACTTAAAATAGAGAATAGATTTAAAAAATAAGCTAAGTCATTATTAAGAAGAATTTATACTAGTTCTGTCGTAGTAGTTTCGTTTTTAAAAGTGAAAAAGCGTCATATGATTGTGCATGTATTCAATATAATAGGTATTATAATTTATTATCACTTAGGTTTCTGCAAGCTTTTGAATTTGAGGTAATCCTTATAAATTGGATTAATGATGAATTTGTAGTAACATGAGTAAGGGACAATTAAGAGTGTAAACCTTAAGATAGAGTTCAATATAGCTGAGATACAGTATACGGCCCTTACCTCAGGTCACTTAAGTAAAATTTGAGAATAATGATGGATGGACAGAACACAAAATACTTGCGCCACCTTACGTTCTAGAAATTATTTCTTCAAATATATTCATCTTTCATCATCTTACTAGCGTTATCCCGGCTGCATCTTAATAGACTTTTCGTCTTAGACAAATGATTGGTATCGCTTCGGAGCGTGACCAATCATTTGTCTAAGCTTTTCGTCTTTGAGCCAGGGACACTTCCTAGTAGTAACTAGGTTTGACAGTAGGTATATTAGCATTATATGCTATATGGGTTCGTGTGGTGACGGATTAAGAATACGGAATGTCACCACCTCATATCATCCCATGGGTGTCGTTAGAGCCGACAGAGGGAGCATATTATGCAGAGAACAGCACTGTAAGAGAAGGAAAACTTGATACAAACCCTATACCAACCCGTTTGGCCAGCGTGGTATAGCAGGCCAATTCCTTCTTTCTAAGGAGTGGCCTAGTCCAGTAGTGGACTGTTAAAGGCTGATGATGATGATATTAGCATTTCCCACGGAGCGGCTGTCGTTCGTCCCCTGCAACCCTTGCTGATTGCAATATGGCATAGCTTAGCTCAGTATCTGTCGTGAAGATCTCTGACAGTGGTTATGGGGAGTCAGTACTCGCGTGCTCTGTAAGCGCCGTAGGTCTGAACCCGATACCTTTTGCATAACAGTATGTTTGTATTTACACTGAGCAATGGCTGCCTTGAAATATTTAAAAGACTACAATTATTAATAACAAATTCAGTGACAAATAGTTAGACATCTAATGTCCTATATTAGGTCTATAGGTACTATAAGTCTATATATGTTTTATAGACTCACGCCTGTATCCCTGAAGGGTTAGGCAGAGGTGTAATATTACAACTACATTTCGCATTGAATTTTTAGGTCCCACGTAATAGGAGGCGAGCCTATTGCCGTACCGGGCGCATTACCAGACTCCGTGCTGCTACTGAGAATTTCCTAACGGAAAAACCCAATAACACTTTGACCGACCCGGGAATCGAACCCGAGACCTCTCAATCCCACGCGCACATTTATGCCGCGAGACCAACGTCTTGATAAAACTCGCGGTAGCAACTACGATACAGTATCATTTGTCATATTACTTACGAGCAAGGTTACGTCTTACTTAGGACAAATGATTACTTGTGTAACTAAGTACGTAGGTAAGTAAAATTATAAAAGCTTCCGAGCATAAAGATGTTGCAAATTGTTGGAGTCACTTACAACATTTTTTCGACTCTTATATAATATGTACGTTATAACTAAGTATGCCATCTAAGACGACGTAAATTCCCTACATTTACCTAGCATGTAGAGCTTTTAATAAAGATACCTTATTTAAAAAAGCTGGCGAGGTTTTTAATTCAAAAAATGGGTCATGTTGAGTTGCTGTTACAGAACTCTTGCCCTACTATTATCGCACGAGTCTCGAGACTGCCATGGATATAAAACCACCCCAGAACAATATAAGCGCCATCGAAACGTAAAAAATAATTGTATAATCCGTAATATCCGTATCTCGTCTGTTGTGCGCGAATGCCACGTATTTCTTGCTCCAGAATAACAAGTCTTGTTTCGGTTTGTTGACTGCTCGTATTGGAAGCTCCTTTATTTTCTTTGTTGCCGTGACAAGCTCATTTTGCCTTATTTATTAGTTTCAGGTGTCATTGTTTAGGTCTATACGTTACGAAGTAGACGTGCCCTACTTATCGACCATTCCAGATTTCATATCTCAATAATTGTCGTAAATAAGCCAAGGCTACGAGCTACAACGGCCATCTAATTATCGTACAAAGCACTTTATGGGCTTTACTCTAATGAATTCAAACAAAAATGCTTTATGTAAAATATGTATGTGTTTATTTTCTACGAACTCCAATAAATTAATAGTCAAATTGAGTTTGAAGGAATACATAACCTTGTAAGAAAATAGTAATATACTTACTAGAAATTGATCCCACATATCTGTTAACTACCTACAAGGTCGAATGATTTAATGGTGGTTTATGGTACAACAATAATGTATTTTTTAAATTTATGGCCTAGGTGTTTAGGTTTTCGTTTTTTCATGTTTGTAAAAATACGCTTGACGTACCTATAGTCTGTTCAAAATACGATAAAATAAAAGGTAAAGAAACCAATGATTTTCAAATTTACGATAACCGATCGGGATAACCCGACCTAATTAAAAATGGCCCCCTGTCATGCGAATTGGTTACTTTGGGTGTAATGCATAAGTTGACAGGATAAAAAATACATTGACATTTTAGAATCATTGACTTTTTAGGTTCTTTATCATGTAAAATAGTTTATTAGCATAACTAATACCTACATTTAAAAAAAATATTCGTTATAATAATTACGAACAATACAGGAAAAATTATAAATATGCTGTACCATTTATGAATTGAAAGGACAGGTGTATTTTTTTAAAACTAACTGAATCTTTCGCTTGGAGTATTTAACTTAAATCTACTTTTGTTGCGAAGGCGACATTAAAAGAACCATTTTATGGTTTGTTTCCTTTTTATTTTTTCGTATCTTGAACAGACTATAATTAAAATATTAAAGATATATTATTTAATACTACTTACTTGGTTTGACTTATACCTGTAGTATATGACAGCTCTTTTGCGTAAATTATCTGATCAGACACAAAGCGTAGGCAAGTAGGTGAGTTACGTGTCTACGCTCATTTAAGCGATATGCCGTTCGCATTAATCATGCAGAGCTAGGAAACCAATTATATTCTATTATTAATTATTATTACTAATCTAGAACCTAAAGCCGATTTAATAAAACGTTATCAAACGTGGCCAGCTTTTAATAATGATGTACTGCGTCGCATAAATGATTGATGTTACCGACTGCGAAATTGTACCTCATGTAAGGTTATAATTTACAGCAGGTATTTTGTCAGGGCTGGCTTACAGATCAGCATTATACGAACATGTCTGTCACAATTAGTGTCTAACTGACCCACCAAGTTGAAACTCATTAAGATTTCAGAGGTGCAAAATTCTTTTGTAGGAACAGGCGTTACAGGGGCTGAAATATTTGGTCAAAATCGACCATTAAAAGTACTACACTAGTTAACAAGAAAAACTTTACATACGCTTGTCCCTAGCGAAGACACAAAATACTATTTTGGTCTTTTGGTCGCGTATATTATATAGGTATTTGGTATCGTATATAGTGCAGTTTTCGCTAAAAAAAACATACATGTATGTATGTATGTATGTTTTTGTAGCGAAAACTGCACTTAGTTTGTAGCGATGATAAAAAATACAGAATAATACTGTATTCAGCTGACCATAAAGCTTTTAAATCACAATCACAGCCACAAAGAGGATGTCTTCACAATATCTCATCTTAAACATTAATTTTGTAAACATTAGCATAATAAATTATGTATTCATTTCAGGCACGTATTTCTTGCTGTACGATTTCCTTGACTACTTTGAAAAGGACGGACCCAGTTTTCTACAACGAGAAAAATTTCTAGAGATTGTTGATACAATATTCAAGGATTTCTCTAAAATCAAAAGAGAAGCTATTGTGTTTCAAGTAAGTATCGTACTGAAACGTCCAATCCATTCTTGAAGAATGTTTGATGATACAATATATTGATAGGTCTGGTACAAGTACAGCAAAATAAGAAATAGGTACAATTTGTATACCGAATGTTACTTTTCATAAAGAAAAGGTTCTCTCAATACCTATTTTGTTGTGATTGTAAGACTCTATCATCAACGTAATGTATCATCAAAATATAAAGAATAATTCTTAATATTCGTTTACAAACCGACAGTGCATTGACACACAGCCGACTATCTTCTTTAGCTGGAGGTCTATTCAATTTTGACTGCTTGATAGCTTAAACTAGGTCCAAATCATTACTGGTCCATAGCGTGACTTCGTTTACAAACGAACGCGTCGTACGTGAAAAGTGGTGTGATTCCATCACATCCTTACGCTAACTAAAAAGGATGTCCATCAAATTACCCTCAATAATGCAAAAATGCTTTTCTCATTGCTGCACTTATTTGGTAATTTACCTATCAAGCAATATCGACGTCGCGTCGTCGCGTCGTACAACGCATACATGAATCATTTGCCGAGAAAAATAGTCTCTCACGCGGAAGCATTTACCTAATGAAAGCAATTAGTTCTTATTGGAGCTATATATTTTCTTACTACCCTATAAAAATAAACGGTGGATACTGCTACGGCAGGTGTTTCACAGAACTAAATTACTAGGTTAATCATACAAAAATATCCAGGTCAGAGCCAATTAAGTATTTTAATTTGTATCGTTATTTAAAAATGTAATAGTTGGTTTTGTTTGCAGTACACCGACTGGGAGGAAATAACCGATGGTTATCTGAATCAGAAAATGATAGCTGACGTAGTTGGCGATTACTTCTTTGTTTGCCCCACCAACTACTTTGCGGAAGTGCTGGCCGATTCTGGAGTCGACGTCTACTATTACTATTTCACTCATGTGAGTAAAATTACTATAAATAGTTTTAGTATGTACCTATATTTATTATATTCATAAATGAGTATTTTATTTCATAACAATGTAGATGATATTATTTAGGTATATAATGTAACTTAACAAAATTGAACTGAAATTCAGCAGTCATCACACTTTTTTAATAAAAACGTATCTAAGAAAGCACTTCCATCCCATTACATATCATAGTATGTAAAATTATTTGCCTTGGCTGCCATATTGCGGGGCTCAAACTACTGAAGCTATATAAAATTAGACAGCGGGTTTCTCTTATGTCACAGGCACTGACTGAGGAAGGGTTTTTTTAAAAATATAGGTTGTAAGTTAGAAGTCTCGAGCGAATGCTTGTTAGGATATCTATAAATTGAAGTATTTCTACCATCCTCTTTCTTCATCCTCAAACGAGATTATTTTACAACGCTTCACTGTCCTTGCAACTAGAATTACCTTTTAGCTGATAAATAAAACGATAACTCGAACACGTAAACGTCAAAGTCAAGCCGAGGTGACGTCATGTTAACAGACATTCAAAGGTATTCCTATGACGAAGACGTGTTTCAAACTGCAAACCGGTCTGGGGCTAACACGTTAATTTGGCTAACGAACCAGCTACAAGGGCCCTTATAGAGCCTGCCGGCAACATTTGCTTTTTGCTTTAAGCCTTTAACACTACTGGATTTAAACAGAGCCGTACGACCGCTCCGTAAATGCACACAACATTTATTTCAAGCTTTAAAAACGGGGCGAGCTTATAAAATAACGTGCCTCACAATTTCTCAGTTTAAAGTTATGTTGACTCTTATACAAATAAAAGCAAACTAATTCGTAATTTATGATAACACACCTTCAAAACACGTTGTTAACAAATACAATTTATGTATATTGTTAGATTGAATTCCATTAAATCTTTAACAAAAATTTCTTATATTTGTGTTTACAGTATCGTATTTGAATATTCAAGCTGTATGCACATAGTGACGTCCAATTTTATGAGAGTCCATTAAAAAGTCTCTGTGTAGTTCATTGTTGCTTCACGAAGATGTTTCTGAATAGAGCCGTAAGAACAGACTCAATACATATTTCATGGACATGTCAAGTGCGTTATTCAATTGCATCGCGGTCTATTGTCCGCGTATCTCCCTTCACCCTCGTGTAGTTTTACTCCCTTTGTCATTCAATTCTGTGAAATAACCACTCAAGATAGCCTCTATTGTGGCCAACGTTAAACGGATCTCACGTTTCTTTTGTAAAATGTTTATATAAAGATAGATTTACTTGCGTGTACGATACTTTGGTTCTCTGCTATCTTTTATATCTAAAAAACTCTTTGTATGATATTTTTTAATTACTTACTTACTGCTGAGGATCGTGACTGACTCGATCCGGTTCTGCGCCATATGTACCGCTCTCTGTATCTGGCCTCCAGTCACCTCTTTGAGTTGGTCCACCCATCTAGCTGGCGCTCTTCCTCTAGCGCGCTTCCCCTCCATTTGTCCGAGAATTATGAGTTTCTCCAGGCTGTGCAACGGGGATCGCATTATGTGCCCAAAGAAACTCCGGATCCTTTCCTGGCACGTATTCAGCAGGCGCTTGGTGACCTTCAGCTCTTCGAGGATGGAGACATTGGTTCTCATAGCTGTCCAAGAAATGCGTAGCAGCTTCCTCCAGCAATGCAATGCAATTCCTGCAGCAGAAATGGAAATACATTGTTATAAACAACTAGAGGATACCCGCGGCTACCCCCGCACATTTTTAATTTAACCGGCAGTAACGCAAGAATTTCATATACAATAGAGTGGGGATTTTATTCGGTCTAATATCAATAGTATAATACGGTGCGGAGACGTGGTCGCTAACTATATACCTTATCCGAAAGCTCAGGGTGCGATGGAGAGAGCTATGCTCGGAGTTTCCCTGCGAGATCGAATCAGAAATGAGGAGATCCGCATTAGAACTAAATTCACTGATATAGCTCTTCGAATAGCAAGGTTGAAGTGGCAATGGGCGGGGCACATAGCGCGAATAACCGATGGCCGTTGGGGCAGGTGGGTTCTGGAATGGCGACCACGTTCCGGACAACGCAGCAGGGGTAGACCTCCCGCAAGGTGGACCAACGATCTGGTTAAGATCGCGGGAAGCGGTTGGATGCGGGCGGCTCAAAATCAGTCTGTGTGGAGAACCTTGGGGCCTACGTCCATAGTGGACGTCTCTAGGCTGACATGACATGAATAACAATATTCCACAGCTAAGATTGCCATGATTATAATGGTTACACTATTAGTTACCATCACACAGAAAGGTAGCGAATGTCTTGTCATTCAACAGTTGAATATTCAAAACCTAAAATATGTAACATAGGAAATAACTAAGCACTCGAACGATTTTGAATTCACAAGGCGTCGACAATGTTCGGGATATAAAATCGAGATAAATGGTACACTATAAATCAGGAAGCATAGCCGGCGTCGAGCATTTGCAATTTGTCGTTGTTACGATATTGACGGACAGTGTAGGCATCGAAGATGTTTTATGGGTCAACTGTTACGTAATGTCAGCTTCCAATAAAATATTAATCAGTCTTCTGATATTTTGACGGCCTTGTTTCTGACACAACTGTCTAGCGTTATTTGAGGATAGTAAGTGAAATGTCTCGTGTTAGTATTGATCAGTAATGAATTCGAGTTTCATTTCTTAGTTTTCGTATCATTATTTTTGTGTAAATGTTTGTAAGTGAAACGACAGTTCGCGCCTTATAAACAACAATGCTTTTCCCTGTTACGTGAAATCTTTTTAGTGAAATATGGGTATGAGACCTATGCTTTTGGCTTCATAGAATTATACCGGTGCGGTGACAACTTAATTCTCCACACATTTTTATTGTCCGCTAAGGTTGCCCACATAATTATGATTATATGCAGAGACGGGACGATGTTTAGATGTCGGTAACAAACGACTGTAGCCAGCTTTAATAAATTAGGCATGGGTCAGCCCTGGTAGCCGGGGCCAAAGGTCACAGATTAACAACGAGCTATTTCGGGTTGTGACCCGTCGCCGTTCCATTTCTGCTCCCGACACTGCGTCTAGTTTATTATAGTACCTTTATTTCCTCTATGTCTTTGATAGAACCATTAGAACAATCGATTTGTGTCGTACGCTTAGATAAGCAGAAACCGACGAAGAAATTGCTTGTTAATCTGGTTGTCCGGTGACTTGGAATTGGTTTTGATTTGGTTTCTGCCACAGTTCAGTGAAACTTATACATATACCTATAGGTAAAGGCCACAGACAGGGAACAACTGTGACAAGGACGGGGGAGGGGTCAAAATATCATGAAAATAGTAACCGTAATTTTTATCTACAAAAGATAAACAACCTGTCACATAATCTGTATGCCCCTTAAAGTTTGAAACCAAGGCGTGCACAAAGTTCTTTTTGATGTGCTTTTAACACTTTGAACTGTCGTTTGCTCTGTAAACTTGTACAACCTACTCACTCTAACTTCAAAATGAGTATAATATTTTAAGTTATGTCTCCCTTAGTATTCCTTTGGAGTTTCTCACAAACAGCACACGCATTACTACTTCAACAAGCTCGTCAAATCACATTAGCGAAGACAAAACATTTTAAAACAATTTTTCCTCAGCTTCGAAAAGAGATTTTCTAATATTGATAATGATAAGTAGCTTAATAGTCGAATTTCATCCATGCAAAACAAACCTATGCTAAACAATGAATTCGTTAAATAAAGCATTGTATTCATTTTAAGTAATTTGTACTTGACCTGCGTTGCGGTTGTTCAAAATATGTAGAGAGCCGGCTAATAGATTTTATAAGTGTATAAACGCCATGTAGACCCTGTACTTCCCTCGTTATTAATGTAACGAATGTAGTAAAATTGCTACAAGTTTTCAAGTCGTTTGTTCGGTTATTCGCAAACTGCTGTAGGTTAAAATCACAACACTGCACGAATACATATTTCAATTATGACGTGGGTGTAACTAAGTAAAGCCAACTTTAATTGTAACGTACGGAACGATTAATTAAACTGCAACTTTGTATTATTTTAGTTTGGAATAACACATAGTGTTATTTGAAACGAAGAATACATTTTCGCGTTCCAAATTTGGTGAATTTGATATAGTTTTCAATTTTTAGACATGTGATACAAAATATCATTGTAAGCCTGTAACAGTCCTACTGAGCTCAAAAAGGCTAGTAATATTGCATAACGTTTAATAGAATTTTTAAGACATCTATAAAAGTGACGAGTTGATACCAATAAAGGACGAATAGTCAGACTCAGCATTTCTTGTACAGACACCGCAGTAACTTCTGCTTTGTAAGTTCATTCGTAACATTTGCATATACGCTATATACTTACAAATTATCAACTGACATTGGTGAGTCCATGATCTTACCACTTCAGTGGCAAAAAATGTTTTTCACTTCAGTAAGTATACTTATTGAAAAATCACATTAAAGCCAGCATTGGATCCATGTTAATCGACTTAACTTCGATAAAAATAGGTACTACTTCGTATCTCGGTTACCTGTGACAAAATAAATAGATTTTCGTTTCCCAAAATAAGATACGGGTTTCTTAAATTCGCTACAGATTGTGCTTTACTTTTACATTTTGACGTGTGGGTGGCATCGACTGTTGTTGTGGACGAAAGAACACAAAGAGTTTCGTATTTGTACAAAAGATAACTCCACAACGACATCTGTTATTTGACAAACAATCGTTGTTTTACTGTCTTTTGTATTTTGCGGATAAACAAGCCATTTGTGTAAGCTTTTATGATAATAACTTCAACAACTATAAAGTATTGTACTTTGTCATAAAACGACTTCATTGTGGAAATGGCAAAATCAATAAGCATATAAAATATATCGTATCGTGCCTCTCGCAATAGGGTTTATCGCTTCAATGCCTATATTATGCACTTGTATTGACTTATGCTTAAGTAGGAATCTACAAAAGACATTTTATTTTTCTAGAAGCTTATGGGTGGTCTTGACTGAATCTTATCATCTTTGTACCACCCTTAAATCTGATCACAGGTTCTTTATGGATTTTTCGTCGTTGATTATTTAAAATAGGAACCTGCATCGATTTTGTCTGCATCATTTTAAGTTATCTCTATTTTTGTTATTATACCTCGAAACCTATAATTTGTGTGGCATAGAGACGAGTCAACCAGTACTTTAAACCACTTAAAACCAATAATGTCATTTATAATATGTTAGGATATCCTAGTATGTACTTACCCATAATCAATAAGCACGAATAATATCTCCTAGACCAGACACAGTTTTACTGAACTGTGGCAGAGTCGCGGAGGCTTTTACAAACATATAGTCTTCGTAAACAAAGTTCATCCAGACTCGAAACAACAAATTATGGCTCACACAAATTGTTGTCTCGTGTGGGGATCAAATCCACCACACTCGGCACAGTGCCCAACGCCAAAGGCGAAGCGATCGCTTGAACTACTTCACCATATGTGCCGTCAAACCAGATAATCCGAATTTTGTTTGCTTAAACCGCTGCTACTTAATAATAATATGTAGCATAATTTATAAGAGTGTTTGTTAACATATAAGCTTCATGTAGTATAAAATCTAAAAATCAATAGCAAAGTAAATATCGTATTACGCGTTAACTTCCAAATATTGCTAATGTAACAATTTGACTTTGTAATGTATTGTAGGTGGTGAATCCTAAAGAGAAATGATATAACGCTGAAAGCTTATAAGACAGAAACATAACACAAATATGTGAATATCTTATTCATTATTCAATTTTCTTTCACCTTGACCTACATTCCCATTTACCTCTCAGAGAAAAACGATTAAACGTCGCGCGGAGAGCCAGCGAATATGACTTGAGATTAGTGTCAGTCTACAAGAATTTTTATGTCTAGTTAGTCTTTCCACATTTCTTTTCTGTTACTGTAATAAACAATATGTACTCAATAGCTACGTGAATTCAATAAAACATAATTACTAGTTTAGTAGAGACCAGTACAATAATACTAAACATGACATTTGCGTAGGCTGGCCATTTCATCCTGAATCATAATCGGCTGCCTGTTTGTGACGGATCTGGATGTCAACGTGTAGGCAAAAGATCCACGTCTGGATCGAAATAGTATCATTGGCAAATGGCAGATGGAAGGATTAAATTTAGCAGTTTTGTGATGTGTTGTGTAAGTGACGTTATGTTACGTCCGAGCTGACCTTTATACGGATACGTACATAGGTACCTACGGCACGCTCAGCTCATGCATGACAACGCATAATGGTGGCCACCGACCACATGCATTATTAAACGGGCTCGCGTACCAAACGGCCGCTTTTAATTTAATGCTCATGTCTAAAAACTTTAGTAAGCATCAGGGAATTGTTTTCAAGGTTTCAATTTAAACGTCGGTCGTGATGTAGCCGTGTATTACGGACTCGGAGCCTCCGATGACTGCCGAACTAATGTGCCAACAATTAAGGCCCCTCGTTTACGCAGACCCAAACGGGCACTTACCTTATCAGCCTTTTGTTACCTGCGTCTTGTTAACAGCTCGCGAGATTTTCCTTATCATCAATTTAAATATTTGGATAATCCGGAGAAAATTACTTACGTAACAGGTACAAGTATGAAGGAAAATTTGTTTATTGTCTTGTAAACGTTTTCGCTTTAGCGTACGATTTATTATGTGTGAGTGTAAAACACTCGTGCTATAACGGTAGGCTTTAGTTGTATTCTCACCTTCAACCTTACGGCCTTGTATTTGTTACCGTGACATTTAATATAGCTAATGTCAATAAAACTTTGTGTAACGGTCGCGTAGGTGATAATTCAACAAGCGAATAAACTTGTTCCTTATTATAACAAAAGTTTACTGCTTATAGAAGCAATCACGAACAAAGGCTGTAATGATCAAATATCGACTCCTACGCCGTTTTACCTTTACCTATATATAAATAAATTAAGGTACCTACTTAGGTACTTTAGGCGTAAGCTTACTTAACACAATGAGGTAACATTCAGTTTATATTTGCTTATTAATGCTAAACGCCTATTTAGGCGTTATAGATTTCAGACATTTGAGTTTATTTTATTGAAGTAAATTTTAATACTGGCAGTTTATATGAATACTGGCCGTATCATGTTTATAATATTTGCCTGTGGTTTTTTGAATTCAAACATTTTTGTCTTCTTGTAATGTCTTCTTGTAGACTTTATGATTCTTGTTTTGTATCGCTTACTGTGCAGTATAATTAAATAACATTTATTTTGTCCAAGAAGAAGTCTTGTTTATTTTTAGCACCGAATTTATTTGAGTTCTAAATTTTTTTATAATTTGGTACTTTTCCCGGAATCCTTTATTCTAAAGTATCATCGTGTTCGTGTCTGGTCTAGAAGTTATTATTCGTGCTTATTGATTACGGTTAAATACATACTAGGATATCCTAAAATAGTAGGTATAAATGGCATTATTGGTTTAAAATGTACTGTACGAATAATGCATTGTGATGATGGTTAAATCGTCTCTATGCCACAAATATCATAGGTTAGGAGGTATAATAGCAAAAAAAGAGATAACTTAATATCAAAATCGATGTAGTACCTCTTTTAAATAATCAACGACGAAAAATCCATAAAGAATCTGTGATCAGATTTAAGGGTGGTACAAAGATGAGAAGACTCAGTCAAGACCACCCGTAAGCTTCTAGAAAAATAAAATGTCTTTCGCAAATTCCTACATAAACATAAGTGAATACAAGTGCATAATATATACATTTAAGCGATGAACCCTATTGCGAGAGGCACGATACGATATATTTTATATGCTTATTGATTTTGCCATTTCCGCAATGAAGTCGTTTTATTACAAAGTACAATACTTTATAGTTGTTGAAGTTATTATCGTAAAAGCTTACACAAATGGCTTGTTTATCCGCAAAATACAAAGCCGTAAAAGACAGTAAAACAACGATTGCTTATCAAATAACAGATGTCGTTTTGAATTATCTTTTGTACAAATACGAAACTCTTTGTGTTCTTCCGTCCAAAACAACAGTCGATGCCACCCACACGTCAAAATGTAAAAGTAAAGGACATTATGTAACGAATTTAAGAAACCCGTATCTTATTTTGGGAAACGAATATCTATTTATTTTGTCATAGGTAACCGAGATACGAAGTAGATACCTATTTTTATCGAAGTCGAAGTTAAGTAGATAAATATGGATCCAATGCTGGCTTTAATGTGATTTTTCAATATACTGAAGTGCAAACATTTTTTGCCACAGAAGTAGAAGAAGAACTAGACTACAGGCCCATGAACAAAAATGGATGGGTCATATGAACCACCAGGTGACGTATATAGGACGATATAAGAGCATAAAATAATAAGATTCAGCACTATGCCGTCACTTATAAGCTGTCCAACTGAATTCAAAAGTGCAGGTAGAGTGAGTACATTTTGGTCATATAATTTTGTACGGCAGTTTTACCGTCGATAGATCCTTGAAAAATAATAAGAAAGCTCGTAGTGTCGTACAAAAATGGTGCGCCACAAAGTCGGTAATTACTTATTTTTTATTTTCTGTCAATTTCCAGGGTAAATTTGGTCATTTGATTCTGTACGGCATCAGTTTCATACTGTTTTAATACAGGTTCTAATGCATTATTCCGCAACGCCGTACAAAAATCATGCGACAAGGGGAAAAAATCGAGGGTTGCAACCCCCTCTCCTTCTGTGGTTCCGGGGGGTGATATGATACAACATAAAATTAATTTATTTTGAAAGTATTTTATGCATAGATAATATTTTTTTACATGCCGTACATTTTCGTTGGTCCAAAGGTTTGTAGGGAAAAAAAAGGTCTAGGAAAAATCCATAGAACGAAATGTAAGGTGAAATTCATGACGATATTTTTTATACGGCATATTTAGATAGTTTACTTGTACTTAATGCAATAATTTATAAAAAGTTAATGCCGTACAAATCTGAAAGTTCATATTGATAAAAAAGTAATAAAAATATTAAATAAATATAATTTACATATACAGAGTGTCACAAGACTCATCACCAAGCCGAAGTCTACTCGTCTTGGACATCATGCCAGAAGACATGCTAAGCAAAAATAAAACCTGGGAGACGACTATTTTTAAGTGTTCACGGTATTTTCAAGCTGCTATAAAAACGCGCGCGTGCAATTTTCGAAATACCTACTGATCCATGGGTGGCCATCTATAGCACAAATTGACAGGGTAAATGCATCCATTTTGTACCTAATTACGAGTAATTTCCCAGGTATGGTGCCGAAGTAAAAAATGTTCGTATTGATTGGTACAATATGAGGTTTCAGTTTTCGTTAAGTGTTTTTTTACACCCTGCATATCGCTTACGGAGTGACGTTATGTTACGACGTTTAGCATTTGTAGGCATATATCTACACCTGCCTATACTGTACTGTGTGTACCACGACTACTTAGTCGTGGTGTGGTCGTGGGTCATAACGTATTTTATTCGGATGTACTCGGCTTGGACCCGAGTAAGGTGTTCGTTTGCGCTCGCTCACACATAGTTGACAAAACTGTTGATACTTGGATTTACAGACTCAATTCTTGGATATTATATAAACCCTTTCACTTCTGTTAGACGTCATAATGATTTTATCATATTATAAATTGTAACAATTATATTTTACAATATCATGTTAAAAAAAGTTGCCGTACAGAGTCAAATGATTTTACAGCTTTATAAATAAATTAAACCATGAAATTAAGATAATTATCAATATACTTTCAAATGAACAATCATTTTTGACGGCATTATTTTTAATAGTACTTTTGAGTGCTAGATAATGTTTTGGAACTGAAGCCATACTTTTTCAAATCACCCCCCGGACCACGGAAAGAGAAGGGGTTGCAACCCTCGATTTTTCCCCTTGTCGCATGATTTTTGTACGGCGTTGCGGAATAATGCATTAGAAGCTGTATTGAAACAGTATGAAACTGATGCCGTACAGAATCAAATGACCAAATTTACCCTGGAAATTGTCAGAAAATAAAAAATAATTACCGACTTTGTGTCGCACCATTTTTGTATGGCACTGCGAGCTTTCTTATTATTTTTCAAGGATCTATCGATGGTAAAAATGCCGTAAAAAATATATGATCAAAATGTACTCACTCTACCTGCACTTTTGAATTCTCACCAGAACTCAGTTGGACAGCTTATAAGTGACGGCATAGTGCTGAATCTTATTATTTTATGCTCTTATATCGTCCTATATTACGTCACCTGGTGGTTCATATGACCCATCCATTTTTGTTCATGGGCCTGTAGTCTATAGTGAACGCTTACCAATTTCGGTTAGCAATTTGTAGGTATATCTTGTATATGCAAATGTTATTAATAAACTTTCAAAGCAGAAGTCACTGCGGTGTCTGTACAAGAAATGTTGAGTCTGACTATTCGTCCTTTATTGGTACCAACTCGTCGCTTTTATAGAAACTCTCAAAAATTATATTACACGTAATGCAATATTCCATCGCAATGATATAATTTTTAGTGATTTTCTGAGCTCAGTAGGACTGTTCCAGGCTTAAAGGCTTACAATGATATTTTGTATCACATATCTAAAAATTTTAAACTACATCAAATTCACCAAATTTGGAACGCGAATATTTATTCTTCGTTTCAAATAACATAATGTGTTATTCCAAACTAAAATAATACAAAGTGGTAGTTTCATTAAGTGTTGCGTACGTTACGTTACAATAAAATTAAAGTTGGCTTTACTTAGTTACACTCACGTCATAATTGAAGTATGTATTCGTGCAGTGTTGTGATTTTAACCTACAGCAGTTTGCGAATAACCGAACAAACAACCTGAAAACTTGCAGCAATATTACTACATTCGTTACATTAATAACGAGGGAAAGTACAGGGTCTGTATGGCAGTTATACATTTATAAAATCTATTAGCCGGCTCTCTATATATTTTGAACAACCGCAACGCAGGTCAAGTACAAAAGACAATGGGCAAAAATGTATGGGACCTGGGACCACCCTGCAATAGCAATAAGGTGTATGTCATTTGATAGGCATTTTTAATAGAAACAACTTTTTTAAGACACTTTTGTTGTCACAGTTGTCCGTTCCAATATATATGACTTACAAGTTTCGATAAAAATATGTTGAAAAAAGCGTTTATTATAGTGCTTAGTACATGCTTTATTTTGCAAACTGACTCGACCTAGTGCCTGCCCAAGCGCTTAGGAACAGTGCGGAGTGCCCCCCCCCCCCTCCAAACCGGTTACTTAGAACTGGTAAAAAAAACGTATATTTAAGTTATATTTTGATAGCAAATGACGGGAATCACATTCTTGAGCATTATTGTAGGTACATGCTTATCGGGAAGGCGAACGATGGGCACATGTGCACACATGTTTCAATAATCTGGTATTTAGGTTATGCGATTTATGAAGGGTTTACTGCACCAGAAATATTTTTAAATGACGTCATAGTAGATAACCCCTAGGTCACGCGTATGTATCCTAAATACCAGACTAGAGATCTTGTAATAGGTTTTAAAATAGTAGCTCTATTATATTATTATAACAATAAACAATTAAATAATTATAAGTGTTGTTATTTTACTCCCCAAGAATATATTTATTGCTCGCTTCGCCCGCGGGCTTATTGGGATTAACAAATAGTTGAGCTTCCCATTGGAATCAGATGTTTTCCCACGGTAAAAAGTAGTCTATGTAATTCTTCATAGGAGCATAGGGCCGTGTGTCTAAGAATTTCTGGCCGCCTCTTCTACAGGACTATACACGTACAAAGCGGTGGTAGTTATAGAATTGGAACATAAGTACCTATATATTTTAGTATTATGACGTTCGAAAAGAGCTTAGATATTTTTTTGTCTTTATCTTATCTTTATCTTTCAACTAACTACTCACAAAAAATAATTACATAATATTGCTTTGTTGCGACGTGAAGGGCGGACAAACAAACAACTTTCGCATTTATAATATTAGTATTGATAACCCTTTAGTTTCCTAAAAGTTGCACCCCGCACCGTATCAACCGCTTGGGCAGACGCGAGGATAAGTCAGTTTGCAAAATAAAGCATAATAGTAAAATAAAAGTACTAAGCACTATAAAAAAACGCTTTTTTCAACATATTTTTATCGGAACTTGTATGTCATATATCTTGGAACGGACAACTATGACAACAAAGCCGTCATAATAAAAGTTGTTTCTATTAAAAATACCTATCGAATGACATAAATCTTATTGCTATTGGAGGGTGGTCCCAATCTGCCCATTCTCCTTACTTGAAATAAATAAAATTCTTTATTTTACGAATTCATAGTTTAGCATGGGTTTCTCCCGTGAATGAAATTCGACTATTAAGCTTCTTATCAATATAAGAAAATCTCTTTTCGAAGCTGAGGAAAAATTGTTCTAAAATGTTTTGTCTTCGCTAATTTGATTTGACGAACTTGTTGAAGTAGTAATGCGTGCGCTTTTTGTGAGAAACTCCGAATCAATACTAAGCCCAGGCGCGCACAGGTGGCCAGGTCGCAGCGGCCAGGTCGCGGTGGCCAGCGAAATACATGCATAGTAAGGAAGCATGCATCAGTGCGCGCACATGGCCGCAAACGCCAGCAGCCGCTGCGTATGTAACGCTGCGACCTGGCCGCCTGTGCGCGCCTGGTCTAAGGGAGACATACCTACCTTCAAATATGATACTCATTTTGTTGCCCAAATGCAAGAACAAGACGAGACTTAGCCAGTCTTGGTCTTGGTCTTGCGCCAATACACCTGGTCTTGGTCTTGGTCTTGGTATTGCGCTCCCAGTCTTGGTCTTGGTCTTGGTCTTGCAGCAAGAGTCTTGCAAGTCTTGCAATTACCTATCAGTCTATTACTATTTATTAAAGTTTTTAAATCTTAGAAAAACGTATTAGAATTGGAATTATTATGACATCTACTACCTATCCTTACCATTTTATCCTAATCATAATACTGCTTGCGTGATCAGTATAATGTATTCATTTTCATTCTAAGCACTCTGAAACTTATTTATTCTTTGGAACACCTGTAGGTACTCTTAAAATTCGAAATTATTTTGCATGAGTCTACCTACGCCCTGTGGCGGCAATCAAATAGTGTCAAATGTTGTGATTTCGGCGCGGCGGCAACGATTGTTGTATATGATTTCAAAAGAAGCCGCCGGCGCGTGTATCATAACCATGTACTTCCGAAAAGCGGCAAATTTCTTTGAGAAGTAAGTACAAAACCTTTGATGCCGCATTATCAAAGTGCCGATGGTTAAAACATAACTATGCATGCACTCAGTTTGATTTTAATGGATATTTTTTTATTCGCTATGTAGGTATGTTTATGGTACCTATTAGTCGTAATGCGCATAGGTCCAGTTTTTCATATTCTTTGATACAGTTTTTTGCGTCTCATAGAATTCCTAAGCGTACCTATACACCGAACTGTTACACCTAACTACTCCGTGAAATAGCGCTAAGTCCTAGCTGCAAGACGCAAGAGTCTTGCAGGCTTAGTCTTGTTCTTGCTCAAGTCTTGCACGATCAGTCTTGGTCTTGGTCTTGCTAAAAATACGCGGTCTTGTTCTTGGTCTTGGTCTTGCAAAAACGCAAGAACAAGACCAAGACTGCAAGACCAAGACTGAATTTGGGCAACACTAAATATTTATCATAATAATTTCATGTAAAAATACTTAGATTTATTTTAATTTAAAATGTAACGTCACAAAATGTAGGACACCCTCCCACGTCTTGTCACACAATGTCACACTTTGTCGACCCCCTACCCCTGTCTAAACGTGTGTGTATAATGTGTTATGGCTATAATAATAATTTGTACGCACCTTAAGACCCTCTGCCATGTAGTCTCCCAGTGTCTTCATTAAACAATCGCTGCTCACCGTTTAACATCACTTAGATACGTATAACGCGTAGTAAAATTACTTGGATCAAGTCCATAATTATAATATTTGTATTCACATTACCAGATTCTGTTCATCTAACTACTTTTTAAATCCTATTATACAGCTTTTTTGTTACTATACCTCTTTTGCTTTATAATATTATATAGCTGCATCCTATATTATATGAATTTTGTATCATGTTAATTTTTTTTCTGTAGGTAGGTACCCGTGACAAACTGTATGTAAAATTTTGTGATGTTCGCCTGAGCAATAAAGGCGTGAAAGAGTAAAAGACGTACAAACTATATTTCATATGTATGATGTTTGTTGGGATATTTCAGTAGTCGAGTTAATATTTAAACATTTGCCTTGTTGTAAACTTTGACCTCGACTCACACCTCGACAACGACAGCAAAGAAAGTTGTTTATTCACCTTTGATTGTGTGACACTAATCATTCTGAATAACAAATGTGTGATACAAAATATACCTAACGAATCTGCTTTTAGAAGTCCACTGCTGGACTACTAATTTTAGTCACAATAACATTATGGGTTCAAGAAGAACTTTGACATACTCGTATTTGCTTCGCGTATTTTCCTTAGTCACCCCTTTGGACACCCACGGAATTAAATGGGGTAGTGATACATTGTCTTCGTAATCCGTCACCACACGGATAATAAGGAGATTATTTAATATCTCTATAAGTATGTCTAAATACGGAATTCAATATTCGATCTACAGATAGATCTGTAATTTTAGATTCGTTTTTGACATAAGCTTCATACAATATGTCAAACACGAATCTCGAATCTCAAAATCCATGTATGGATCGAATATTGAAATTGGCCATAAGTAGCACTTAGCTTGAAATCTGGCATTTGCACTCAGCAGGGAACAAGAAAGACTTGGTGAGAAAAGCCTTGAAGATATAAGAGGCAGTGAGAAATGTACGCACAATTAACGATATGTTTTTAAAACTTTCAGCGCACAAGTACCAGCCTCTGGGGCGAGTGGATGGGTGTGATGCACGGTGATGAGATGGAGTACGTCTTCGGCCACCCTTTGAACATGTCTCTGCAGTACCACACCAGGGAACGGGACCTGGCCGCACATATTATGCAGTCGTTCACCAGATTCGCGCTCACTGGGTAAGAATCATAACTACATTGAGCCATTCCAATTACAGTTGTATTACTTAGCAAAGTAGGTATCATATTCAAATAGTAAAGCTACGTTTATTACAGAAGATAAATGAAAACGTAACAATGTTTGTACTATTCCTTTAGTTCGGTAAGAGCGTCTGAAGGCCACGCATTCATTATCTCGTCTTTACCTACAAAGAAACGGAGTTTGGGGGACATAAAGTGCGTAGCTTCCCTTTTTTTATAAGAAAGCGTCTGTAAAACATCAGCTATCAGAATAATAGGGTAACTAGGTCACTATTCCAAAATTTATTAGAAAACATGCCTGTAAAAGCATTTATCTTTAGAACATTACTGATTTGTAAAGAATTTTTGTATCTGTGCAGACGAAATCTAAACTTACGTAACAAAATTTTTTTTCACCTCAGCCCTCTTCAATTTGAATATTAGCACGTTCTCGGCCCAAATCTTTGAATTTATTACGGACTTATCCACGTATCTCGTTATTAGGAACACTTCTGATCTGTCTTTAGCGTTGTTATGACGGTGCTGAACAGATAAACATTAATATTAATGCATTATTTTATCAGTTAATGAAGCAGAAGCAGATAATTATAATCATATCATGATTTTCTACAAAATATATTTTGGACCATCTAACTTATTATTACGTAACATTGATTCCTATGAACATCGAATAAGTAGACAATTTCGTTTAATAATTTACGGATGATTTGACGACAATACTATTTTCAGCCATATTGATTTGAATACATAAGTGGATCCAACCGTCGGACGTGGCTTCAACATGACCTCCGACTTAGTATCAAAATAGTTTTAATATCACAATAGGTAACTTCCAATCGCGACTCACTATTCTAGTTTTAAATAAATCTGATCAATAACTAACTAGCTTTTGGTTATGACTAATTTAATATATGATCGTATATATTCAGGCATGATGTGATGTGTCGCTTCGTAGGCGTATAATATACGCCCATCTTGCGACATTTAAAGGACACATTACCTATGTCCTTCTTAATAACCTAAAAAGTGTTAAAATATATGTGTTATGTTATGAATGATGTACATTATGTCTGACTTTCTATGTAACACACATTCATAATCTCAGGTTACGAGAAACAGGAGACTTATCATTACTTAATATTTTCATAATTTTTCGCTGCATCTACATTTCATGGGATCATAACTATACAAAAATTCGGTGCAAACTAATATTTTATACCATAATGGCAAGTCGTAGTTGGGATTTCGTACATAGAAGTAGACTTCTGCACTCAAAAGTAGGACATGATATATTCATTCTTGGTGATAATTTAATATTTATTAGGTTTAAAGTCTGTTTGAAAAGTTCTTAGTCTGACCTCGACGTGAGTGTGATGTTTAAATAATTCTGTATTCATGCTATAGCTTCATCTTTTAGCTAGCTGTGGGTCAAGTTTAGTTGAAAATGTTTACATGGTGAATATGTGGTAGACTCTGTTCGAAGTAAAGAATAATATGGATGTCCAGACTTTGATAGATGTTATTGATCGAATTAATCAAATGTTTTTAGAAGAAAGATTTGTACTTTAAAAATCTCGAATGACGAAGTAGGTGCTATAGTATTGGTTCATAAAGGATTTCGATTTTATTAAATAGAAAAAGTTAAATCGTGTTCAAATTTCACAAATAATCTGGCGTTATTTCGGAGAATTACTTATGAGTTTGGTGAAAATTAAAAAGCTACTAACGAAGCCAGAATTTATTCGACAAATATAATACCGGGAAAACTGCCTATTAATACAACGGCGGTTTTTAATATAATAGATTGCTTCTATATATAATAATATATAGAGATCAATACGAGGCTAATTTAATATCTTCTCGGGTTTACGTGATTGTTACACATTGAAATCAAACTATGGCTTACGGATTCTATCGCGATGACACCTCGCGGTGTCATCGCGCACATTCTGCGTAGATAATAACACCAATAGTTGAACGGTGTACGGGTACTTTGAGATAGCTTTTAAATTCAAGACAAAAACAAATATCACCTCAGTCTACCGTGACCACGACTCCTGTAAAGAAACTGAAACGTTGGCGTTAAAAGTAATACTACAGAATGTAGTTTCTAGATCATTCGGCTTAAAATAATATATCTAAAACCAATAATATCGCGACATAATCTGTAAGCCGTAGTTTAATTCTTAGCTAATTTATTTTATTTATTTACAGTCTCACGCCTGTATCCCCGAGGGGGTAGCAGAGGTGTAAATATTACACCCACATTTCACCATGAATTTTTAGGTCCCACGTAATAAGGGGCGAGCCTATTATCGCTAATTTGTTAGATAATACCCGAAAACTTTATTGCGATAGGGTACGCAATTCAGTCAATTTGAAGTTTAAAACTTCAAATAATACAATATTTTAATTGAGGGTAGCATCATCAGATAGTTACTTGTTTTCGATATAGAAATCTATTGGTGGCATGAAATTATTTCTAATTCGTCGGAAAAATCAAATTACTTATAATAAAGAGATAAATGGGATGGAGCTGTTTTTCGCGCATTTAAATTAATCGCTAACAGTAAAAGATTTATACTCTTATAACTTTGTAATGTTTGTTTGACCTTTGATACGTATAGTTAATATAACTTAATACATAAATTACTTATCCTTTAAATTTAAAGCGCCGATAGCGATCTTAACATAATAAACACTGTAGGTGATTTGGAAAATTTGGACCCAGCATGTAGGAATCTAAGCTAAATCATGTAGTTCATCTTCATCTTGTCGTATCAATGGAGATTTAAATTGTGTATGATCAATAATCTGCCACAGGTAGGTATAGCGTTGATGTAGTTACCAACTTACCATAATGATTTCCTTCATTTTCGTATAAATGTATAGCCAACTGTGGGGTCAGAGTTTTTAGACAGTGATTTGAATGTGATAATCATATTTTCAATGAACCTGTAGAAAAGCTAGAAAGCGGACCCCGGGTTCCAACTGTGATAACGTTATGAGGATGATGATTTGATCAAGAAAATCCTATGTTTCAGTAAACCCCACAAGCCCGACGAGAAATGGCCGCTGTACTCCCGTTCGTCTCCGCACTACTACACGTACACGGCAGACGGCACCAGCGGGCCCGCCGGCCCTAGAGGCCCCAGGGCTTCGGCCTGCGCCTTCTGGAACGACTTCCTCAACAAGCTCAACGGTGTGAAAGGCATATATTTTACCCATTACAATTTATCCTGTTGCTTGGTTTTTTCCGCTGCTAGTTACTACTTTTTTTCATAATTATTTTTTACCACATACACACACGCCACTAGTTACAACCTTTTTTTTTTAAATAATAATTTTGTACCACATACACAACACCATCTATTCCTAAACTTAGCAGAGCTTGCATTATGGGCACTAGATACCTAATGGGTAAACATACACATTTTTTATTTTGTCAATACATACAGATTATACATAGAAACACTCAGACCAAGAAAAATAGCCATGTTCACGCAAACAAATGTTTGACTTCAGCGGGAATCCAACCCGCGACCTTCGGCGTGGCAGTCGTTTACATTCCCGCTATTTATTGGTGCCAACTATAAACTTCTGGCAAAAAGCTAGTCGGGTCACACACACTAATAGTGCACTATCAGTTACTTTTTAGAAAGAACTGAAGCACAATATTCATTTTGACACATGCAAATGATTTCTGGTAGTCAACCTTTACTCATTGAGTAAGTGAGTAAAGGTTGACATGAAGGATTACTTTTGAAGCTCAAATCTCTATTACCAAACTCCTACTACATGGGTTAAAATCATACTTCTTTCTGGTCGTTCCCTCAATGCTGAGGATCGTGACTGTATGTCAATCTTCTCCACTCGGTCCGGTTCTGCGCCATTTGTACCGCTCCCTGTATCTGGCCTCCAGTCACCTCCTTGAGTTGGTCCACCCATCTAGCTGGCGCTCTTCCTCTAGCGCGCTTCCCCTCCATTTGTCCGAGAATGATGAGTTTCTCCAGGCTGTGCAATGGGGATCGCATTATGTGCCCAAAGAAACTCCGGATCCTTTCCTGGCACGTAGTCAGCAGGCGCTTGGTGACCTTCAGCTCTTCGAGGATGGAGACATTGGTTCTCATAGCTGTCCGAGGAATGCGTAGCAGCTTCCTCCAGCACCACATTTCAAAGGCATTGATCTTTTTGCGTTCCTTTTTCCTGAGACACCAGGTCTCCACCCAGTACAGGAAGATAGAGAAGACCAACCTATGAACCAAACGCATCTTATTTACTCGGCGAATATTATGGTCTTTCCAGATTTTATCGAGGCTAGTCATGGCACTTTTAGCCATCCCGATACGGCGTACGATTTCTTTCTCGCAGTTACCACTGTTAGAGATCAGCGACCTCAAGTATATAAATTCCTCCACTTTCTCATAATCCTTGAGCCTGTTCTGTTTGGAATGTTTCAGTTTGTGATTAATCCAATTTTACATAGCTCGACCCGTCAAGGCCTCTGGACAAGGAAGATAAGGTGTGATGGCACGACTATTTCCGACATCATCCTGAACATGGAAGTCAATTTTACGCATTCAAATGCTTTGGTATAGTCTATAAAGCACAACACAAGAGGTTTATTGAATTCGCGACATTTTTCAATGAGTAGGCGTACGTTCAGTATCTGTTCTCGTATTCCTTTTCCTTGCACAAATCCTGACTGTTCCGGAGGAATCTGTCTATCTATGTAGGCGGCAAATCTGTTGTTCAAAAAATCATACTTGCTGGGTAGGAAATTTCAGGTGAAATTTGGAGAGGAAGTTTCTCAGTTATATGACATTGGGGCCTCTGTACCTCAAGGCTCCGTGCTCGGCCCTGTCCTAAACTCAATAAATATGGCTGACTTACCATGCAGTAAGAATGTTGTGAGAGCAACATATGCTGATACTGCTTGCTTAGCAAGTCACAATGACCCTGTTGTGGCAGCAGAAATATTACAAAATCATATGTATAAAATAGATAAGTAGCTGGAAAAGTGGAAAATAAAACCAAGTGAGTCCAAATCGGTACAGGTCACATTCACTCCGAAGAGGTGAATGCCCAACTGCAACACTAAGAGGTGAATATCTACCCAAAGAAAACTGTGTGAGATACCTTGGGCTCCATCTGGATCGAAGGCTTACATGGACCAAGCACATAAAAGCTAAAAGGAAAGAATCAGATCTCAATTTCAAACGTTTGTACTGGTTAATGGGCAGCCAGGCATCTCTAAGCTTGTCCAACAAACTACTAGTTTACAAATGCATCATTAAACCCATATGGTCGTATTAAATCCAACTCTGGGGATCAGCCAGTAACTCAAATCTTGAAATCTTACAAATATTCCAAAATAATGTCCTCAGAACAATTTCGAATGCACCATGGTTTACAAGAAATGTAGAAATACATGAATACTTAACACGTTGACTGTCCAGGCCAAATCCAACAACCTTCACGAGGCGTCCCGCGGTTTTTTTATTGAAGGTAGTTGGAAACACTTCACATTTAATAAATTTATACTAGAAATCTCCGTCACTGCAATATTTCAGTTATTTTCAGCATGTATCACATGTGATACAGGGACGTCTCGTCCTTAATTTTAGTGTATCACGTATGATGCAGGGACGTCGATGCAAAAAATGTGGGTATTCATATAACTAATTATTTTAGTTTTCTTGCGGTAGTTGCAGAAAAATAATTATAAACATCAGTCATGATTTATCGAGCATCGCGGATCTATTGTTGCACAAAATAGTTAGCAAAAATTTCCAGACCGTTAAGTGATGCCAACATAGTGAAGGACTACGCCATGAAGCCTTATTCAATGTAAATGACGATTTATTATGGAATATATTTTGTGCTATTTTTGACCGTGATCTCATTTTGTTAATGGTGGCCGAAACAAACCGATATGCAAGGCAACAGTTAGTCAGGCAGAAGCAACATAGGCAATTGTCGTCTAACTCATTGGAAAAATGTGACTCCAGAAGAATTGAACAGGTTTTTGGGAGTGTATCTATTGACAGGCCTCTTGAGTTTTCCTACTCTAGAATCTTACTGGAAAAAGGATATGTTGTATTACCACCCACTTCTTCATGACCTATACCTAGAAAAGCTAATGGTAAAATTGCAAGAAAACACTGTCCTTAGTTTCTACAAGAAATTGAAGGACGCTGGCAGCACCACAAAAGAAGCTCAGAAGAAATCACCTTAGGTACACACAGAGTGTAAACAATCTAATAAGCCATTTTGTATCCCATGCTTTAACGAATTTCATTGAATTTTTGTTTGATTTTTGTCTTTGCATTATTTTCTTTCAGTAAAAAAAAAATGTGTTGGATCATTGATGTTTTACTTTTCTTAATATCTACACTAGACGTCCTAATAATATTTATTTCCCTAACTCAGACGTCCTCGCCAATAAACGGCGTACAGTCTGTACGCCTACTTGCATCATATGTGATGCAAGGACGTATGGTGAAAGATCAATTTGTATCATATGTGATGCAGGGACTGTCAACGTGTTATGTATGCCAACCATCAAGGAGGAGGTCAATAAATATGCCACAAAATACAAAGAAAGGCTCCAAAAGCATACAAACAAACTCGCCAGAGACCTGGTTAATAATGATCAGCATATCACAAGGTTGAAAAGATGACATATACTGCAACTGGATCAAAGACACTAATTAGAGGGTGGACTAATCTAAGGATGGGAGGAGAGTATTTGATGGAAAACCTCCTGAAACACACAGACATGACAGAAAATCTGATTATGACTGAATAGCCGATGGCAGATATTTAAATGGTGTTAAAAAATACCTTTACTCATTAACTTAAACAGTCCATGATAATAAATTGTCATCGCAGCTTATACCAATTACAGTTTAGAATAGTCTATATCCATCCAAATAGTTTTTCCGTTTTTAGTACGAGGTGGAGGCAGGTTATGATTGAGGCAAACGGATCCCTGAATAAAAAAAGTGTTAGAGCACATTTCTAATCTCTTTCGTAGACCTTTCTGATAATACTCTACCCAAACACAAATAAAAAGCGCATTTGATTAACTACACTACGGTAAAACTAGGTACCTACCTACATATCAATATTTTATTTGAAAAAAATGTGTACACGAGGCCGATATGTATTTATGCCAAATTTTTTATCATTCATGCTGATTGATATGCCGAAAGCATACCATAATAATTGTGCCTTGTACTTTACTACAGCAGCACGCAGAAACATATTCTATGAATATCGTTTTGCTAAGTATGAAAAAGGGAGAATACATTTCTACAATAAACTTACCTCAATTATTTTTATAACGGGTTTTGAGTTAATCTGGCATCAAAATAGTCAATTAATATAAGTCTGAATATACTCAAAAGCATAATTGAAGAAGTGGAACAAATGATATACAGCATAATTATTTTAAAGGTGGTCTTTATACATTAGTAATAATAATCATGAAGTTTTGGTACAAAGAGACATACAGAATAATGTTATCGATGCATCTTAGATTAGGTGACATTTTGGCCATAGATGAAATACTATAACTAGAGAATTTTGGCGTTGCTAAACTAATAGTTGCGCTTTCGGGAAGATAAACGATATTTATAACGAGCGAAGTAACGATGTATACCTACAGATGGAATAGTTCATGAGCTAAATCGATAGTTAGGACTTAACAAAACCTGTAAATTACTGTGATTTATCGCTGTAGATTACGCAGTCGTAAAATATACATTGAATATGATAGCGGTATGGCATTAACTATGGTTACAAAACATGATTAATAATGAAGAACCATTTTTTCGTCATATGGCTGTGATAATGCATGCTTTGACCAATATTTTCGTTGCGTCTATAGAATATGTCGATAGAATGATACGTGTTTCATAATTGTAATTACCATGCGACGTTGAAAGGACAATAAAAATGCTAATTTTACCAAATGATTTGTATTTTCGGGAATATAGTCCTTTAATTTAAAAAAAAAGCATTTGGTGGTGACGTTTTTTGGCGGTTTGTTCCTCGTTCTGATCGAAGATTCGGACCGCATTCCAAAAAAATCTTAGTTTATCCCACAGCAGTATAGAATTATTGATTCAGACTGAATTCAAAGTACTTTAAAGACATATTTATTTCTGAATTTTGGTTGTTTACAACACGTATACAAGTCAAAACCCTATTTTAGATGATGCCGGCTTTTCCTAGCTAAATGATTTCTTGAGAAAATACAGACAACAAAAATATATGGTATACTTTATTAAAAAGTACCAGGGTAGCATAAAGGTACAGAAGTTAGTCACGTCAGGTGACTAACTTCTGTTAAAAAAAATTACCAGCTTGTTTACAGGTGACTCACCTGTAAACATGCTGGTTACAATTTTTAAAGTCATTATGTAAACTTCCTTTAGCTTTAAAACATGTTCACGGTAGCTAGCTTAAATGCACTATATAAAGAGCCTTCCACCCTTATTATTATATTATTATGTACATCGCTAAATGGAAAACAAATCTATTTAGATTTAAATATATAAATAAAAAGAGTAGTTAGTCTTCTAAGAAATAACGGATTCCTTATCTAATCTATGTGTATTCAAAATAAGTCATTAATTTTAATATAAATATTAAAAAAACAAAAGTTCGTAGTACATATAAAATAAAAAAATATTTTACGTCTTTTTAAGGTTTAATTTTCTTCATTTTTTATTTAGATTAAATATTATTAGTGACATAACGATAGGTCTTTTTTGCTGATAAAACAAAAAAGCAAGTAAAGACTATAAAAAAATATGGGCCGTACAAGGAATATCAAATAGGACGAAGCGATAACAAATTTATGAAAATTTTATTTCGGGACGGAGGAAGCATTTTGTTCGAGCCGAACCAGGATTTTTTATTGGGTCCGAACGAAGAACAAACCTTTATGGCATCTTGGTAGTGGTTGAATGTAAGCTAACTTTAAAATAAGTTTATAAATTTATCCGATTTAACATACTAAATCATTTATTTGCAATCAGCCATCATCACCTTCCGCACTCCTGGTCCACTCCTGGACCATCGGACCTATTCTAATTCGCGTTACAATAACATCGTGAGTCAAAAAGAAGATCAGGCGGGTTGATATAGCATTTGATGTCGAGTTTTCATTCTCTTGCCAAAGGCAATTTTTGCTTCATCATTCATGTATTGCCGGTAGTCGCCGATTACGACACCTACCTAATTATATATGGTGGTAATACCTTATGTTCTTAATACATCATCATTCGTAGATGACCGAAAACGCAATATTTCATTCCTAAGATTATACCAATAAAAATATTAAAATAGGCTTTTGTAATACTTGCAAACTTGAAAATTGTGCAAGTCCAAGTGTAGAAATTTTTAGACGCAGCTAAGTAGTAAAACTATCAAGGTTTTAGCAAAATTGAACATTAGTCGCAGTATAAACTCCGTCAAGCTAAAATTAAGTTAACAAAAGTTGTAATTCACTTTAGTGCTTGTTGCGTCTATTACGGCTAGTTATAATAACTCTTTCAAATAAATGTGATGTGGTCACAGTAAAATAAATGATGAAATACGTCTTTGTGGGATTGTCATCTTGAACCTTACGTAAAAGTGCAGTCAGCTATTTGGATATAGTTTAAACTAATTATAATGATTGGCGAATTCATATCGGCGGCATAACAATTAAATTATCTTGTTTCCTACACGTCAACTGTGAAATACCCTAGTACAATGCTTCATGGCCTCTGCAGAGTCTCACAAAAAAAGATGAGCATGGACAAGACGAAACTCATGTCTACTACCTGCTCTTATTTAGGTTGGGAACTCTACCTCTAAGTTGTCGTCAAGTTTACATACCTGTGACATAATAAACGTTCCCATTACATAGGTTCAGAGAAAGACGTCAATCGACCAATCCAAGTCGATAGGGCAGGTGTTCGAAAAACTACGACATATATTCACGTGCAATATGCCGCCGTGTTTCAAGTCTTTGACCCGTAGGTTTGTGTCGTCAGTGATGACATAAGGATTTGAGATGGGGTAACTCACAATCGCCCTTATTAGAAAGTTCAAGGGCACTCAGGCTGTGCTTGGAGTCTTTTTGCGAGATTGAATAAAAAGTATTAACTGCAAAACCAATATTTACAAACCTTCTCGGTTTATACAGATTTGTAGCGTTCGTGGTTATTCAGTCGAAATATCAATTAAAACTGTTTTTATCCAGACTTCACCAACCAGTTTCACACACACCTATTGATACGCCTTATCTTCCAGATAAATTCAAGTATGGTACAAATGTAGTAGGAATTGGATTGAATTTAACGGATACGTTAAATTCATTTAGACACTAATCAGATAGCAGTGAAACTGCCTATCACTGTTGGGCTCAGTTTCATCGCCTCTGGTTTGGCCTTATTTGCCAGATATAATTCGGGAGTCGATCATAATTAGTATGAGTTAGCAGACTAAAATATATAACTATAATAATATTCTATCACATACTAGTGATGTAACGAATATTCGCATTCGCATTCGCAAATATTTACATATTTTTGCACATTCGCATTCGCATTCGCAAAATTACTGCGAATGTTTTGCGAATATATTTTTTTAGGGTTATAGTTGGTTAATAAAACAAAATCCATTCATCCATTTATTTCTTATGTTTTTTAATGTAAGACAAAGTAACTGAACCTCGTAATCACATTATCAGCCTTCTCTTTAGCATTTGGTATCATTTATTAGGGTTCCGTACCTAAAAGGTAAAAAACGGGACCCTATTACTAAGCCTCCGCTGTCTGTCTGTCCGTCTGTCTGTCTGTCTGTCACCAGGCTGTATCTCATAAACCGTGATAGCTAGAAAGCTGAAATTTTCACAATTTATGTATTTCGGTTGCCGAAAATAGTAGGGGGAGGTCCCATACAAAATACGTGTTTTTTTCGTATTTTTGCTCAAAATTACTAACTGTAACAGGTAGACGCTTCAAATTTTCACAGAATATGTAGTTGTATATTACCTTTCAAACAAAATAATTAAATTAAAAAAAAGTAAATAATAGAGGGGGGCTCCCAAACAACAAACGTAATTTTTAAGCAATTTGTTACTCGATCTTAATAAACAGGTAGAAACTTAAAGAGTATTTAAGTATACATACAACGATTTTTTTTATTGATTTTTTTATTGATCGCGAGTCCGACTCGCCCAATTTTTTATTTAACTTTGGACAATGAAGTTTAACAATTAAATTGTGTATTACGATAAAGTAAATTTTTAATACATGATTATGAGTGGTAACTAAAAGAACTGGTTTTATTAATCTGGCCTGCAAGGTCGTAGTTCATGTGCCCGTTTATTTAGTTTGAGATTATTCAATATTTTAATGTATTTCAGTAGAAGATTCACGATTACTCACGATCCATATTCGCCTTTCAATTTTGTATGTGTGAGCAGGTCGAATAATTTATATAGGTATATAAATTTATAGGAAAAGAGATCACCCAGCCTCCATACAAATTTGGGCTAATTCTAAAAGTAACTAAAATAAACTTACAATTATTGTAGAATAGTACAAAATAAACACTTTTTATTACTACACTAAAGTTCCAAGTGCAGTCTGTGAGATAATATTCGAGCTCAAATAATCTGCTCTGTTACTGAAATAAATCCTAATTATTGTTATTTTTTGCCTAAAATAATGTGCAACTTGCAATTTAAATGGCGTCAGGTAATGGCAGGTAGTAAGACAAAAGCGAGATACCATTAGACGCAGCTTCGGTCAGGCTGACTCGCTCTAATTCTCACTGAGCTCACCGCGTGCGCTGCTTGCTTTCTGTTAGTCCTTCAATGTTCCTTAACAGCAGAAGTAATATCGACTGCTGGTCCTATGTAATGTGCATTGTAGGTACATTAGATATGCAAGCCACCTTTTTTTGTGCGTGGCTGGGTCTACTCACTATAACCACCACGGTGTTCCTTGATGGCGGCCACGCGAATTGCGGTTAGCATCGCGTCGTTCACGATCATCGCGCTAGCGCAGCTAAATAGCAGTGGGCCGGACTAGTAACCAGAAAACCCGAAACATGGCGCAAGCAGATATGGAAATGGAGACCGTGGGATTGCTGACGACCACCTGGAGGAACGTAAATGAGATGGAAAGATAACATCATAAAGATACTGGGCAGTAATTAGTTGAAAACTGCCCAAAACAGAACGGAATGGAAGTTGTTGAAAAGATTACCATATTGGTGTGTTCACATCAAAATGGTCGAGAATGGCTTAAGATGGTGATGACTTCACGGCGCTAGAACGCCTAAGCGGGGCATTCAGCCAACTATTGCAGCGCCGTTTCTTCGACAGGTTTGCGGCTGCTGTCACAATTGCGACATCCAGGCGTTTCCTCCTAGCCTTTCCTCCACAAGTACCAGCCGAAACAACCATGGAAAGTGAGAGCGCCGCGACGCAACATCTCTTCAACCACATGTCGGGAACAGGAATTATCGCCACTATGGTGGCATGCCTATATACAAGATATCTACCTGTCATAGACATTCCTACTAAAGGTTTAGAAGATAGTTTAATATTTTTGGTCAGGAGTATTTAAAAAAATATTTTTTTACTTTTTTTGTGAGTCCACTGCATTTTAAAGCTCACGTATTTTACGTGAGGCTGAAAACGTATAGTTGAACACCTTTACACCTCATTGATTTATCATACGTAGACTCATGCCTGTTTCCCCGAAGGGGTAGGCAGAGGCATATTAAACGCTCACTTTTCGCCAGTGTTTTGATCCCACGTAATAGGTGGCGAGCCGCTTATCGGGATATTTTGTTTGCCAGAGCCTCGTCCGTTGCACTTGCTGCTTGCTTTGCAGGTGCACCACTTGCAGGTGAAGTTGGCTTGGGACCCTAAGTTCTTGGTGGGAACCCTATGCACCCTCGTGCTTGATTTATCACTTTTGACAAAACAAACCTTTTCTACGGTACTTTGAGATATGTACATATTCAAACTTAAATATTATCGCAGATAATTTACTTAGAAGTTTGGTGTAGTAGTAGAAAATGTTTAAATAGTGCGTTCTACTAAATTAACACTATTGTATTGATTGGCCGGAAAAAAAAAAATAGCCCAATTTGGGTGATCTCCTTTCACCTATGTATATAATTTTTGGACATTTAGCTTGTATGTAGGAGAAAAAACGGTTCTTTAGAAACTGTTTTGCGTCCTTAAAAACCTCGTTTTGTTTATTGAAAAATCTGAAACGACCCAGTCAGCGCGAACGGAATCAGGATTGCCAGAATATTTTTCTCAAATCGCCTGGCTGGAGCACGCGTGTAGCTCCGAGGTAGCCTAACTTGTAGGCAACGGATAAAATATTGTCGCCGCCCGGCAAAAGAGAGCCTCAATGGCGCTAAATGACAACAATGACACTTCAGTCAGATGCGTTCGTATCAACTCGGCTATTCACGGAACAAAAAACAAACGGAACGCACTTCGTTCGAACGGGACCGCCACCAAGGTCACCAAGCTACAGACAAATGGCGCCAAATTTGATCAAAAGTGAATATTCGCATTCGCGAATGTTGGCAGCAGATATTCACATTCGCATTCGCATTCGCGAATGTCCAAAATATGATATTCGTTGCATCACTACCACATACACACATCACCATCTAGTCCCAAACTAAGCAGAACTTGTGTTATGGGTATTAGATAATGGATAAACATACATATATACTTCCTTTTTGTAAATACATACATATTATACATAGAAACGCCCAGACCAAGACAAACATCTATGTTCATGCACACAAATGTTTGACTTGAGCGGGAATCGAACCGGCGACCATCGGCGTAGCAGTCGCTTACACTTTCGCTGCGCCAACCGGTCGTCAGACTCATAACTGGAACTTATCAGACACTAGTGAAACCGATCGTTCATATTTTAATTTTTGCTATCAGCTTGTATAGCATGTACTTGGTCCTTTTTAAGGGGAATGCTTTATTGATCTTATTTGTGTTACTTTCAGAGTTGGAGCACGTGCCATGTGACGGGGCGGTGACGGGCCCCTATAGTAGCGTCGCGGGCACCACTCTGCCCATCTTGCTGCTGACGACACTCGCTACAACCGTCGCGTTGTAAGCGAACACAGCAACAGCGTCCTTCCACGACGCTCCAACTGAATATTAACGCATATAGGAAAAGTAGATTAATTATTTATACAAACTAGAACAATAAAACTGCAAATAAATGTTTCACTTCATGCTGAATTGTAAACTGACAGCTGAAATAAATACAATCGTTAAATTGAAGATAATAATTTGAAATATAGACTAACTATATATCACTGGCATTTTACAACAGCTTGAAATATTAGATGAGTAACGATTGCAGAAGGCATTTCGAATTTTACTATCGGCTACTAAAGTTCTAGGAGTAATTGTTGTTGTATACATACCTTATTATTATTATTCTTTAGGACAACTTTGAAATACATTGACGTCGGAAAGCGAAGAAAAATGAGAAAGGACGATTATGCGGAACGCTGAAAGTGAACTTTATACAAAGTGTTTTGTAATGTGAATGACTTGTTAACGGCTTCATGCGTCATGGACCGAAGAAGACGAACTTTCAGGAATACAGGATATTTTTTTTCTGTATCAAAATGATTATTTTAGTAAAGGTATGTTGGATGTTAAATAATTTAGTTTACAATGTTCCTGTAACTAGTTGTTTAATATGTTTGATGTTTCATATATTCAGTTAATGTATATTTCATGTTATAAGTATGAGAATATTAATGTGGGCGGACTCTTATAATGATACCTGTGCGTATAAAGTATTATAATTAGAGAAACATATTTATACGTCGGCTTTGATTGTTAAAGCGATGCTTTCTCACATGACAGTTTGATAATATCACTATACATATCAAAGTGTGCCTCTGCTTAAATAGCAAACAAATATCTTTATCGTAGCAAAATTTTACGATTTTATATTGATAATGGAATATAGAAGTCGAGTGTATACTGTGAGATGAATTTTTATCAATATATTTACTATAACTATTGTATTTAGAACGCTAATTATTCGTACCACTTGAGGATCTTATGAACTCCAAATTCTTATGACTTCGAACAGATAATAGTATATTTTGTGAATAGTCCCTTCTTAAGAATAGATTGCGATATTCTGAATGCTGTGTAGACTTATCTATGTACCTTACTTAAGAAATAAATATTTAATAGGCGAAGCACAAGATACCGTCAATCTACTTAGTACGATTAAGTCACATCACTCTGAGTTTATCGTCACATAATTTTTTCCAACGTATTGAAAACAATATATAAAGGTATTTATGACCTAAACGTATGTTTGCGGAAATACTACAGGAATCTTAATATTCATAATAGCAGTGAATTCCAAAACAGTACGTAATTCGTAGCTTAATAATGCTTTAAGTGAAAAATTATCTTATGAACTTAGTAACAATTTTTATACTTTTAACATAATATTTGTACTAAGGAAATCTTAGCGGTAATAAATATTTATTCCTATACGCGATCGTCAATTACTATCCTTGAACAAGCTCGAAACGGTGGGCTATCATAAAAGAAAGTGACCATACACAAAATCAAATAAAAAAAACATGTTTTTTATTTTCGCGTAAGTTGCCCTTCCCTTACCTTGACAGTACATTATTCAAGTAACACACTACACCCTTCCTAGGCACAAAATAGGTATTTCATTTGTCACCAGTCTTTATACTTGTTTAACGAATCCTACAGTATAATCATCATCTTGTACCGACCACAAGGAGTATATAATTATTATATTATTAAAAAGTTGCACAACACTCGCTTTCTTGTTGATTAAGCACAATTTGAGAAGTTGTATGGGATAGCTTTAATTAGTAAAAATAAGATGTAAAGTGATCTAAATAAGGATTGTAATATAAGTAGTAATTTCAAATAATGTTAAGCTCTGTTTAAACCAAACTATTGTTTAGTAACAGAATTGTTAAATTATGCTTCAACAGATATTTACTATAAAGAAATATTATATTTTGTAGAAATATAATAAACAATATACCTACTTTGATTCACATGATATTGTAAAGAAAGTACTGCACAGTCAAGGTTTCTCTTTACAATACAAGTTTAAGATCTATTATTTGTTATAAAATTATTGTTACTTATTCGTGTCAAACTTATATTTATATAGTTCGTATAACAATATACAATATTATAACTAAAACGATACATATCATATTGTGCAATTGACCGTAAGATAAAACACGTATATAATAAAATGCATTATGAAATAGACCTTAAATATAAGACATAATTGTAATATATAACTTATTTATTAAATGTAATTAATTATATCTGACAATGGGCGCGCTGACTCACTTTGTCGTTTACAATTAAGCGTAGCTCACAAGTTTATCAAACCACTATGCGCACCTCAACAATCCTTACTAAAAATTCTATTTAGTGAGGTTTATTCAACAAATATTAGAATTTATTCCTTTAAGTATTTATTTTCTATAGGCCTAAATTTTATTTTGTGTAGATGACACGGTCGACCTCTATCGCTGAACGATTCATAGACGATGCGTACTGTTTGTTGATACATTTGTTGACTAGCTACTCACTAGCTGTAGTGTATAGTATAGCATGTAAGTCTTAGATTTGATGTGATTGCCACTAGAGTTTTATGTGACTAACGCTGTGACTCTTATTTTCTCCTAATCTGCAATGCGGTTAGGTAAGCAGAAGTTTAAAACTATAATCTGAGAATAGTTACGCGTAATAATAAATAATCATTTACACTGTGTATTTTGTGTAATACAGTTCTTGAATGTGTAGTCAATTAGTGAATTCTACAAAGGTATTATTTGTTAGGTAAAATAAATGTTTAATGTTATTTGTGGGAAAGCTTTTATCTGTTACGCAAACGATAATAGTAGTTACTGCTTTACAAATTAGGTGCTAATTTTAATAAATGTATACATGGGTGTGCACTTATTCATTTTTATTACTGAATACTAAAATGCGAATGACGTCGACAATATATGTTACATATTCTCAACTTCAGGTGTCGTGTGCTGTTAGTGCTTACTGTAGAACATGTGGACGATCAATGTGTATATGTTCATTCTCACACGCTGAATACTCGTTCATAGGTACCTGTCAGACTTATAGAGTAAGATTTCAGTCCCGCCAGACCTTACTTATTTTCTCAGAAACGAAATGTATAGAATAATGTAGTATCTGCTATGAGTGTACGCATACTTGCTAGCTTGGATCGTGGGCCGACTTTTAGTTATGAGGTGCTAAAGCTCCACGGGAACAATTTCCATACAATACATTTTCTAAATACGCCCCCTAGTGGTCTCTACCGATAGCTAGATATTTTGGAAACTTTAAAGCGACTGTTAAAGATTACCACCGCCGAAATGAGTGCGACAGTATTATTTATAATATTTTAATAATATTTTCTAAAACATACATCAAAATCAGCACTGAAAATATAAGAAGAGTTAGTACAATTTTTACCTAACTTCAGCACCTCGTACCTAAAAATTGGCCCACGATTCAAGCTAACAAGTATGTGTACACTCATGACACATACTAACACTACATTATTCTATACATTTCGTTTCTGAGAAAATAAGTAAGGTCTGACGACCCTGGGCTCTTGGACTATTAGTTTTATTATCATAGAATTTTAATACATTACGTCGGAACAGTTATTGAAATTATTATTATTAGAATTTATGACATTATGTAAATTCGTTTGTACAGTTGCACGAAGATTTATTTGACCGTAGTGAAAATAAAATATTTTTGTGAAGATACTGTTAGACGATAGTTATTAATTTGCTTTTAAATACATAGGTATTTGTTTATTAACTCTATCCGAAAAATTACTCAATAAAATTTAATTGAATATAGTAGTTTTATTTTAAATATAATTTTATGGTTTACAAAATGCAGTATCAGTTTTTAGTGTAATACGGAGTGTATATGTTACTGTCAAAGCCTGCAGTACGGTAAATCTTAAGATTTACCAGTAAAGCTTTGCCAGCATGAGTTGGTAATGTCCGAATTTAAAAAAGACACTAAGTTGACGGAGCCCTACTTTGCAGGGTATTCTCTCGTTTTCCATAAATTCATTTGCACTAATATTGTTTGCCATAATCATCCCCGATCATCATATTTACTTGCACTATTATCATTTATACTAATAACGTTTACCTTAACAACTCAACAGTGATAACTTTTATTTGCCATAAAATGACTTTCTATAACAACATATATCATAATAATTAGTTTCCATAAGTAACACATCTCATAATCGACTCTTGACATAATCAAAATTTGAAATAATTATGAAAATAAATAGATAATACATAATATTGTTAGGTCGAAATTAATTATAGTTAACACTCAGTGCAATCCGACTCGGATAGGTTAGGTTAGAAGACTAAGGCGGGAGCGAAGCGAAGCGGAGCTCCGCCTTAGTCTTCTAACCTTCGCACCTTTTTAAAGCCGTCTTCGTGTTTTTTTTTTAACCATCCAGAAGTAGGAGCCCCGCGAAGCGTTAGTTAGTAGACGCCATATGAGGCTAAGTTTTAGGTTTAATTGTGAATAAAAAATCTGGGGTTGTGTTTCGCAACGAGTCCCCCGAATTTGAGGGTATTGGTGGTGTAGGGGGCTTAAGGGAGTTAGTTTTAATCCCCTAAAAGTAATTTTGGCTGCCGGAGTTGCGTGTAAATATTTTTAAACAATTTCCAAAAATTCTTCATTCAAATATGCAAAACGGAACGTAATTTTAGGTTTTATGTGAAAGTAAATAAAATAAACTAAATAGGTTGTGTTAGGTTCTCTTTTGATTGTTTAGCCGAAAATAGGAGCCCTGCGAAACAGGGCTCCGTCAACCTCAGTTTATTAAACTAGTGGAATCAATAAAACGATATTTAGGTTTTATGTGAAAAAAGTGAAACGAAACGCAACCGCCATCTTGTATGAATGATATAGACAGCTAATGTCAAATTTGTGCGTCATTGCTTTCGAGTACCTAGGGTTAGGTGCGACTGTAATAAGTAACTAAATAGGTTATGTTAGGTTCTCTTTTGAACCTTAATCCGAAAATAGGAGCCCCGCGAAGCGGGGTTCCGTCGAGCTTAGTTAGTATACGCCATATGAGGTTTAGTTTTAGGTTTAATTGTGAATAAAAAATCTGGGGTTGGGTTTCGAAACGAGTCGCTTTGAGGGTATTGGTGGTGTAGGGGGCTTAAGGGAGTTAGTTTTAATCCCCTAAATGTAATTTTGGCTGCCGGAGTTGCGTCTAAATATTTAAAAAAAAAATCCAAATATTCTTCATTCAAATATGCAAAACGGAACGCAATTTGTGAGTGTTCTATTTAATTTATTTTACAACTTTATATATATATATATCAGATTGAAACGTAACTAAGTCTTAAAATACTATACAAAGAAATATACACAGAACATACAAAAAAATATATACAGAAAAAAAAAATTTAGAGCGCGTCATGAAATTCATCCACATCGCCGTCAACTGGCAGCGTGCCCAGAACGCTGGCAGCGTTGCCACGTTGTATGGCGATACTTACCTTCTGAGCCAAATACAACCCAGCCTTCTGGTCACGCGAGGCGTCGACAAGTCTCTTTGCGAGGTCTCTAAAAAGAGATCTCGCACTTGGACCCCATGGCCCCAACGTTTCGACCCCAAACGGCTCAAATACGTAATCCCCTACCAGGTTTATGTATTTGCGCCGTTTGAGGGTCTCCGCTGTTGCAGCAGCAGCGCCCGCACAACCGGCTGTGCTAGGAAGATGTGATGGCGCGAGGGTATCGACACACGTTGCGTCCCATACCAAAGGCCTACCCAACTTCCATGGCAGTAAAGACATACCGTCTGGTCTTTTGCCGTCGTTGCGTACCAGGCCCTGAAGTTCAAGGTGGGCTGGAACGCCAGCGGAGACAAGAGCCCGACGGAGAATGTCATTAAGGTTGCCGTGTCGTGAAATACGGCCTGCGCTCCTGCTGCATGATAGGCCATGGTGACCAAGGCTGTCGACAGCCTCTCCACAGTGACAGCGATGCGGAGTAACACATGGCGCGCCTAAACGGAGGCAAGACGCGATGCGGAAGGTCGTATCGTCCAGCATGGTACCGATGTTGGACGATGGCAGTGCTTGAAGCCATAGGCCCGACTCCCACTCTCCCACAGCCAGTAGGCGAGCACGCTCTGCAGCATTAGACGATGTGCTAAGAAGGTTTTCTCGTATTCTGCTGCAAAACGGTCCATCCCACTGCCACTGAGAGGATAGGTTTCGGCGTAACTCAGTGCTTGGACAAGCTCTTCTCCAAGCATTCGTGGCATCGGTCTTACACGGCACCTCAGAATCGACCAGTGTTGGTGCTAAAATTTTTCTGGTCAATTCTGCAGTGCTGTGGACCGAGGACAGGAATGCTGGTAGGCTAACATCAGAAATTTTTCGAATACCGAGGCCGCCAAAACGTACAGGTAAGGACGCCTGTAGCCACAATCGGTCATTCAGTGATATATTCAAAATTTTACTAAGAGTAGTTTGTATAATTTTGTCCATTTCAATGAGTAGGCTCGAATTTTTCCAAAAAGGCGAAGTTCGAATAGCGTGAGTAAATTTAGGCACGAAAAGACAATACCGAATTATAGTGAAAGCCGAATGAATGTTAATTTTGAGGAGCCTGTCCGAAATTTCACTAAAATTTTGAATTTTTTCATGAATAAATGTATCGAAACCTTCGTCTAAAATCGGGGACCCAAGGAGGCGAAGAGAACTTTTTTCAATGTGGGTTATATTGGGAGTCAGAAATTGAAATTTGGAAAGTATAGAGGATTTATTTAAATTGTCGTTTATGAAAATTTCACATTTAGTTGGATTTAGGTCTAAGCCTATGGATAAAAATTTAGATTTCAAGAAAGCCAGATCTTGATAAACAGTCTGTACGTCGCCTGCCAGGGTTCCGTCATCTAGATACCAGATATTGAATTTTGAATTTAACTGGCTGATGATTGGGTGAATAGCTAGGCTAAAAATGAGTGGTCCAAGAGGGTCACCTTGTTGACAGCCAACGGCGGATTCCAGAAGATTTTCCTTGAAGATCAATTTTGAAGGGTTTCTGTAACACTGCCAAAGAAAGTTGTAAATTTTGGGTGTTTCAATTTTAACTTGTGTCAACAAGGTGTCCCGGTTCACTGAGTTAAAGGCGTTCTTTAAATCAACCTTCAAGATAACCTCGCCCCCATTACAGCCAAGGTACGTTGACAGGGCAAGTATGGCAGCCTCGCAACCCCCCTTGGATCTAAATCCGAGCTGCAGGGGTTGGAATTTATTACCTAAGTTTGTATAATAATAGCGACATATAATAATAGCATAAAACTGAAAAATCACTCACTAAAAATAAATACTATCTCAATAACAACAATAATATCAAAACAACAACACAAACGCTTGACTTTGTCACTGTCGATAGGTAAGTTTTTATTGTCCGTGGTGGCGGCTTTCGGCCGCCGGCCAGTACGCTGACGGAGGCCGGCATAGCGTCACATCAGCCCTGCTAGCGGAGCGGAGGCTACACGCCGCTGCTCACGCCAGCCAGCAAGAAAATTTTCCTTATTTCTTGTTTTATATGATCCGTAAAATTTATCTTGTACGTAAAGAAGTTGTCACACCGATGACACTTTTTCTTTTCATCAATAATGGTGAAGTTTATATACAATTTTCCAAGTAATTTTCACAATAGATGGAAAATACTATTGTTAGTTATTAATATTGCCAAGCGATGGACTAATTTACAATATATTTTATTTATTTTATATTCATTATTTATACTTCGCTTGTCAAACCATAGACCAATTTATATATTTGGTTACGCAATTTTAGGTTTTATGTGAAAGTAACTAAATGGGTTGTGTTAGGTTCTCTTTAGACTCTTAACCCGAAAATAGATTTATATTATGGTGAATAAAAGTTATGGAAAATGGCATTATTGAAAACGAAAATTATAGCCAATACATTTATGGATTTAAATTATTATGACACTTGATCGATTATGACCAATGGAATTAGTGAAAGTCATTTTATGTCATTTCACGATTATGGGTGTTTGCAACTGAAGCGTTATTTCTAATGAAATTATGGCAAATACCTGTATGGCATATGAAATTATGGCATTTTAAATTATGGCAAACATTAGTAAACCACTTTGCAGAGCTCCTATTTTTGAGTTAAGGGTCACAAGAGAACCTAATATACCCTAGTTACTTGACTTACAGTCTCACCTAACCTTACGGGCTTTTATAGTAACACTAGAGGACGCCAGCAGCTACGCCTGCATTTATTTTTAATTTACCCGTTTTGGCCAATCCCGTGGGAATTTCGGGAAATCCCTTCTTAGTGCACCCCTACGGTCCCCAAGGAATATACATGCCAAATTTCAGCTTCCTGCGCCCAATAGTTTCGGCTGTAGCGTGTCTGTCAGTCAGTCAGTAACGCAAGGATTTTATATATTAAGATTTAAACGATAATTCTAATATTTGACACATTGTGTATAAAAAAAGACAAATTGCCAAATACATTATGTTAGGTTCTCCTGTGACCCTTACTTATTTTTGTTATTTTATTTAAAACTCAGTATAGTACTGGAACTCCAAACACACCTACTAGGGATCAAGACTGATTACTCCAAGGGGTAGACAGTTACATAAAACCACACAAGATCTTAACCTTGAATGCATTTCACACGGAGAACCAACATACTGGCCCACAGACCGTAGTAAAATACCAGACCTGTTAGATTTCTACATAACAAAAAACCTTGGACGAAACCGATTTGAGATTGAAAAGTGTGATGATTTGTCGTCTGATCATACCACAGTAATTTTAAACCTATTCAAACAGCCAATACCCCATAAACCTCTTCACTATATCTACAACAAAAATACAAAGTGGGAATTGTACCAAAAAATCATAGAAAAAAATATAGATTTAAATATGAGGCTTAAAACAGAAGACGACATTGAACTACGTGTCGAAAAGTTCAATAGCATAATTATCCTGGCAGCCACTGTTTCTACACATAAGAACAGTAAAGCTAAGGCTACACAAAAGGAATATCCAAAAA
Source organism: Euclidia mi (assembly GCA_944739405.2). NCBI lineage: Eukaryota > Metazoa > Arthropoda > Insecta > Lepidoptera > Erebidae > Euclidia > Euclidia mi. The sequence continues at coordinate 62,000,910 of OX123184.2, read as the reverse complement.
TCATGCTCGATAAGGTCCGCAAACGACGCAGATTAAGAAGTGAATGGCACAGAACTAGATACCCATCTGACAAAACTAAGCTTAACAAAACAACAAAAGAGCTAAAAGGTATGATCAAAGACTACGAAAATCTTTGTCTTCAAAATCGCTTGTCTTACCTTACCCCTCATAAGGACACTAACTACTCGTTATGACGCGCAACAAAGAATCTGAAGCGACCCAAAAATCACAACCCACCTTTGAGAAAACAGGACCAAGGTTGGGCCAGATCTGACATTGAAAAAGCGGTAACATTTGCCAAACACCTAGAAAAAGTCTTTACTCCATTGTCCCCTGCTGACCCCAATAACGATATTGAGATAACAGAATACCTGCAGTCGCCAAATCAATTGTGCTTTCCTTTGAAACCAGTAACTCCTAACCAAATTCTTGGAGAGATAAAAGCTTTACCACCAAAGAAAGCATCGGGATATGATCTATTAGATTCGGTACTATTAAACAATCTTCCGAAAAGGGGCATAATGTTACTAACGGTTCTCTTCAATGCCTGCCTAAGACTCTCCCATTACCCATCTCAATGGAAGGTAGCTCAAGTTGTAATGATCCTTAAACCTGGAAAACAGCCGGAGGAAGCCTCATACTATAGGCCAATTAGTCTACTTCCGTTGGTAGGCAAACTATTTGAAAAAGTTATACTCAATAATATGCGTGATCACCTACATGACATTCTGCCTGAACACCAATTTGGATTTAGACAAAAACATGGCACCATAGAGCATGTACATGGGTTGACAAATACCATAAGTCATACGCTTGAAAAAAAAAAATTGTTAAGCAAACTTTTTAGATATAAGTCAGGCATTTGATAGGGTCTGGCACGATGGTCTTCTATTCAAGCTAAAAAAATATCTACCTCACTCATTCTTCCACATTCTGAAGAGTTACTTAAACAAAAGGTGCTTCGAGGTTAAACTTAACGGCGTTACTTCGGGCTTATACGAAATCAGGTCTGCTGTGCCTCAGGGGAGCATATTGGGACCCGTGCTATACCTTATCTTTACAGCCGATGTACCAACGGCTGACAATACATTAATTGCAACTTATGCCGACGATACTGCAATAATGTCTGTAAACACCGATCCAGCAATTGTTTCAACTAATCTACAGGTCCACATATCTGCTGTGGAAAAATGGATGAGAATATGGCGAATAAAAGCCAATCAAAACAAGTCGGCGCATGTCACGTTCACCCTACGAAAAGGCCTCTGTCCTCCAATCACTATGAATGGGGAGCAAATTCCATCCAGCGATACCGCCAAATACCTCGGTATGCATCTGGATAAGAGGCTCACCTGGCAGAAACATATTTGGATGAAGAGGAAAGCCCTAGACACAAAACTTAGAAACATGTATTGGTTGATCAGTAAAAATTCTCAGTTGTGAGTAATGAAAGCAAAATGTTAATTTACAAGACTATATTGAAACCTGTCTGGACATACGGAATCGAAATATGGGGTACAGCATGTAACAGCAACATTGAGATCCTGGAAAGGTTTCAGACAAAAGCTATTAGATCCATGTTTAATATCCCTAAATGTATCTACAATAAATACATCCTGCAGGATCTGAAACTTAAAACTGTGAAACAGGAAATTGCCATTCGTAGCAAAAGCTATCAACTTAAACTCACAAATCATGTTAATGCTCTGGCTGCCGAACTGACGGGTTCTTGAAGTGTAGTACACTCAAGACTAAGGAGGAACAGTGTTCCAACTCTTTTAAGCCGATTTTCCAAAGAATAGTGAGAGTGGTCAATGGACAACTCTTCACTTCTTAAAGAGACTAACCAGACATAAGACAAGAATAGCTAAATGTCTATGACAGATCGCTGTGCTGAGCAGAAAACAGAGGGAAAAAAAAAGATTAAAAATTCGGACATATGCCAACGCATGCTGGTAAATCTTAGGATTTACTGGTAAATCTTAAGATTTACCGTACTGCGGGCTTTTACAGTAACATATACATATTTATGTATCTCACGCTTTTTGTGGTACTGTTAATTGGTAGTTAGACGATAACTAGTTCTAGCCAAGTAGGTATAAACTTTTTATTATTTCGCCATAAACTATGCAGTCCCTCGATACTGGTGTCACTCAAGATGACTGTAAAGCTCCGTACTCACATACAGTTTTACTTAATCGAATCAACTCGTGGCTCGCTTAAAGTAAAATTAGAGTGTATTGGATGTCATCGAAGTGTGAGTTTTCCATTCCGCACGTGGATTTTGACTCGTTATCGAGTAAAACTATCAAGTATAACCATATTATGTGAATACTGAGCTTTACTGTACAAGCCTGCGGCAGGCAACATTTAACAGATTGACTGGGGATCACCCAATAAACAATAAAAACTAAAAATAATTCTCCCGTCGTTACTGAAAAGAGAGTTATTGACTGTGTAAGTGTGTATCTCTAGATATTATATATTAATACCTGAAAATGAAAATAATTTTACACAATGTGTGTTTTGTCATGGAAATCGTATGCATTTTGCTTGACCATAAGTACCATAATTATCACGCACCAGCCAAAAATTATATTGCATACACACAAAGCGAAGATGCGACTAATTAGTCGCATCTAGTATATCAATATATAATATATATTGATATATTCTTCTTATGAGTAAAAGAAACATTATGAGTATTATCGTTCTTACTCATAAACGTTACCCAAAATTTTGATCAACTGCTGAAATACTGATTAGCAAAGACCTTACCTGCTTAGCGTTGAGTAGCCGCTAAGTCATGCTCAATCAGAATAGCTGTCAAATTTAAACAACACCGAGACCTTGTATAAACTTTGCTGAGAGGCACAATGGCGGGTATTACTTGAATCAGCTGTTCGATCAATGACATTTTATACATTGTCAAATTTATTTATTAGCATTTTATCAATTTTAAAGTTGTTTACTTATAATTAAACATAGATTTGGAAGACCTAACAGATTTCCAAAACGATAGAGCAGATTTAGCTCGTTGAATTATGCATTGTTTATTTCCTATATTTTTAAAAAAATATTGAAAGATTGTAAGATTTTGGGTACCAAACAAAATTGAGGCAAGAAATTTTGTGATTTTCCATAAGGACCCCTCCTATTGATCCGATAGTCGAGGCCTGGCTGAAGTGCAGCGGCCCCCTAAGTACTTACGAAATCTCCGAAGATATCGGTAGATCTTAATAATTGTTGGTATTTTATTTTGAGCCAAGGTAAGAAAGGTTAAAATTGTTTGATATTTTTTTAATCTGAAGCGAGAGCTACGGCTTCTTTCTCTCGCACCCCAATACATACACAGTGCTGTTCACCTGCAATGAGGGTCTTCTGAAATGACGCTCACTACGCGGCAGCACTGAGGCATCAGATCCAGAAACCTGTCAAAACTGTCAAAGCCCCTATATTTTCGTACGTCTGTGTTTGTTTGTATTATGTGTGTACGCGTCTGTACATATCTGACGTCAGTTTGGACCTGACGCATACTAAGCGCCGTCTGGTGGTAGAAGAAATATCAAACACCCTCATAATATGACACTTTCTCGACCGTCTAGTTAGTGAAAATTTCATCAAAGTGTTGGTACTGGGCCTACTGGGCGATACCCTTCAGCCTGTCCTCGACTATCTTATTTAGTCTTTAAGGACAGTCACAAAATTTCTCATAGTGCCTCAAAAAATATCGAAAATTTCACCAGCTCTCTGACTTTATGTTATTCGTCATAGCAATGTCTTTATGTTATTTGTCGTAGCATTCAATTGCGTCATTTAGTCGACTATTTTGGCTATAATCTGTGGCTCTTGTATGTGTATCGTTCTCTATCAGTTACTCGGCTGAGCAACAGCTAATCAACGTTTATAAGTAAAGAAAATTAGGGCATTGATTAAATGCCTGAGAGCTACTCAGCTGAGAGGTGGCTAAGTACTACTCAAGGAGTTTTTTATTAGTAAGACGGTATAAGTTTAACCACAATACAGCGTGTTATGTTTTCACATACACTCATGGACAAATGTAGAGGAACGCAAAATAAAGTGTTTAGAAAACAACATTTTATTCATATTTGCGACAATTAATGTTATAAATGTCGTTTGTACTAATAATTTGTTTATATAAAAACACATGTAGAGAATATAATTGGTCAATTAAATTAAAAACACAACCAAATTAATTTAAAATGAAAAAAAATGTAGGAAACAAATATAAAACTATGCAACATTTTATAAACTTTTCCATAGTTATAGTTTATAAAAGGTTCTAACGTGTTCTAAAATCTAAACCGGAAACGATGGAGTAACTTTATATATAAATAAATTCAATACGAAATTCAAAGAATTTTGAAATCGTGATATTAAGTTACTATTTAAAAAATTAAGCGTTTTAGCGACGAAAAATTCGGAATTCGTCGTAATCGTACAGCACTAGTTACAACTGTCACAGAGCTCAAGGTATATTTTACAAACTACAGCTTCGAATTCAAGCTCTGGACTTCTAATACTGGTTCAGAAATTTGTTTTCTTGCATTGACAAAAGAACATTTTGCAAAGCGATCAATAATAGCCTACTAAATAGCATTGATGTCTAAATAATGCTTTATCTTTTTTAGAATTGATTACAGCGAAACATGATCACTAACTCAATGAATCTTAGTTTTATATTACTAGAATAAGCTGTGGATTGATTGAACGATGTGGATTGTACAACAACGTATGTAAACTATATAAATTGAATTTTATACTCATTGTACAATTGTTGCTTTCCAAAATAAAGAAAAAAAAAGCTCAAATGTGAAATAATTCATTGCAGGTCCATACAATTATGTATTACGCAATCTTATACCTCATTACTTGACACGACAACAGACAAAATATTAAGCTTAATCTCTGACCACTTCTCTACAGTCTACATACATGCCAGGTTATCATAACACGTACAAGATAATTGGGTAATAGGTATACGCATAACAATTTGAAAGCACTCACATTATCATCATGCGCGTTACACGGGGCCTTTGTGATGTATTCAACATAATGCGTGTTACTTATTCACGTAATAGATATGATTACAGTGTTATTGGAACAGAGGAGAAACGATATTGCAAATTATGCTTAAGGCCCCTCGCATTGCAACTTTCGGTGTAATTTTGCATGCATATATAAATTAAATTGAATTAATTATAAAATTATAATATACTGAACTACAAATGACGACGGTTCGGTGTTTTTTTTTTATATAGTAATATGCGGCAAACGAGCGGACGGATCGCCTGATACCGCCCATGGACACAAGTAACACAACAGGAGTCACAAGTGCGTTGCCGCCCCTTGGGGTTGGGAAAAGGGATAAGATAAGGAGTGGGATGAGGGAGAAGTAAATTAAAAAAATAACAATTTCAGCTATCACAGTTTCTACCATACATTTTCGTGAGCTCTTTGGTTTGAATATAGCATATAATTATGGAGGATGCGTCCCGAGGTGCGGGTGCGGGGGACAGTTCTGTGTGTCTGTGTTCTGTGTTGCGTTGCCGCGCGCCCTATCTCCCGCAACCAAATGGGGGCGCACCATCGTTGCGTCGCGGTGGGGCCGCAGAGGAAGAGGAGAAGCGGTGTTGCGTTGCCGTCCTCCCTATCCTCTGCGGTCGCTGAGTGTTTTGGCGGCGGAGCCCAACACCTTCATCCACCGCCAAGGGGGTTTCGTTCGGGGCCCGCCTGGCCATCTGGCGGGCCAATACCCGTCGGGGGTAGCGAGGAATGCTTCGGTGAAACCCTACCCTCCGACACATGGGTACATGAGGAGCACAAATTCCGTCGCGGATCTTCCGTTAGTGTAAACGCTGAGAGCAATCGGAGTGACGGATCATCCGCATAGTGTGCCTGGTATTGGTTATTTATATACAATAACTTATATAGGCGTTCCGCTGTGGAAGATTCGCGACGGAATTTCCGTCAAGTGTGGTGAAGGCCTTTCACAGATAACTGACTTTTCGACGATATGTGCGTATAAAGTTGTAAATAATCGATTGCTGAATGGTAAAATGACAATCATTTTTATTTGATATTTGTAATTTAAAAGCTCATACAACTCTTAATTAAGTAGTTTATTTGATTATTATTGTAGTTTTGGGTCATACGATTTTCAATAGGCACGGGTAGATTTTGGTGTCCTGTAATTGTTCGTTAGCCTTGCGCGAAGGCTCCCATTTTACGGTAGACGTGCTGGGTCTTCACAGACGACTTTTCGAGATATGATGATCTTTAAGTCGACCGTTTTGGAAATCAATTACAACGCCAACACTTGTAAGTTTAAGGAACGCAAGACGACATGTGGTGCCAGCAGGACGGCATTACGTGGCAATTAGTGGATGATACGATTGATTAGAATTGTCCACCAAGGTCATGCGATTTGACCCCTCTAGGCTTTCTCCTGAGGAGTTTCTATAATTCACAGCTTGATACAAATAAGCTACAATCGAGTGCAGCTGCCTAAAGGTGAACATAATATATACCATCGTTTAAATGTAGCCAGACCTATTCGGCAGTGTCGTTGAAAATATGAAGACTTGAAAGCGTGCCGCTGTGACGCCAAGGCGCAATTGCACGGCAACGGCTATTTGAATTTGAAAGAAAATTACAAGATATTATTATAAGATATTTTTCATATCATACAAGATCTTACACACAAATGGTTTCATTTTACATTTAACATTATACTTGTGATTTAATGCAAAATAAAACGTACTTTGCGTCATTGTAGTCCTTCTAGCATTATCCCAGTTACAACCCGGAGTTCGCTTACTAGTCTAACCGGATTTGACTGAATATTAGGTTTTCAAGAAATAGAAAATAAGATTTTAAATGAAATAGTTCAATTCCATGATTTAGACTAGCGTCAGTTTATTCAGAGGTACCGGCTACCTGTAACGACTGTCAAAGATCTTCATTATAGCTGGGGCCGAGGGCTTAAGATGCTCTCTGAGGCATGGGGCAAACAATTATTAAAACTTTTATACCCACATCACTCAGAAAATTCAGTGCTGCGCTCCATGGATTCGAACCCGATACCCCCTACGTCTTGTTGGTATATCCACTATTCTATCATGCGTATTTTATGTACAATTGTTTATTCTAAAAATAATACGTTAGTTTTGCAAAACGCGAAAAAAGATGTTTATACACAAACGTTAAGAAATTCCAAATTTCCAGAGCTACCTTACAAATTGTTGCGACCATCGCAAATTATATTACATCGCCACTTTGTCATTGTTGTAATGGCGGTGGACGCTCTGAGAAATCTGATATTTACCTAGACAGATTTGGCTGACCCCATTATTATAACAAAGACCCAACGGAGATTTTGGTTTCAGTCCTGTTTAATTTCAGCAATTATTTCTGGTTTAGCCTATCGAGGTAAATCCAAGTTTAGTTATACCTTAATTGTAAACGAACTTATTATGTTAGACCCTTATTATAATATATTTTACTTTATTACACCCGTAGCTACACGAATTTAGTCTTTCGAATTTAGGTATTCTTTGTCTTTTATTTTAATGTTTGTAACACATTTTTTAACGCGATGTAGGGTTTATCCATTTTGAGATATATGCGTATTTTTTTAATTTTCAACTTTTAAAAATTTGCAATGTTACAGTTACAGGTCACTTTTTTAAGTAAATGCTTTGTGTAATTATTAGTGTTAAAAATTCTTACATCTCATATGCAGTACATATGAACGAAACCACTTTCAATAATATTCAACTCATGGTACCAACTCACAGATTAATTTTACTTAACTCTTACCTACCATTCAGTCTATTCTTCGCTAGAATGCTCTTCCTCCTGAGACCAAGACGGCCAAGACTAAATACTGCACGGATGCATATAAGGTGCAGTGGCTGAAGTGGCCCCCTCGCCGTTGAACATTGCCAACTGAGTGATCTGTTGGTAGAATGTTTGCAAAAATTGCTTCCTAGAGTGTAACTTTAAAGAAACTTAGCAATTACACTGTGTTAATTTTAAATTTTTGTAATAATAGGTATTTAAATGTGCGACCTTTAAATAATATGATTAGATTAACTGTAAATAACTTCTCCAACTGCCATTTCTTAAATGTATTTCATTCTGAGTATAACGATATGTATAACCGCTCCGTCGTTTCGCGTAGGTACCTAAAAAATCCCAAGTGCTTACGGCTCAACGCGTCGCGAGCACTTGAAGGGCGAGCTCAATAAATCAGTCATTGTTTATTCGTTTGTTGCGTGAGGGTGTTGAAGTTATGTTTTTGTTCAAGTAAATGAATTATTCTTTCATATGATCCCAAATACACTACGTTTAAATGAAGTGTTTACTTTATGCGAGGGCCGAACCGGATGCTATGTAAACAATTACGACTTAGTCGAAAAAATTGATTATCGTGATAACAATACGAGTTTTACCTTGGTTCCTTTTGCTTTGTTATGTACCTGGTAATATTATCTTAACAAATATATAAAATTATAGCATTATTTAGATATTAGCATGTGAAAAAAAAAAAATTTCGCTGACTTTGCATTTTGCGCGCGGGGCGTAATTATGGATTAAAAACATCATTGTAAACAAATATTATAATTATATAAGATACTTTTATGTTTTTATTGTGAATAAACTAATTAATTATGAAGTTACAGCAAAAAAAATATATAAATATTGTGTATTACTTTAATTTAAGAGATTTTTACAAACAATTGTCGAAAAAAAACGGCATTTCTTTTTTATTGAATGTAAATACATATGTATGTTGATAAGGTTACATTTATGCTCTGTGTTATTTTTTTATTATGAGTATATAAATAAACCTATCATATGATGTATAATACTCATATTATTCATGAGATATTGATTATCGAAAAATTTTGCGGATATTCAGGTTATTTTTAGCGGCAAAAAGTAAACAACTGTGCACATTCCGGTAAGAGTAATTCTTATCGGATTCTTATCGGAAATGGTTTCTTTGCTTGGAAATCTAATTGGTAAGAAACTTATGTAGGTTTGAATCAGATATATAACATAAAAAGGTATTAAAAAAATAAAATACGGAAATAGGCGGCAATTAACAATCAATTCTTGGTTTTATTTTTTTATGTTTAAAATTAAAATGTTTCTTTTAATTATATTTATTTCTTCTAAAAGTAAATTAAATAACCTTTCTAACCGTGTATAATACTTATATACCTCCCTTAATAAAAAACGACGAGAAAAAGGAATATGTCAGAAATATAAAATCGCTCTCAAAAATGGCGGGAAAATATTTCTAATTTTCACTTTATACTGCTCTTGCGTGGACTACATGTATATTATTTGGTGTTATTTGGTATCATTCAAAAGCTCATTTCATTACGCGTCTATTGATATATAATATAGCGCAATCCGTTAAGTTTTAATAAAACGAACATTAGTTACTTGTGCGCAGTCTACGGCAGGGACTTTTGTCCCTTGGAGCAAGCAACGGATTTGGAAAAAAGGGTGTTTTGTCCCTTGAAACAACGGAGCGGTTAAAACACGTAGAAGGCTAAACCTATTCATTGATACAATAGATTACAAGGAGAATTATTTACCAATGTGCAATAAACGTAGGACAAACTATGCTAAGAAATACAATTACACATCGTATAATATGAATAATCATGATATCAAATATAATTCGAGAGGTGAATTTGATAAAGAAGAATGGCAAAATCAGTGTCGCTTATTTATGAAAGCGAGCATGAATGAATTTATATACATTTTATAGAATGATAGCTGTAGTTTATTTTATTAGTTATTAATTTTTTTATTCAATGGGATAAAGCAAATATCTAATAAAGAAATATTTTGATACATCTGAAATGCACATAGCAATAACTAAACGTCAAAATCGAGATTTTATAAGAATCATTAAATCCTCTTTTATTAAATCGTTGGAAACCTTACAAAAACGACGAAACGCGTGAATTTCTAGTCATCTGTCATTGATACAGTTGTCACAGATCTTATGAATGTATGTCTGTATTATATATATTTTAAGCATTTTCGCATTGTTTTGTTAACTTTTCTTAGCTTAGCTTTCGTTTCTGCTGTCAGTTAAGCTTTTGCATCCTGAGTGTTGAATACCTACTTATGGTGTTACACAATTATGTTGTTGTGATACTGGACATACGTTTGAGACAAAATTAATCTAATACGTATTGTTGTTTTGAACAGATTTTTTATTTGTGTAGTATGGGATTTGATGATTATACATCATGTGCATTGTATGATATCTGGGATATATTCATCTTCAAGCTATTATTCCGTCACCAGTTTAGTTTGTCGAAAGAGTCGGAGGCATTATATAATTCAAATGTAAATAAATGCTTTGTTACCAAACATATTTTATTTTCACTTAATAACTATTTTATGATACATACCTACATAGGGCTGATGAAACGCCAAATCAGTAAAGTACCCCTAAATGCTAAATAGCGCGAGAGTTTGCAAAGTATAATTAGTGTAAGTTTGCTGGATACAGTATAGAGCAACATAATTAGGTACAGAGAAGTGTGATGTACCTATATAATTATAAAGAAAATCGTAGAAGTGAGTGTTGGAAAAGGTACTCTCAGATGATTTAACATTCCAATCACAGTTCTGTTATGCTCATGATACCGTGATGTAGCTTCTGGTAGCTTCTTGAAACATCACCTGACGTTAGTCATTAGCGTTCTGCGCAATGTACATGTATTCATTGTACTGCACATACGTGAACTTATCACTGTGACAGCTGTGACATTAGTGACCACAGATGATATACTATAACCATATTAGTGTCTAACTTCAGACCTGCCCACACTAAATGCGCGAGGTGTAACTTACAACTCTTTAACTTCGTTTTCTATAAAAATCCCATAACATAAAAATATTCTGTTATTACATTTTACTTAATAGCCCTTAGATCTATCTTTTTAAAGTATTTGTACAAATGTTCGCGAACTCTTAATGCGACACTGATAATGTACGGTGGTTTGCCATTGTTCTTTAAGCAAACGACAATTTTAGACTACTTTTCAAAAGTGCCAAGTAAAAACGTATCAAATAGCCATGTTTCTGTTAATCAGCCATTTTTGCGTTCCGACTGACAGTGGAGGTGGAGCTAAGGACATAATTTATGATACCGTGACATTATTCCACCAAAATATAGCGGGTTAACTGAACAAAATCGACATCTTAGAAATTTATTTAAATGAACTAAAAGAAAGTGGTCACAAAATAACCATAATGGGTATGTCTCTGTGAAACTTTTGTTAGAGTGGGTGAACAATCAAATGTAAGGATTAAGAATTACAAACTAGCTTCATGTTTTTGTCGAGCGAGAGAAAGGCGTGAAGGTGTGTGTATATTGTTGGATAATTCACTAGAATTTAAAGAAAAAATTCGAATGCTGTGGAATCGATTTTCCTTCCTATAAATGTACGATTGTTTGCATTTATCGAATTCCTATCTCTCCTATCACTACATTTTTTAATAATTTAAATACTCTCTTGCATAAGCTTACTTTCCGATATAAGGAAAAAAATATTCTGTGTGGTGATTTCAACGTAGACACACTGAAAAATAAAGCTATATAGCACATAGCTAGCAATATTAAAGACGCAAGTCGATCAGCTCTTGAATCTAATCTCTCAGATCATAACACATGCCAATTACTAAGGTTTCCCATTTTGAAACAAGAGAGTGCTAAAATGCCTTGGTATGTGCTTAGGCGAAATTATAGCACATGCATATGCATCCGAGCACATGAAAAAATTTAGAGAATCGTTACAAGCTCTCTCATGGAGTGATTGTATTATTAAAGACCTAAATTCAGGCTTTAATGACTTTCATGACATGTTTTGCCTTTTATATGAACTTTGTTTTCCAATTCAAATGTGTAAAGTTAAGCGAAATTCCCATTCGCCTAAATGGTTAACTAGGGGGATTAAAATAGCAAGTAAAACTAAGAGAAAATTAAGACACACTTATTATAATAACAAGAGCTTACTTGCACTACGCAAGTAAATATAAGTATAAAAAATATACAACATTATTAAAAGCTTGCATAAACTGCTCAAAAAAGAACGTAAACAACAATCTCGTAAAACAATCTAAAAATGTATACAAAACCACATGGGACATAATAAAAAACAAGACAGAATAAAAAACAAAGAACATAATAACATAAGCAGCAGTAATATAGACTGGATTCACCATAATAATATAAAAATCACAGATCCACATATGATTGCTAATCATTTTAATACATTTTTCGTTAATTCAGTGAATAGTTCGCCTAATGACAAATTAAATACAAACTTTAAGAACGCTATTGATAATCTTGAACAAAGTATATTTTTAAGTCCATGCACAATAAATGAAACGATTCGGCTTATAAAAAGCCTGAATAATACATATTCAGAGGGTTACGATTCTGTCAGCACAAATATTATAAAGGATTGTTCAGATATAATTGCACCTATTATAACCCATTTCATAAACATATCTTTTGAAGACGGTATGTTTCCAGAAAAACTCAAAACTGCTTTTGTTAAACCACTGTTCAAAAAGAGTGACTGTCACGAACATACTAATTATAGACCGATTACGCTGATACCAATAATTTCCAAAATCTTCGAGAAAGCCATGTACAGTCGATTATATAACTTTCTGGCTAAACATAATACACTTCGACATGAACAAAATGGTTTTCAGAAAGAGAAATCAACGGCTCTTGTAGTTTTTTCACTACTACGTAAAGTAACCGAATACATAGAAGAAAAAAATCCTGTAGTTGCTATATTTCTTGACATGTCTAAAGGCTTTGACAGCGTAGATCATATCATTCTTTTAAATAAATGTGAAAGATATGGCATTCGAGGCCCTGCACTAAAGTGGGTCGAAAGCTACATAAAAAACCGTAAACAGTGTGTAGAAGTGTCACGTGTGAATCAATACTCGATCCTGACTCCATACAGATCACAATTTTTAGTAAACAAATATGGCGTACCTCAGGGTAGCGTGCTCGGGCCGCTTCTATTTATAATATATGTTAATGACTTTCCAACTATAACACCTTATCAATCTATTATTTTCGCAGATGACATATCGATAATTATACCTAATAATGAAAAATCTATTAATTTTGACATAAGCCTTAATTCGACAGTGGAGTCAGTATTAAAATGGCTTAATATAAATAATATATGTGCAAATATATCAAAATTTAATTTTATGCAATTTTCCAATTATAAAACCGTATCCGAAACAATACATATTACATATCAGGGCGAAACGCTAAACAAGGTAGCAAGCACTAAGTTTTTAGGATTATATGTAGATCAATATTGTAACTGGAAAGAACATGTCAAGACAGTTTGTACTAAAATAAATAAATTTGTGTATGCATTTCGCAATTTACAACATGTTGCTGGAAAGCCAGCAGCGCTTATTGCATATTATGGGTACGTAGAATCAATACTACGATATGGCCTGTTACTATGGGGAAATTCTACAGACGTGGCTTTTATCAGTCAGAAAAAATATATACGAGCTTTGTGTAATGTGGGGCCACTAGAATCTTGCAGACCTTTGTTTCAAAACAATAAAATCTTACGCTTGCAAGCTTGTACGTATTGGAAGTCTGCGTGCACGTAAAAAAGTTCTCCAATGAGTTCATCAGCGCTCGTGTTAACTCAATTATAGGCAAAAGAGACCCCTCTAGACTATTAATGCCTGCCTGTCGAACATCGTTGTTTAAAAATAACTGTTATATAATGTGCATTAAGATATTTAATAAAGTACCAAAATCCATACGAGAATTACCACTCATAAAAATGAGAAAAGAATTAAAAAAATGGCTTAAACAACATAACTGCTATACAATTAGGGATTTTTTTGACATAAGAAATAATAATAATTCATAAACTTGTTGCCTATATCGCATGATTCATTTATCGATGAGTAATTGTAATAATTGGCTTATGAGTGTCAAGGTATTATTGTGTTTTTCTTCTTGACATTTAATTTAGCATGTTCTTGTGTATTGAATTTAATATGTGTCAGTTATATTATATTGTATTTTTCTTTTTGACATTTAATTTTGCATGTACTCGTATATTGAACTAATGAGTGTCAATTATATTATTATAGTATTTTTCTTTCTGACATTTAATTTTGTGTATACTTATTGAATTAATATGAATATTGTTATTGTATTATCATTAGTATATTTCTATTGTAAAGTTGCAAGTGCTTTAAAAATGCTTCGAGCTATTTGCATGCTATATTTAGCGAAATGTGTAGATCAAAAAACAATCTATGTAACATCTATGCCTGTACCACATTTCTGGCAAATAAATATTTCTGATTTCTGATAACTTTTTATAAATTAAAAATAGAATATTCACTCTAGATTAAGGAACACTTATGGTCTGATTTGGCGTTTGTAGCATAAACACACATTAATCATCATCATCATCAGCCTTTAACAGTCCACTGCTGGACTAGGCCTCTCGTTTGAAAGGAGTAATTGGCCTACTATCCCTTTTACTGGTGGTGGCAATATTTATGCCACCAACTTTTTTATTTTTCTTGTACGGCAATACTACTACTTAAAAAGTACCAATTCTGTGTGATAATGAACGCATCACAGATGATTATTAAAAAAATAAAACATTGACACATTTGACAATTGTCAAATGTGTCAATGTTTTATTTTTTAATAATCTGAAAAAAGTTGGTGGCATAAATATTGCCACCACCAGTAAAAGGGCTATACCACGCTGGCCAAACGGGTTGATATAGGGTTTGTATCAAGTTTTCCTTCTCTTACAGTACTGTTCTCTGCATAATTTACTCCCTATGTCGGCTCTTACGACACCCGTGGGATGATAAGGGGTGGTGACATTCCGTATTCTTAATCCATCACCACACGGACAACTGAAACACACATTGATGTTTTATGTAAATACTAGAGGACGCGACGCCCGCAGCTACGCCCGCAGATTTCGCGGTTCCGCAGCCTGCACACGGTCGCGGAGGGTCCTTACACCTATAAATAAGTAAATTATCGTGAGTAAGATCCGCTAAATAATATTGTATGATGTATACAAATCTCAAAAGCTTAAAATCAATCAACCGTTTCTGTCCGATTCCACTACACTACACTACACTTCCGTTTCTTGCGCTTAATAGTTTTGGCTGTAGTTTGTCTGTCAGTCAGCCTGTAACGTAAGAAATTTATATGTACAGACTAGATGAGTCCGCAGGTACATTTGCATTATTTAGGTTTTTTTTTCTCCTCATGTACCCGTGTGTCGGAGGGTAGGATTTCACCGAAGCATTCCTCGCTACCCCCCGACGGGTATTGGCGCGCCAGCTGGCCAGGCGGGCTCCGAACGAAACCCCCTTGGCGGCGGATGAAGGTGTTGGGCTCCGCCGCCAAAACACCCAGCGGCCGCAGCGGATAGGGAGGACGGCAACGCAACACCGCATCTCCTCTTCCTCTGCGGCTCCACCGCGACGCAACGATGGTGCGCCCCAACTTAGTCGCGGGAGATAGGGTGCGCGGCAATGCAACACCGACACACCTCTCCTCCCGCACCCGACTGCGAGGGACAGACAGAACTGTCCCTCGCACCCGCACCTTGGGACGCATCCTACGCAGGCCTCACCCAAGCCTACGTGGAGCGTCCCCTCCCGGTATCCCGCTTAGCCCCCCCACCACGAAAATGTGGAGATTCCACGGGGAGGATTATTTAGGGATACTCCCGCACTCAGGGCTCATACCGTGATATTATATAGCCTTTAACCTTCCTCTGTAAATGAGCTATCCAAAACAGAATTTTTCAAATTGGACCAGTAGTTCCTGAGATTGGCGCGTTCACCCGAACAAACAAACTATTCAGCTTCATTATTATTATTAATTTAGTAGTATAATAGATGACTACATTAAGTTTAGATTACACATGAACTGCTTATACCTACCTGCTTCTTTGGTCTAAGGTAGACTGGAAGATAATCTTTATCCAACAATAATGATTACATTTCAGTGGATGGATACATTAGGTGTGGATAATCTTATACTTTATAATCTAATAAACATAAATACTTAACATATAGTTTAAGGCCGGTATAGGTTATTTTTACGTTGCTATCTAGGTTTAAAATTAATTGGCTGAACTAGGTTTTCACCTGTGTTTCTGGCTATTTTGTACTTACGTCATATACATACATACATACATAGACTCACGCCTGTTTCCCGGAGGGGTAGGCAGAGACTACGGAACGCCATTTGCAACGATCCAGACATATCTCTCTTGCTTCATTCACTCCCATCAGATTCCTCATGCATGCTCTTCTGTTCAGGGTACTTCTCACCTGTCCTGTTTTTAGGATGTCTCCAATCTGATCAGAGAACGTCCGCCTAGGTCTTCCCCTTCGTCCTGTCCCTTCCACACTTGCCTTATATATCTGCTTGGTCAGTCTTTCGTCATCCATCCTCTCCACGTGCCCAAACCATCTTAGCATACCTTTCTCGATGCTTGTCACTACATCTTCTTTTACCCCACAACACTCTCTTATCACACAATTCTTTACTCTGTCAGTCAGAGAGACACCACACATACTTCTCAGTGCTCTCATTTCTACAGCATTTATTCTACTTTCAAGTCTCTTCTGCCATACCCAACTATCACTACCATACATGAGAGTAGGTACTAACACCCCTCTATGCACAGCCAAACGTGCCTTTTTGGACACGTTTTGGCTATTCATAAACGCCTTTAGAGCTCCATTCACTCTATTACCTGCATTAACTCTTCTTTCAATATCTTCTACATTCTTACCATCTCTTGTAAACAGCGTACCTAAATATACAAACTCATTCACTTGCTCCACTCGCTGTCCATCGATCATAACATTACAAGCCGTAACGCATTCCTCCTTTTCAAAAACCATAACTTTCGTTTTACTTACATTCCTTTCCTCTCTAACGCACCATGCATGATTGTAACCATCTCCTGCAACTCCTCCACTGAAGACGCAAGTATAACCTGATCATCAGCATAAAGGAGGCATTTGACAAGTAACTCATTCATCCTTAATCCACAATCACTATGTTTCAAGTCTTGCATACAACTGTCCATGAAGAGGTTGAACAGCCACGGCGACGCTACACATCCCTGTCTAACACCTGTATTGATGGTAAACCAGTCAGTGTATGCCCCGTTTATCCTCACACAAGCTCTAGAATCCTCATAAAGGGATTTCGGAGCTCGAATTAGGCTGCTGTTCACCCCATACATCGACAGTACCGACCACATTTCATTCCTCACCACTTTATCGTAAGCCTTTTCCAAATCCACGAATGCGCAGTAGACCTTTCGACCTTTGGCCAAAAATTTCTCGGCTATGTATCGCAAGGAAAAGACTTGATCCGTACACCATATAATTGTGCAAATATAACAAATGTGTATTCTCTTAAAATTAACATTGACGCAATAATAAATAAAATCGAGGCTATTGAACGGTAGGTAATTATTTTATGACAGTAAGCAAATTCTCAGTATCGGAGTAAGTTATTGTTTGCGTCTTGTTATGATTATTTTACATTGCTTTAACTAAAATAATATATATCTAGTAACTTATTTTATATATTACGTGTACTGTGTTATGATTATTTAACATTGCTTATAACTAAAATTATATATATCTAGTAACTTATTTAATATATTATGTGTACTGTGGCGCGTGTTGGGAGAGGCCTATGTCCAGCAGTGGACTGCGATAGGCTGATAGATTGATTGATTTAATCTATTGTATAAAAAAGGGCCTATGAATAATAAAACATTATTTATAAAGACATGTTTACCATGAAACTTAGTACAGACTAGATCTATTCGTCTCTTGTCCGAGATAATGCCAGTAATACAGCGTTAACAAATATTTAAATTACTATTTCACTAAAGCATGCTCATACCAACTGTTGATCGAAAGTGCGTTATTTGAGCATTCAATAAAGATCTCCAGTAATATCTATGAAGTAAGGTCTTACAGCAAAAATAATGGCTGGCTATGTGCAATCAAATATTAAGTTTAATACCTACCATTTTCAATCCGGCAATGATCTCAAAAAGGGTTCCCTGTGAAGTAGTTTCCGGAAGCGTAGCTCCTGCCGCAACTTGCTGCTCTCAAACCAAGCGGTAAGGTTAACTGTCTCTGGACTTCCGTAAAGAAAGGTGAAGGGTCATCTCGTAGCATATTTTCCTAATATTTAAAAGGAATTTCTTCTACTCGATAAATCTGGAGTTCGCTCACTATCCTTTTATGTTTTTTCTTTTACATTATGGAATTAATGTTCTTTTAATGCTATTCACCGGCGTATCTTATCTAGCTATAATAGTCCAGTCATTTAAGCTTAAATTAGATAAGAATCTTGGAATTCGAGATAGGTACCCAGCTGTAAGTCTGTAAATAAATATATATTGACACTCTAAAAAATGTCTCAAAACCTACATATGGTAGGGTGTACGCTAGGCATGAGACCGATATATCAAAACGAATCTGAAATCCGATTGCAGTCAGAAATCGAATCGTATCGATATTTCAATGTGAAAAAACCGATTTTAGAAAACGCAAAACAATACCACGATAACGCAAACTACACAAATCCGAACCAAACGGTGTAAGCGCAACCAAACTACAAAGTAAATCTAAAGCTTACGTTTTCGATAGTTTTCATATTCATCCGTTCTCTTTCACACTACCAAACGACTAGTTAGTTAGAATGGGAGAGAGCGAATTTCATTTCCCTTTCTTTCTAACTTACTGATCCGTTGAAAGAGCGAAAGAGATGAAGCGAATTTTACTGTCGCAAGCAAGCGAATTGTTTTAGATTTCGGCGGTTTTATGAATCCAGATTGAATAGATAAGATAAAACTAAATATCGAGGCGATAATATCTAATTCAGATTGCAACTATTTAATGTTTATTTTGAACATTGCAAATAGTTATAAGGAATTTATGTTTGGAGAGTGTTATTTGACTTGATTGGTCTCATACCTAAAATACAAAAATATTTCGATTGTTTACGTTTGTCGTACGCTATGCTCCAACATCCGCTACTGAAATCGATTTCTAAAATCGGTTTTTGAAATCGATTTCAAAATCTGAAATCGGATATTTATCGGTTTGCGTAAAAATTCGAAAACGCCCATGCCTAGTGTACGCAACTATTAAATTTCAAGGTCAAATATCACAAAAGTCGATTTTTGCGCTTTTTTTGTAAATATCTCATTCGCTATGGCTTTTTTGCTATTTGTATTTATTATCAATATTGTAGAATACAAAATTCTCTACAAATTTTGTTTAAAAAATATTTTATACGTTGAACCATTTTCGAGATAGAGGGCGGAGAGCGCGCGGTCACAGCATCACTTCAGGTCAATCGGTGCCTCCAGTCAAAAAAGCGCCAAATATAGTTGATGAAGTATCGATAAATCAATGATTATAAATATTTGTCAATTTTTATTAACTATTATATTATATTTTATCATTTTCATTTGGAACTGTAACCTTATTGGCAGTCTATAATGCTCCGAAATCTGTGAAAAGTCTCGATCATCTTCGTTATATGCATTACGTCAAGTCTACAAAACTTAATAAACTTGTGCAGCTTTCAAATATTCCACCAACAAGTGCAGCAGAACTGCTCATCAACATTTCAAACGTGTATATTATCAAGTTCAAACTTGGTTAGGGCATGATTTGGAACCCCAGGTGTGGGGTTGGGCAATGTGAAACTATTTTCTGGAGCCTATCATGACAATTTTACCACCTGCTCCAGAAGATGTGCTAAATACAATTTTCTGAAACTGCAAGATTCTTCGCGATGTGGATGCAGGAAAGCGGGCTTGCAATGCTCTTTAGCTTGTGGCCAATGTAAAGGGCAAGCTTCTCTCAATGCTCTACCATATCAGAGCGACATTAACGAAGGTAGAACTTTTGACCCCGAAATCATGGAAGAACTTGAGACAAATGTCGTTGAAGACGATAATGAACACCAGTTTGAAATTTACCAGCAGCCGGAAGACGACGATGAAGAGGAAGAAGATGATTAAAATTATAAATTGTAGTTTTTGTACCCTTTATTCCATTTTTTATTTTTAATAAAAATAAATGTATTGAATGATATTTTTTAATAAAAAGATTAATTCATAATTTATTTGTCTTTTTTTCATCATATAAGAAGTTATTAATATTAATTAGGTTAAAATTCAAATATAACTCCTATATTTTCATTAACAATTCTGCAATTACATGGGCAGGTAAGTGTTGTTAAATAAATTAATACTGAACAAAAAGTGGATAGGTTAGGATAAAAATGATAAAATATAATATAAAAGTTAATAAAAATTGACAAATATTTATAATCATTGATTTATCGATAGTTCATCAACTATATGGTGCGTTTTCGACCGGAGGCACCGGTTGACCTGAAGTGATCCTGTGACCGCGCGCTCTCCGCCCTCTATCTCGAAAACGGTTCACCGTATAAATTTTTTTTAAACAAAATTTGTAGAGAATTTTGTATTCTACAATATTGATAATAAATAAAAATAGCAAAATCCCATAGGAAATGAGATATTTACAAAAAGCGCAAAAAAACGATTTTGTGACCTTGAAATTTAATAGTTGCGTACACCCTACCATATGTAGGTTTTGAGACAACTTTTAGGGTGTCAATATACAACTATTTACAGACTTACAGCTGGGTATCTCGAATTCCGAGGTGAACTTACTATAATGACTGGACTATAATATAATTAAATGAAATATGACTTATGTTCTATTGTGAGTAAAGGAATGAAAAGGCTCGGTGAATATCTTTTAGGTACAATTGCCCGGAAGCAGCAAACGTTATATTTATATATTCTTTCATTTATTTCTGACTGGAAATGATGCGAGTTATTTTGACTGTGGCAGCACTCATGGTACCAGAAATTGTTTATATTAATAAACTCATGGCAAGATATAATAATGCCATGAGTTTATTCGGCTCTTCTAGTCCTACCATGCAAAAGCTGGTTATAAAAAAATAATTTGGCGTTCATAAGTGTTGCCTTGTAATCTATACGAATAAATGATGTGAATGAATTTGAATTTGAGTCTTTGTCTTGGCTGCAAGCTCAAAGTGCGCTTTCTAATCCTACCAGATTACAAAGCTTTAGAGTCCAGACTAGTACACTAGTTGTCATAAATTATCATGATAAACCGGACCGAAGCCAAAACGGTTTACAGATTTCTACGCACTATATCGGTCGTGCAGCCTTTGGGGTATGCCACCGGCATAATCAGCCCTTGCTGGTGGCGGTTGTAGAGCATAATTTCAGTTATAACAGCCGAGTAAAACGCTAGTAGAATACCGGAACCGACGAAAGACGAGCCAGCAAATGCAGCATCTCAATTACTTGAATTGGTACTTGTTGACTGCATAACAGCTGGTCGAGCCGTCGACATAGTCTCTTTTAAAGTATGGAGCAAACAACAGCTATTGTACACTCCACATTTCAGAAAATCCCTGGTGTGAGCCACCGTGATTTTGATTTCAATACTTTGTGTGGAGATGCCAAAAGACTGCTTATTTAATATCTAAGTGACTGGTTTTAGTTGAGTAATTATACCAAATCTTTCGAATAAAAAAACATCTGTTGCGGTTCTGAAAAGAGTTCCCCGTGGCGCAAGGCCATCAGTCGCCAAAAAATTGGCTGACTGCATAGGTCTAGTCGTTTGGGAGAACTCAAAAACAGCCTGGGAACGACTATTAACCTTCCCTTATAGGATTTTACATATTGAAAAAGATCAGGCCTCAAAAAAGACACTTAGTGCCCAAATGAAACACAACTGTTCAGTTTCGGTCCATTCTTTTGACACCAAATTTACTTTTAATACAAATAGAACGAATTATCAATATGTAGAATCCAAACTAAGGGAGGGTGATATAAGGAGTGCGTCGAGACTCTTATTCAATACTGATATGGTGGCGCCTTGCTCTCCAAACACGCTTGCGGGTTTCAAGAGCAAGCATCCAGCGCCGATGGATGGCCTCTCTTTTCCTGATGCCTCGGATATGGATTCAGAGCATCTGATTACTACAGCCAAGGACGTGTTCGCAGCGGTTTGCTCCTTCCGGACTAGGTCGGCTGGTGGCCTCGACAACATAACATCACAACATCTCAAAGATCGCCAAGCAAATTTATGAGCTCTTAACAAGAAGGATGGTGGCATTCGTCCCATTGCCGTAGGTTGCACATATAGGCGTATAGCAGCCAAGATATGCTGCAGATATTATAGCAACGATTTATCTGCTAAATTCCAACCCCTCCAATTAGGCTTTGGCTCAAAGAGGGGTTGTGAGGCTGCCATACATGCCCTGGCCACGTATCTTGGTTGTGGTAATGAAGAGGTCATCCTTAAGGTTAACATAAATAATGCCTTCAACGCAGTAAATAGGGACACCTTGTTGTCCGAGGCAAAATTAGAAACCCCAAAAATTTATAAATTTCTTTCGCAATGTTACAGATATCCCTCAAAATTACTATACAAGGACAACCTATTGGAATCCGCAGTCCAATTACAACGCCAACACTTGTAAGTTTAAGGAACGCAAGATCGGACAAAAGCCTACCTCCAAGACGACATGTGGTGCCAGCAGGACGGCATTACGTTGTAATTAGTGGATAAGATGAGATGGACGATTGATTAGAATTGGCCACCAAGGTGATGCGATTTGACCCCACTAGACTTTCTCTTGAGGACTTTCTATAAGTCACAGCTTGATACAAATAAGCAATAGTCGACTGCAGCTGCCTAGAGGTTAACATAATACCAATAATACATACCATTGTTCAAATGCAGCCAGACCTATTCGGCAGTCTTTGAAAATTTGAATACTTGAAAGCGTGCCATTGTGACGCGGAGGCAAAATTGCACGGCAACGGCTATTTAAACGGAGAAAACATATTTTACAAGATCTTACACACAAATTGTTTCATTTTACATCTAGCCTTGTTGAAAACCCTGTACGTAATTTATCATTATACTTGTGACTTAATGCAAAATAAAACTTATTTTACGTCATTGTAATCCTCCTAGCGTTATCACACTTACAACTCGGAGTTCGCTTAGGTACTAGTCTATCCGGATTTGACTGAATTGCTTTTCCATAGATCGACTGCCTTTCTGACCTCCACAACCCAAAGGAATAGATAAATTCCATGGTTTAGACTAGCGTCAGTTTACACTCTCGCTTCATGGATTCGAACCCGATACCCTACGTCTTGTTGGTACATATACCCACTATGCTATCCTTGTGTATTTTGCGTACTTACAATTGTTTATTCTAGAAAATAATACAGTAGTTTTGCAAAACGTGAAAAAAGGTGGTTTATACACAAACGTTAAGAAATTCCAAATTTCGTTTTAAATTAATTATCTTGCTATAGAGTTACCTTACAATTTGTTCCGACCATCGGAAAACATATTACATCGCCACTTTGTAATTGTTGTAATGGCGGTGGACGCTCTGAGAAATCTGATATTTACCTAGACAGATTTGGCTGACCCCATTATTATAACAAAGACCCAACGGAGATTTTGGTTTCAGTCCTGTTTTATTTTAGCAATTATTTCTGGTTTAGCCTATCGAGGTAAATCCAAGTTTAGTTGTACCTTAATTGTAAGCGAACTTATGTTAGACCCTTATTATAATATATTTTACTTTATTACACCCGTAGCTACACGAATTTAGTCTTTCGAATTTAGGTATTCTTTGTCTTTTATTTTAATGTTTGTAACACATTTTTTAACGCAATGTAGGGTTTATCCATTTTGAGATATCTGCGTATTTTTTTCATTTTCACTTTTTAATAAATTAGCAATGTTAGAGTTACAGGTCACTTTCTTAAGTAAATGCTTTGTGTAATTATTAGTGCTAAATTTCTTACATCTCGCATGCTGTACATATAAACGAAACCACTTTCAATAATATTCAACTCATGGTACCAACTCACAGATTTATCTTACTTAATTCTTACCATTCAGTCTATTCTTCGCTAGAATGCTCTTGCCCTTGGACATTGCCAACTGAGTGATCCGTTTGTAGCATGTTTGCAAAAATTGCTTCCTAGAGAACCTTTTATAAATTAAAAATAAAATATGCACTCTATATAAACGAACACTTATTGGCTGATTTGGCGATTGTAGCATAAACACACATTAATGTTTTACGTAAATACTAGAGATACTCTAAAGCAGCGATCAGACGGTCCGATTCATCGTGCCCTAAGTCCCTAAGTCCCGATGGATTGGGTGGTGCGATCGCTGTTAGTGTCCCTAAATCGGGCGATCGAGGGTGCCCGACCGCCCTAAGTCCCTAAGGCCCGATGAATCGTGCCGTCTGATCGCGGTTAGGGCCCTCAGTGCCAGCGCGGCGTTCGGCGTGAAAGGACGTGTGGAGTGAAAATGGCTACGGAACGCCAAAGTGAGATAATACTCAACGTACTGGGAGTTTATAAAAAGATGATTAAATTGTCCAGAATTCATTCGGACGTAATTTCTAAAGTCCTCCGGCTCTAATAACACACACAAAATGTTCATGTTACACAATTTATTTCTCCAGAGTAAATATTCCTTCACCCAACATCTTCTTTTCTTTTTTTGTTTTACTACACCCGCTGTTACTGCAAGAGCGATTCCAAGTTTTTGATACTTTGCCGCCATCTTCACTGCTCGGCGTTTGGCTGTCAAGTGAGTTAGGGTGGCGATATCGTGTAGTGTGATCAGAACGCCCAATCTATCGAGTCCTACTCATCGGTCCAATGAATCGTGTCGTCTGATTGCTGCTTTACACCTTTAAATAAATAAATTATCGTGAGTAAGATGCGCTAAATAGTATTGTATGATGTATAGAAATCTCGGAAGCTTAAAATCAATCAACCGGTTTTGTCCGATTCCACGAGAATTTCGGGAAATCCCCTCTTAGTGCACCCCTACGGTCTCCAAGACACATACATGCCAAATTTCAGCTTCTTGCGCTTAATAGTTTTGGCTGTAGCTTGTCTGTCAAACGCAAACATTTTATACGCGGCTCATACCGTGATGTTATATCGCCTATAACCTTCCTCTGTAAATGAGCTGTCCAAAACAGAATTTTCAAATTGGACCAGTAGTTCCTGAGATTAGCGTGTTCAACCGAATTCAGCTTTATTAGTATTATTAATTTAATAGTATAATAGGTGACTACATTAAGTTTAGATTAAACATTAACTTTACCTACCTACTTCTTTGGTCTAAGGTAGACGTGAAGATAATGCCAAAAATACAGCGTTAACTAATAATTAAATAACTATTTCACTAAAGCATGCTCATAGCAACTGGTGATCGAAAGAGCGTTATTTGAGCATTCAATAAAGATGTCCAGTAATATCTTTGAATTAACGTTTTACAGCAAAAATAATGGCTGACTATGTGTAATCAAATATTAAGTTTAATACTATTTTCAATCCGGAAATGATCTCAAAAAGGGTTCCCTCTGAAGTAATTT
Source organism: Euclidia mi (assembly GCA_944739405.2). Classification (NCBI taxonomy): domain Eukaryota; kingdom Metazoa; phylum Arthropoda; class Insecta; order Lepidoptera; family Erebidae; genus Euclidia; species Euclidia mi. Next base: position 61,975,238 of record OX123184.2, on the reverse strand, counting down.
CCGGAAGAGTACCTCCCGTCGCAACTTGCTGCTCTCAAACCAAGCAGTAAGGTTCACTGTATCTGGACTTCCGTAAAGAAAGGTGAAGGGTCATCTCGTCGCATATTCTCCTAATATTGAAAAGGAATTTCTTCTACTCAATAATACTTGAGTTCGCTCACTATCTTTTTACGTTTTTTCTTTTACATTATGAAATGTTCTTACAATGCTATTCACTGCCGTATCTTATCTAGTTATAACACAATTAAATGAATTACGACTTATGTTCTATTGTGTGTGAAGGAATGAGAAAGGCTCGGTGAATTTCCCGGAAGCATAAAAACGGGTTATTTTGTTATTTGTTGGTTTAAAATCTTTTATTTAATCAGTATGTATGTTAATTTAGAAGCATTCATAGGATAAATCTTTAAATTAAAGAATATTCCAAACTTAAAAATATATTTATGAACATCTTGCCTTCTAATAAGATGCTATCTACTTAATGTTTTTTATTCCCTTAACATTTGAACACATCAAGTTGTCGCTTGCTTTGCGAGATAAAGATAATGCTTGATGATCTTGCGTGTGACGTAGAGCGGACCACGTGTGGAATGGAAGTGCCTCGTGAACATACATGATATTAGCAGGATTTGGCTTTTTTATGTTTTTTAGAAGAGATAGCCTAGCGGAGAGACCGACGGATTGCTACGCAGAGGGTCTCGGGTTCGAATCCACGGCACGCACCAATGACTTTTCGAATTTATATGCGTATTATTGTTAACTATCGCTTGCTAAACGGTGAAGGAAAACATCGTGATGAAACCTGCATATCTCAGAGTTCTCTATAAAGTTCTCGACAAACTTGTGAAGTGTGCCAACCCACAGTTGGCCAGCGTGGTGGACTATGACCTTACCCTTCTCATAGTGAGAAGAGGCCTGTGCCCGTGGGACAATATATATACAGGACCGATGATGATGTTTTGTTGAAAGTAGTATATCATTATTTAACCCTGATATTGTTCTACAGATGTATCAGCAAACAATAGGTTAAATTATTTTGTAAAGAAATTTACAAAATTCTTTAACCTATTCTTTGCTGATACTGCCGCTATAGTGTTCTTTGTTGTACCATTCGCATTTTTCTTTCATTTATTTCAAGTCAGCGATGCGAGTTATTTTGGCTGTATCAGCAGTCATGGTACCAGAAATTGTTTATATTATAAGATACTGACCCCAGTGCCATTCGTTTCTTCCGGCTCTTATAGTCCTACCATCCAAAAGCTGGTTGTGAAAAATAATTTGACGATCATAAGTGTTGCCTTGTAAATTATGTGAATAAATTAATTCGACCCCTTATTCTTGGCTGTTAGCCCAAGGTACTCTTTATAATCCTACCAGATTTCAAAGAATAGTGATACCTATGTTCTAGAGCTGGGTAGGCGAACCTTTATACATCAACGAGCCAATTTTTCTAAAAAAAAAAAAATTATGGGCTCATCGACGTGTCATCAAATAATTTTGACTTTCTGGTTATTTAGAGAACAATTAAAATAAATACTATCAAAACTCTTGACTTATTAAATAAAGTAAACAAAAGAGGTACATTTTGGAACGTTTTTATTACACGCATAAATTAAATTACTGTAAAATTAATGTGACTTCTGTTGCTGCAGGTTAGATGACTAATAATTTATGTTAGGGTTGTAAGATGTTACTTTTAGCAAAATGCATGCTGAACTGGATTCATCTGTCAAACGGTTTCTAACCGAGTTTTTAATGTTATTCATCTCTGAAAATAATGACTCGCAGAGGCATAGGCATAGGTAGAGAAAACATTGTTAAAATAGCATGAGCCAACTCCTTCAAACAGTTCTTTTTAATTTTTAGACTTGGTTTATGACCGGCGACGTGCCCAAAATATTGTGTCGCGTGCCATCAATGGCACGCGTGCCATTGGTTCGCCTACCCTGTTCTAGAGTCTAGACTAGTACACTACCTTCGTACCAGCTGTCATACATTATCATGATAAACTGGACCCACGCGGCTTAAAGATTTCTTCGCACTATACCGACGGCTCAGCCGATGGGATATGCGTCCGGCATAATCAGCCCTCGCGCACTTCGCGAACAGATGTTGAATCTAATCGACGTTAGCGCTCCGCGTAACTCGTCATATCTACCCCATGGTTAGTTTGCGCGACAAATGCGGCTCCTCAATTATTTGACGGTGCTTGTTGACTGTTTATCGCCGAGCCGTCGTCATGGTCTCTTTTGAAGTTTAAAACAAGCTACAATTGTATACTCCACATTTCAGAAAGTCAGGTATATGTGGAGATACCGATAGACAGGTTATTTAATATCTATGTGCCCCGTTTTAGACGCGTGTTTCTTTAAAAATAGAGGTAAAATACAAGATTTTCTGCTGTGGTTACGGAATGAATGAATGATCACTGATCCATTGCCTGTGTGTAATTCAAACCCGTGACATAAGTATAATTATATGTGAAAATCGAATAATTGAAAAGATCGCTCTCAAAAGAAGAAGAGCATGCATGAGAAACTTAACGGGAGTGAAGAAGTAAGAGAGATATGTCAGGTTCGTTGCAAATGGCGTTCCGTCGGTTCTGCCTACACCTTCGGGACACAGGCGTGAGCGTAGACACGCCTGTGTCTCACCCGTGTATGTATGTATGTAAGTATGTCTCACTTTTAATTCTAATTTCGGCCCAAGAAAGTTTCAAGATGCGATAGTCCCTTTGATTGAATATAATTTACTTACTTTATATTGGCTTGTTTAAAAAGTATAACTCGTTCCCAACTGGCATATTCGTAAAAATAGCCAGCATCATACAACTATTTTTTTTCCTTTGTGTTTGAATACGAGGAATAATCCTTTACACTTCAAAGGGAATTTCATAACTACGCGCGTGTACGTGAAAAATAAAACAACTCAACAGGTACATTTATTTATTGACAAATAGCTAGTGCGTTGTGCACGCCTTTATCTTAATGCATGACTAGATAGAGATACTGTATTTGGTAATAAACTTTATTTGTAATATAACATAATTAGATACACGAACTACGAAGAGTTATGGAAAAACTTATTACCAATTTAGTGTCTTAATACTACATCTTTAGATGTGATGCTATGTATTCTACTTGTAATATTAACTTACAACTATACTGACAGTTCCGATAAGTTCAAGAATGAGTTACACTGCCGCGCGTCGATTCTGTCCAATCACTCATTACTGATCCCTCAATGTTATGCGAACGGGCGTACCAACAGAACCCAAGCAAATCTGCCATCAACGCTAAGTGGTGCAACTCACTCCACGCAAAGATGAACAGTTTGATCCAAGTTTCGAGTCTCGTGACAGATTAGCTCTACAAAGACGCAAACTTTATCTGATACATAATTGATTGATTAAATCTATAATACTTATATTTACTAATACAAGTAATCTACCGTCAATAATTTCACTATAGAATATTGATACGCAACATCAGCATTTTAAAATAACTATGCTATAGACATAGATTTTGTAATTTACGAATTCATAACAAGGAACGTAACATGAAAACAAAATTGTATAGGTATTATTAATGTATATAACTACGATATATCAGTAAACGTTTATCCTGGTAACATAGAACGTTCAATAAAGGAATTGTTTTCGGATAACATCCCTGAAGCCAAAGTCGAGAGGCTATGTTGAATAGCACGTGGTTTAATTTACAGGTCATTTAGTCCGCATATCAGGTCGGCGTGCTCGATCTCTTCAAGCGGCAGTGGCGCGAAGGCGAGTGTTACCGAGTTGTGGTACCGGCCGCTCGACACCAGCCGAACTACGGTGTCCTCGCAGGCGATGTACGCGGGTCGCCGAGCTAAAAAAATATCCTTTGTATCAAACATTTTTGCATACATTTACATTCTAAAGCGCTTAGTCCGATGCAATAAGCAATCAGACCCTTTTAAGTGTCGAGCTGCCACGGCAATAAAAGTAACAAAGGTGAAGTATGGACAAAAAGTACTATTAAAAGCGAATCAAAGAGAATATTTAATGTATTAGTCGTAATAAAATCAATTTATTCGTTCTCATATTAACATTATTGGACCTTTGAATAAATCGGACGGTTAAATATCTAGTATTTAGAATTTGCCTAATTAGAGGATATTTTCAACATTTTATTGAATATTAAACAAGGACACGCTTCAATGTTGTCAATTTTAATGAAGCGATCAATATTCAGTCTTTGAACAAAAAGCCTTGCCTTAGTAAACAGATTGCCTCGCTTTCTAACAGAATAACATATGAACGCTTTGTTTTTTTTTCTTAAGCGTATGTATATAGCTATACGCATCCATACTTTAAATGCCAAAAGAGGCAACAATTGCCTTCCTAAAGATGAAAACACGTTGATTGATTGTATTTCATAGAAGTTCCATGTAATGAAAGCCTCCATCCATCTTTAAAAATATATGTTTTACCTTTCTTAACATTAAACTTATACGCAAGTATACTTCATTTAGTTTTTGCGATAATTAATTCAAAGATATTTGAATAAAGCAAAAAAGTCCAATAGTCATATTTGTAAGGGACTTGGTCTATATATTAATTACCTAAATAAGTTGCCGCCGCTTTCTTGTGGAATTTATACAATACACATTGCAGTGTCATCACATAGATATTTGCAGCTTATAATTAAGTCTATTCAAGATACAAAATAGCCTCTAAAAGGTACAGAAAGTTTACCTTCGGTGGAGTCAAGTCCACAAACGCTGTCGAGGACTTCCATTTTGGTGTGGTCGAGGCCGTTGGCGCCACCAATGTCCACATAATCAGGGAGACCGCGCTTTGTGCACTGCGGAATTACAAGTACCAGCTTAATTCTTGTTTATCTTCTAAAATGTGTTACTTTATTCAAGATTAGGTCTTTCCTGCAATTTGATAGAGCTATTTTCAAAAGCTACGTCATCAATTTTACAAGAGGATTAGTAAAAATCCAGCCTTAGTGAGTGCCTACGTTAGTAAAGTTATTAATTGATATTAATAATATTCTATCACATACACACATCACTATCTAGTCCCAAACTAGGCAGAGCTTGTACTATGGGTACTAGATAATGGATAAACATACATATATACTTTTTTATAAATACATACATATTATACATAGAAACACCCAGACCAAGACAAACATGCACACAAATGTTTGACTTGAACGGGAATCGAACCCGCGACGATCGGCGTAGCAGTCGCTTACACTCCCGCTGCGCCAACCGGCCGCCAAAGTAACCCATTCATATTCAAACTTAATATTTCTGTCTTTAGTTGTTTGGACTTTGCGATGCTATGTAAGTCAGAAGCAGTCATTTTATTTAATAAGAATTTTTCACTTTGAAATAAGACAATATACCTTCAATGTTACTTACATAGTGGGAAAATACATAAATTACTGCCTCCGTGGTCCAGTGGATAGCGTATGCGACTGCTGATTGAAGGTCCCGGGTTCGATTCCCGGCTCGGGCAAATGTGTTACTGGGTTTTTCAGAATTCTCAGTAGCAGCACGCTGATGATGTGCTCGGTAACGGCAATAGGCTCTCCCCCTATTACGTGGGACCTAAATATGTAATATTACGCCTCTGCCTACCCCTTCGGGCATACAGGCGTGAGTCTATAAATAAATAAACATAATATCCTGACCGTTTTTGAATATATCTATTGGTACCCGAAATTTAATCTACGATTGTATTTAAATAGCGCTTGGCATATTACATTAATCACGTTTATAACTACAAGTACTGTGTAATATTGAATTGCGGCTAAAATACAAACACTGAAAGCTAACGCAATACTATTGCCGTGTCTTGTGTACATACGTGTACACACATCATACGTTCATCTGACCCAAAGGAGAGGAACGAGTTATATTACTACATGTACTATTCCAGTCAGACATGTGTTTAGGCTTTATTTGTTGTGAGGTACGCTTACTTCTGTCTTTCAGACAGTGGACTAAAAATGGAAAATGGTTTTGGTATTAAGCCTGCTATTGTGCCTAATCAATGTCATGTAATGTACTTACATAAAGATTTAAATGCATTTTAGTATGTGGATCCGATGTTTTTACGTAATTTTACAAAATTAATTACAATTACTTATACATACTTTTGTAAATATACATAATAACCAAATGATAGGTATCGCTTCGTTATAAAATTATTTTACTAACTGTCTATCATCTTCTTAATATGACATAATATATCATAGAGACACGGATATAATACTATCGCGATAGAGATGTGGAGTCCGTAGTATTACTTTACTCTATGATGTAGAGCTAAAACTTGAATCGAAACATGTTTGGATTAATTTTTTTACTATGGCTTCCTTAAGGTTCCATAAGGTATTTGGAAAAGAGGTTCAAAGTTTGATTTGAAGCCAGCCGTATTAAAATGCAGGCAACAATAACTATATTTTTGTTGTTATTCCCTGAATTTTTTCGATAATTTGAAAAAGAATTTTGAAATTCTGTTTATATATACATAGATTATATAAAGTTAGGGTCAAGTAGGTGGAGAATTGGGTCCAGTACCTAATGGAAATTGACCCGGTATCGTAAAAATGTGATAGCGATTAACTTATATCACCATCTTCGGTCGCTTCATAAACAAGTGACATATATGTACCTACAGGCGATATCTGTAATTAATTTATTATCTTTATGTCACTGGAATTAATGTTTTTTTTTTATATTAAGCCATGCTTTTGTTTTTCATAACAGAGATAATAATAATGTACAACAGCCTTTAGTCCATTCATTTTGAAATAATTTTAATAACAATAAGAGATGACGTAATGTTATCAAGTAAAAGTATTAATTAATTTAATAAATTACCCATTAATTCAAACGCGCCTTTATTGGTAGATGTGATACAAAGGTGTGAAATAAATTCGTGCTCCTCCTTACTTTTAAACTTTTTACTAATTGTTGTTGTAAAAGAAGCGCGTTATTTAAAAATACTTGAGGACAAATAAAATTACCAAACTAGTAAAACTTTGCCCATTATTCCTACATAAAATCTTAATAGTACAAGTCTAATCGCCTAAATCTAAATAATTTGTTTACTTCAAAGACCATTTAAACGAGCCCTAAACAACTTTAAAATTTTGATTGTCACTCAATTTGATAAAATTGATTTACTTTGCCAATCTCTAGTACACTCTCATTATGTAAATAATAACTTGAACGAGGCTGCGTAACTAAGTGATGTCGTTATATTGAGATAAATCTGCGTAGGAGAATTTACTCGTGAATTAAGTGTTCTTATTAAATATAAATAGCGTAATTGTTAGACTGAGTGCTTAATTCGAGCTTTGCATATATATCCATTCTTACATTTTCTGACCACTGTCATAAATGATTGAAAGTTTATATTATCAACATTAACTTTTCAAAATAAAACTATTATTGAAGCCTTCTTATATATTTAATCAACATGCTATATAATTATGTAATTAATTAAAGACCAATTAAGTAATAAATTAGTTAAGAGTGGGATTGCTATGTAAGTGATAAGAAAAACGCCCAAGCTCATATCGAACGATACACGATACTGCATTACCTACTTATAAATACAACACACAAAGAGAAAGGAACCCTGAAAGGTTTTGTAGTACCGTAAGTTGTAGCACTCACTACTACTCACATGATGAACGGTGCCAGTTTCCAGTTCAATGAGCCGTCCTTTCTTAATGGTCTGACCAACATTGAGGTCTAACACGTGGACAGTGGCCGGAGACACGGCTATCACAGAACAGTTGCCTGTCTCGCCGTGATTGCGTAGTGTGTACACGCCCTCAGCGCCAAACAACATCACGTTGCAAGCTGTGGACATAATGCCATTTTAGAAAGAAAGGAAATAATTATTCTGAACACGCACACAGTTGAAAATACTTACAAAAACAATAAGAAATGAAATTTACAGAATAAATATATAAATATATCAGAGATTGCCTTGTAAGGGTATTTGTAAATTGTCATATGCCTAGAGTAGTGGTCGCCTAGTATAGCCTTCAATATACCAGCCATTTCGAAGAACTGTGAGTTCACCGCGCATTGAATACTAATGACTTTTCAGTCTGATGTGCGTGTTAAATTATCACCTTCTTCGTGCCTTGAAAAGCTGTTATGGCGATCTTTGATACTCGTTACGAAAATGAATATCTTCGAATATTCTGACAACTGGTGCACTTTGGTGGACTTTGTGGTGGACACACAGACTCTGAAACACGAGAGCATATAATTGCTACAATACCTTGATATTGCACTTAGTGTATGTTGCTACAATACTATGCATTACGTTGCACGACCGGTGTTTGTTATCTCAGCATTCTGAACCACATTAGTGCACTGCACGACCATTATGTTCTACCATGTGTTTCTATTCAGTACCCAACAATCTTGAAACTAATTGGAACATGTTACACGGTCAAGCAAACTCCAATCAGATTCACCTATCAGTGTTCATGTCCATTTGAATGTGATACAGGCACTAAATAAGGGACATCTAGTATTTCGCTCTATTTGTTTGGAAGTAATTTATTTACAGGCCAGTGGGAAAAACGACAACTTTCTAATATCCTTAATTATGATTTAAACTTGGCAACGTTCGCGTGGGCAGCATTATTGTTGACGACGACTTTCCAAGCTAATTATAATAAGCACTTGTTTGTTTATTCTGGGATTATAGAGAACAAATAATATTAATGTAAAGAAAAGATAATTCTCTATAAGTAGTAGAGAAAAGTGGTTCATATTGTAAATTAATTTCTAAATATATACGGCACTCTTTATTTCTTTCATAATGTTTACGGTTAGAAAGCCCGTCATTAAAGTCCGTTTCTTTTATAAAAATAATATCCCTTGCGAACTCTATTTTCTACACAACTGAAGAATAATTAAATCCATGAACAATCGACACCGGAATGAATAAATTTTAAAATAAAAGCTTCTCGTTAAAATACTTATTGTTCCTCGTATGTGCAAATGGAATTAACATGGGAATAAAAACTCTATTGCAGACACACTAGTACATACATACGTAGGTAGATATGCATCTACCCACATTGTCTTTAGAGTATAAATTAACTGTGTTCTCAATCCCTATGAAATCGTGTATGAAACGATACAGTCGGATTATCTTTTTTCCGTACCTACATATGTGTAGGAGTACTTGTTTGTTTGACCGATTTCCAGGTATAACCGATACGCTCTAATCGAAATGAAATGTATGTACTGCACATCACTCGGTCACTTTGCAACACTCATATTCAAGCAAAGTAAAAAAAAAGTGTTTATTTATAAAATCAACAATCTAAAATCAAAATTTGGGATGAAAAACATTACCGTGGTTGCCTTAAAAATGCATTCATATTCTTAAGGTTATACTAAAATAAATTAAAATATTAAAGGAAGTTCACCAGTATCTTACAACAGGTTGCACATTCAGGACAAAACATTTCCTCATCGCATCGAGAACTATCCCCTGCACAGTGCTTCTGGCTTAGTTATAACTTTAGTGGGACATAAGTTGAGCAGTCTCGGGTCTTATGCAAAGCTATCTTGAAGCTTCGTTCGCAGAAAAGCAATCTCTAAATTACCCTTGTTGTGGTGTCATATCTATTGCAGCGATACTATAGCACTGTACCTCTATACCTTAGGTTAAGATAATACTACGTTCAGATATTTACTTATTACATACTCACGTATGTCTATTACTGACTTCTAATGCTCATAATACGCTTTACTATAAAAGCTTATAAAACTTGTGTAATAATAATAAACTTATGTAGTCCCATAATATGGCAAATTGTAATTGTGGTTATAAAACCACAATTATAATTTGCCATATTATGGGACATATAAGGCACATCAATTTTATGCCGGTCTTAATTGAGTAAACCACTTAAGCACATTATACTACCGGTTTCCACTTACGTCTAGAATTCTTCAAGTGTCGTATAGTAACTGCGAAGCCCTTGCCCCTGGCTGGGACCCTGTACTGCACGAGCGCGGCATTTTGCCTCGACACCAGTTTGCGTTGAGGCCGGTGGTCACACGACTCTACGAGGCGGTCGTCATCCCACGAATCGGCTGGCCATACCTGACCGTTTAGCTCCCAGCCATCGACCCACTGGAAATAAGTTGGCATGTTATATTTCAAGTAATATAATGACCAGACAAAAAAGAGGCAGCGATAGCGTAGTGGAGATAATAATATAATAATAATATTCTGCCACATTCACACAACACCATCTAGTCCCAAACTAAGCAGAAGCTTGTACTATGGGTACTAGATAATGGATAAACATACATATATACAATTTTTTTTGTAAATACATACATATTATACATAGAAACACCCAGACCAAGACAAACACCCATGTTCATGCACACAAATGTTTGACTTGAGCGGGAATCGAACCCGCGACCTTCAGCGTAGCAGTCGCTTACACACCCGCTGCGCCAACCGGTCTAACTAACAGACTGCCATGCAGAGGGAATCGGGTTGGAATCCACGTCGCGCACCGCTGACTTTTCGGAGGTATGTGCGACGTGCGTATTGAATTGCGAATTATCGCCTGCCCCGTTCCTCGAAGAGCACGTTAAGCCGTTGGTCCCGGCTCTCATGAAGATCTTTGGCAAACGTTAGAAGGAGTTTTGAGTATACTGACACTAGTCTAAACCATGGAATATCGCTATCCCCTTGGATTAGGGAGGTCAGACAGGCAGTCAGGCAGTAAAATCCAATTAGACTAGTAAGTGGACCCTGGGTTGAAACTGGAACAACGCTAGTAGGATGAGACCAGATTTCTTTCGTATTATGTTTATGCTGTGAGCCCATTAGTAAGATCTACAAGAAAAACAAAGGGAAGCGTCAAAATATCTCCTGAACCAGGTAAATAGGATTACTTAGCTCAGTTAGTCTCATTCATAGCTTTGATGTTAGTATATTATTAATTCCTGATTCTTTTCTAATGAATGAATCACTTGGGAATTCAAAAAGTTAGGGCGCTTGTACACGGTACGAAAATTTACCGTGTCTGCAGCAGACAAGACAAATTCTTCGTGTACACGACAAGAATTTTGTTTGTTTACAAGACCAATCGGAACGTGTACACAACACGATTTTTTTCGTGCAGTCGTCAGTTGGGCGTAGGGCGCGCAAGTAATAATAAGTCTGATAATCATTTTCGTTTATTTACAAAAATGTTAACTACAAAGCAAAAAAAATTGATAATTGCATATTATTATTATAACAAAATGAAAAAGGACACACAAAACAAGAGACTGTACTGGGGTCATCCGATTATTCAAGAGAAAAATGAGGCTGAACCCTACTACTCCGCCCCCCACCGCTCCGCATCAACGTTCGCCGCGTCGTGTCTTGCGCAGACAAGATTTTTTTACGTGCACAGCTACGAGCAGTGTACACAGTTATTTTCTAGTTACGACACGAATTCTTGCATAGGCCCGGCGTATTTTAGTGTACAAGCGCCCTTACTATAATAGACCTCTAAACATATCATTCACAGTCAAAGCATAGTTGCAAGCAATTGTATATGGATTAGCTGTTTCAGTCATATCTCCAGTTTTATGGAACAGCGAGGATAATATTGTAAGTAGATTAAATTTAAAACTAGTCAAAATTGGGGAAATAATATACAGGATAAATGTAATAGTAAAATCCTAAAATAATTGTAAAACTCAAGACTGTCAGTACAGTTTGGTAAAAGCCACCTGATTTCGTATGTCAGATTAGTCCCTAAAGACGGAAGCACAAAACTGGATCATATTAACTGTATAAAGTCATGTTAGGCCATCAAACACTGGATACTAGTCTACGTGTAATAGAGCGTTATTTGCAAAGTAAAGTCTGCAGGTTGAGAATCCTAAACAGGAAATCCTGCATAATAAATGTCGTGGGAATAGATGGAGCAAAAGAGCTTCATTTGCAGGCTCTAACTATTAGGCTTTGAATCTATGTACATAATATGTACCTACCTATACATTATACAATCGTTATAGGTATACACTTAAAAACGCTCAAAGTTGAGTGAACTGCCGCGACGTCAGATTGGAATATGCTCACCAAGGCGTGCATAATAACTCGGAGCTACTTAATAATTAACAGCTACAACAACTTATCATAAGGTCAAGGCAACGTCATATTTTATTCATTCCAGGGAAATTTATATCACTCTGTGAAAGATTTTTCACTAAGTTTTCCATTCGATGTGCCATTAAGGATGGGTGTCTGAGCATAGTGAAAATAAAGATAATCAAATTTCTAACGAGTAACTATGATTTAAATAATTTAAAAGAAAATACTTTACATTTAATTATAACATATAAAAGAAAATGATATGGCGTGAATTTAATATTGTCCAGGAAAGCTGCCATAGCAAAGGGGATATAAGCACGCTGTTAAAAAAAATTCAATTAAAGTTTCCAATATTGCTTACCAACTTAACTCCGGTATAAAATAGCTTTAGGTACGACGTTACGATAGAATAACACCAAGCATTACCTTGTTAGAGCCATTCATTCGACACATGCCTCATTAATTTTGATATTTAATAACCTTTTAAATATGATAAGCTGAAATGCCGAAGGGAATATTTTAATGGAAACGATGTTAAAATTCAAATATTGTCAAAGGTTCTATTAAACCACTTATTACGTTTATTATAACACGAAAACAAAATAAGATTTAAAAATAATTAATTAAAAGAATACTGAGTAAAACCAGCTAGACGGTTATAATAATATCTTTACATATTATTACAAGTAGCTTTGAGGGCCACAATGAAATAAGACATATATATGACAAGCCTTCTAAGCTTGCATTACTATAAAGCAACCATTCATCTTATTTAACCATTGCTGTTGTATTACACAACAAGTCCATTAGTAGACACTGGACAGTATATTTCCAGTACCCTGAAAGGATCATCTCTATTTATAGTAAAGTTTTCAAAGAGGAGGTTTACAGGTGGGAAGATAGTGGTATTTTATTTACCGCGACTAATCCTCCATTGTCGCATGGCACGTCGAGATAATTGAAGATGACCTCGATCCTTTTGTCCGGTTCGGCGATCATGTATATACCGCATACGTCTGTGTTGTCTGCTGGTGCCTTGAAGAATAGTTCTCCCTCCTCTGATGTCACAAGGAAACAATCTGTGAAAAATCATTCTATGTAACAAACAATCAACAACTTTATCCTTAAACAAACGTTTTATTTCAACAATTGTGTTGGGTAAACTTGACTTAGAAGCTAATTACAAGGTTAAACATAATAAAGTCCACTGCGGGTCAATGCGGGTAGATAAAATTATGCACGGGAAAGGTTAAAGGAATACATTAAAAGATCCCACATAACGTACTAATTTGTTGTTAATTAAGAGCTGGATCCTATTTAGGTAGGGTAGTTGACACTCGTCTTAGCAAATCATTACTATAATTACTTTTTTAATGCTTCTAAGTTTAAAACCTTAGTGGACAACACTGGACAAAAGTTTCACACACAAAAATGATGTGACAACAGAGCTGTATAAAACAGATTGATATTCAAATGATTTGTTTTATAGAAAATACAATATTGAACATTTTAGACATTGGTTGGTTTATACAAACAAATGCTTTAATTTTCTATCTATTTTTAGACGACTGCCAAACAAACAAATCATTGTTGCATGAATTTGCACACGAGTCCTCCACTGCATAAAATTTTAGAATTAAATCATTTCAATATTTATGCATCGGCAGAGACATTTATGTTATGTAAACTAATGAAATATGTATGTGCATATGATATGGTAGCGGTGCGAACCTACTTACAACATCGTCTTTGAAAATAATAGTATTTGAAATAGTTTTATAGGAGCTGTACCACACAAGGCTACTTATACGTAAAAAAATTACATAGTTACCTTCGGCAGGATTTATGATGCGATGTGTAGGTCGTGAGAGGCGTCGTACTCTGGAGAACCATGATAACGCTGAGGCGGGGCTCCTCTGTCCATAGTCTTTACCCTGTGGACAAAAATATCATTCAATTCTTATGATAAAACTAATTGCCATTCCAACAGCAGCCAGCTTCACAAACCAGAAAGGCAGTCAATAGTAGAAATAGAAATAATATAGAGTTATAAAAAAGTAACAGCGCTTTAACATAATTATATTATTTTAACTATTTAATTTTCCTTTGCTACGGTTTGTTTATATTAGTTTTTTTTTATAGTCTCACGCCTGTATCCCCGAAGGGGCTTTTTCGCAATGTTGTTTTAAATTAGTATTAAAAAAATAAACTAAGTCTATATTAGTATTTAAAAGTAGTCGATATTTTTGATATAAGTATCAGAATCATCGTACTTTAGCAGTGCACTGCTAGACCTGGGCCTCTCCGAGTTTGAGTCACAATAACATTGTGAGTCAATAGATGGATTTGGCCAACTACACTACGATGGTCAGACGGTTTAGTGTCGAGATTTGCATTGATTTTATTGCACACACTGATTTTATTTCCTTCATGTATTTTCCTTAGTCTACCCTTACGAAAGATACGCAACAGTACTCAAGTAGAAGCAAATTATACAAATTCTTTACGATCCTAAAAATATTTACACTCGGCAAAATGTATAACACAAATATATTTATGCGGTAGAATCTTGAGTGACTAGGGAACAAAGACATATCTGATTTTGGCAAACGTAAGTCACATAAATGCCACTCATGTTTCAAGATAAATGTTCATTGCTGAGTGATTTTAAATGTAAAGGCCCCGCACTTTTCTGGCAGTACGTGAACATCACACAAACGATCTAGTGGCGAGAAAATTCTTTTCAACGCCACAATGCATACAATGCTTCACAGATGGAATGAAAAGATTGCGAGGATGGTAGTCTCAAAGTCATTTCGTTACTTAAAGTAAATATAGCAAGTCTATATATTTCGTAAGAATTGTATGAATGCTGTTCTTGTGCACAGCTGAGATCTTTGTTATAAGAAAATTATTAAAAGCGATAGGTACACAATACGTTTGCAAGTAATCAAGACTTACAAAGAAACTGGGTGTTAAGGTAACGAATCAACTAAATCTTAGTCTGTGGAAGGTAAAATATTCCGATATTTTTTCAAGAATATTGTAGACAAGATGGCGATGGCGTATTATTGAGACCTCAATATTCTAGGTGCAGTCCAGATCAACTTAGTTAGCTGAACAATGCAGCGGCAATATGCATTTACAGACCTATTATCCACTGGCAAATTGAACGAGTGGGAGGTACCTAGTGATTTTAAAGGACTATTTGTGTTAGCTGTTTGTGTCGAGCGCTCGCACCACGGTGAAGTTTATACTCCGCGTGTTCTTGAATAATATAAAGGAATCTCGGTTCGAGAGTTCGGGTCCGAGAAATTTTGTTATGTTCCTCTAATATCCATTTGGTACAGGTAAAATTTACTGTGTAGGTGTTTTAATAAAAAGTTATATAAAGTATGCCAAGGTTTCATTACGAACCGTATATGTGGACATTTTGAATTTGATTTAAATTTCAGAGTAGAGAAAGAAACTTCGTTCACGAAATTTTCTATTTATATACATTTCTCATTCAAAGGCTCTAGCTATAAACTCAAAGTCAGATGTCGAATATTCTAAATTATTTTCTATTTTCAGAATCTGTTACATAATCGGACATCAAAGGATACGAAATAATTTTTTTATCAGACTGCTACCCTCTATTTCCATGTACATATGCATTCACTATAATATACATATTTAATGTAATGTAAAATAATAAAAATAGTTTCGTGATACACTTACACCAAATATAATATATTTGGTGTAAGTGTATCACAATTGCATATTATGCAAAAAGTGCAGACACTAATATTCCTAAGTAAATAATGTAGACTTAATTGTATTGTTGATCTGACCCTCATATGGAAACAAATCAATTTATACGCGTAATCACTAACCCAATTTCCAAAGCAATGTCCGATTTATTCTCGATACAAAATAATTGATAAAACATGAATTTGTGTTTGGCTTACTAAAATGAAAAGCTTTTACCATGCCTCGGGATCAAAAGCCTAGGAAGGCTCTACCGGTATAACGCTAAAATGGACACATGACTATCGGGAACACGGCTTGTCATTTGTTCATGTGTAGAAAAAAGCGTAATCGCTTGCTGGAGTGCACAGCTTGGTTATAAATCTCGATCTGTCTGGCAAGTTTTCGCTAATGAGAACGTGGGCCATTTCGCATTTGAAATAGTTAGTGCCGCGAAACTTAACATACATAAAGCAAATAAAACTGTGGAAAACAAGACTGTGGCACTGGTATTGCGATTACAAAAAATGAAAATTTATTCTGTTTCCTTAACCCACAGCATTTAGCCCGTTGTCACAACAAACGCTCGCAAAATGCCTGCATACTATCAGACGATCGGGCGTAATGTTTTCACAACAGTAGGTATAAGTCTCAAGCGACAAAATATTACAAAAAAGATTCGATACGACTTGAATGAATATCAAGCAATCCAACCAAGTGTACGTCAGCTATATATACATACACAAGGTTACAAACGCTTTGACTGATGAAGGAATAAAGATCAAATATTTTTGATTTGTACATCCATTTATGCCCGATATGCGTGCGCAATAATTCGATTAATATGAATGAGATGTATTCCTCTGAAGAATCTTATCCTGTTTTCTACCAGCATAAACTGATTGCCTGATGTTCATAAAGTGCTTTCTAAAATTAGTCATGATCGTATTTAAAACTAGAGGATTTTAAATTAACCGTTTCTGCCCGAGCCCCTGGTAAATCCCTTCTTAATGCACTCCATCGCTCCCTAAGAAACTTCAGTTGCTTGCGTATTTAGCTCAAATAGAGTTTTATAAATTGCGTTTAGCTATTTCATTTATATCCAAATCGGCTCAATATCACAAATAAATTGCAGTAAATAAAAATATGTCCCGTTTATACAACCAAATGCGAGTCAACAGAGAATCAGTATTGAAGTCAGAGTCCTAATATTTCAGGCGGAATGATGGACGTGAGCAATTTCATGAGCGCCGCAGACTGACATCACAACAATTCACAAGCGACAATGCTACGTCACGGCTATTGCGTGACCAATTTCCAAACTGTCATTTGCCCTCGGTATTTAGGGGAAATGCGAACAATTCCGAAGTTGTTTACTTACTTAATTACCCTTAAAACAGCTATTCTTGGAAGCGGTGAAAGTCTTTACTGCAATTTCATGATAATGTTCTTAGAAAAACAGATTGTATTGGGTGCGTTTCATACTATGCAAGTTGTAAGTGGGTGCGACGGAAGTGGGTTGATGGCATGCATAAGAGCTAACTGTCCCGTTATAGGCACAAATACGCGTGTAAAGAGCATAGCTTGTGGAACTTGCATACATTTAGTATAACTCTGTGATTTCTGGGAGAAAGAGAGCATCGATGAGAAACATTCTTGATGTCATGATTCACGTCGAATTGATATTATTTTTGATTAAACATATCATTATCATTATGCCATTCAAGTACCTAAATATAAAATTAGGAAAGTAAAAATATTTTCAGACAATTAAAATAAAACCACTCAATTTAGTGTCTAGCCTCCCACAATCTTGGTGCCCTTAGAATAAATATTCATTTTATCGCCGGAGAAAATTAATTTGAGTTAGCCAACTATTTCTCATTAACTTGTAGAGCCTACGTAATTTTGATATTTTTCCTCGCAACACAATGTTGTATGGCACTATTTAGGACACTTCATATTTTTTTTATTAATTTTTTATTGTCTCACGCCTGTATCCCTGAATGGGTAGGCAGGGTAATATTACACCCACATTCCGACATGAATTTTTAGGTCCCACGTAATAGGTGGCGAGTTTACTGCCGTTACCGGGCACATCACCAGACTCCGTGCTGCTCCTGAGAATTCAGTAAAAAATTGTAACACTTTTGCCCGACCCGGGAATCGAACCCGGGACCTCCGATCAGCAGACGCATACGCTATCCACTGGACCACTGAGGCAGTCAAGACACTTTACGCACAACAAAATACTTTAGTTTAGTTGATATGGACTGTTTATTATTCGCAAACAGCACACTAAATAGGAACCAAGAGTTAAATAAAACTTAATTGTTTTTAAGACCTATCCAATGAAACCCGCACAAAGATATAGAAGAATAAATATATCTACGTTTGCATTTACATGCATGGTGGCTACGTATGAAAACATTTTTACTAAACTATAGACGCGATCAAAATTCAAAATATATAAACATGGTCAGTCCACACTCGGCTATTCGTCCCTATAAAGATTTAAGTATTTTTAGTTAAACCATGAACGAACATTGTGAAACTATAAAAAGTCCCATAATATGTACTTATAGTTTATTACGTAATATTACAAGAATGACTAATATTATGTACTAGTACTGTAGGTATCAAATATTTATGCTGTAATGTAAACAGCAAAATGGCTAAAACACTTTTATATCTACCCAATCTAATTATGATGATGGATCCGAGTAAGCAGCTTTAAATGTTCTCGCGTATATAAATATATATCGTTATAACCGCGAGCTGTATACATTTATGTATCGTTTTTCTCAAAATATTTTTTAATTTATGTAATAGGACGACACATTCGTGTAAACTGGAATAAAAATTGATCTTCATTATTTTAGTTATGTGGTTCATTTTATTTTTCGTATGAATGTGTGGCCATCTCTGGGTCGGATATTTTAGGCCGCCCAAAGGCCTCCGACTTAGCCTAAAGATTGTAACCTCATACATCGGTGTACATAATTACGTTACTAATTTTCAAATAAAGATCAATGCTGGATAAAAGCCCTAGCCTGTTCGAAGAAGATCAAACTAAAATAGCAACCTTTCTCCCTGCTATTGTTCAGTAAATAAATACTCAGGATGCCTGGGCACGTTTTCAATCTTGCGCCCTATCCTCTAGGACAAAAAGAAGGATAATGTAAAGCCGGTGAGGGTTTTAGAGAAGATAACAAGGACTGCCTCGCCTTCTCATTTTTTTCTGAAACCATTGGCAAGACTCTCATAGCACGAGTTTGGAGTTGAGGTTTGCCCCATACCACCAGACGTATCATAACTTGATTACCGCGGTTATATTATAAGGTGATATCTATCAGATATACATAATGACCCAAACCATCTACAAGCGTACATAGTTACCTAGTTAAGAATCCTGAGAATAAAATAAGATGCTTCTTTCGACCTTGTAGAGTTCCCTTGTTCTTGTTATATAATATGCAAAGGGCCCTGAATGCAGGTATTGGTTTTGTTGTTAATTAATAAGCTAATAAGGCGTCTTGTTGAACAATACCGAAGTTTGCCGGCGGACTGCAAGTTGCGTATGAAGTTTGTTGTGAACAGACCGTAACTTCACCTTCATAATGTTTTAATTAAGCCTTTTCATAACGGTATTACGAGCAAATCTTTGCCTTCAAGCTTTATAAAATCTGTTTACCTGCATTTAGCACGTGGATTTATTCTTTTCTAAAAAAGGAGAGGAAGAGAGTGAATTAAGTAGAATGGTAAAATTAATGCTTTTATACACATACCTTTTTAATACTGTTATTGCTTTGAACTAATTTATAAAACCAAAATCTATAAAACCGAAATGAATTTCATTTCGAAGCTAATAAAAGAGCAAATTAGTAAACAGTCAAAAATTCATAAAACAATAGTAGATATATAATATTGTGTGTAGTGGTACAATTTTAAAACAACTTCAATCAAAGAAGGAAATTATCTAAAATCACTCTTATTTGTAAATAATATGAAATGGCTTTTTATATATCTAATTTCCGACTTGAAGAAGAGTGTTTAACTGCTCTTATTACAAATAAGACCGGGCAAGCATCCTCAATTTTAAAGAAATCAGATACTTCCCATTATCTAACATGCTAAATATAGATGCAAATGATTGTATTTGATGTATCTGTAAGCTTTAACTTCTATATCTAAAATCCTGTAAACAACAGGCGCATCTAATTAGCTAGCCTTTTATATAAGCATTCAGGATTCATGAGCAATTTATTAGTACTGCCAGTTACAAATTTTAACGTACTAACTCATCACTGAAGTATTAATTATATGACCGCACTAAATATTTAATTTAAGTGTGCCGCAGCAAATAACACGTCTAACGTTGAGCTACAGATTTATCATGATTTCAACCCACTGTTTAATATTTAATTTTAATCTTAACAACTGTTATGAACAGTTTGTTATTGTAAGCATCTGTAAATGAAGTTTTAACGTCAAAGTTAGAAGTTTGGGATTTCTCTAAGCACAGAAAGACGAGAGCAGATGTAAATACGAGTAGTCTTCAACCAATTGGCACAAAATCTTTGCGATTTTACATAAAGATATAAAATTTTCAGTCACCATCTAGGTATGTCATTCTTACGAAACTGAAAAACCTGGTTATTGAAAAAGCGTTCTGAAACAAATATATTAATTATACTTTTCGTGTAGTCAACAAACTACCAAAATACTTATATTTTAGAGCAAACATATTATAAGGCCTTTGTAACACTTCGTACAACAATGATACTGTCAGGTGACAAAGAGTAGTGTAGATAGAATTCTTTCACTTGTCAGTAACAGTTCTGAACAGAATATAGACTTTTCTTGTGCTACAGTAGAAAAACTAGTATATTTCATACATTTTGTGATAACAATAGGCCACTCCATTACCTTTTTAGTAGATCGTAAAATAATACTATTATCTCGATACTTTAAAGGAAACGGTAAACTCTCAAGCTGACATCAAACTCAAAGTTTGAATTTTTGAAATTTTCTGGAGTTATATCATAATTTTCATTCATTTTTACAGCACAAAAATATTGATCGATAAGTTGGGTTAAGACGTATAACAACCGGCGCTGGTTGAATAGATCAAAGTAAGAAAGGGTTAGTGTCCGACATTGAAACGTTTAAGAGATATCGATATAATGTGTTCCTCTTTTACCGACGACATCGCTTATAATCAAATCACGGGTACGATGGCTCAAGGACCTCCCCCGAGTATCTTAAACCAATCATTTATCAAGGTGCTCCCATATCTGATTTATAAAAGTTCACTCACTTCTGTTTCTTTACGTAAACACTGACGCAAATTATGTTATCGGATGTTGTCTACGTTTAAAGGAGAAGTGGCCTATTAAATGTGGCATGGCTTTTGGTCTTCTTACGTGGACCTCCTAGACGGTTATCAAAAACAAATTTATACATAATAAATTTTTATATTATGTCCCTAACCACAGGAACTCGTAGCTCTTTTAATGGTTTATTTTTATTCACTTCGGATTTCATTAGGTACTACAGAGATAACAGAGCAACCCTGAATATATAGGAAAGTGAAATGAAATATGTTTATTATTTGCTTATAAGGAAAATATATCAATGTTAAATTACAACAGGTACCCAAAG
Source organism: Euclidia mi (assembly GCA_944739405.2). Classification (NCBI taxonomy): domain Eukaryota; kingdom Metazoa; phylum Arthropoda; class Insecta; order Lepidoptera; family Erebidae; genus Euclidia; species Euclidia mi. The sequence goes on along the minus strand of OX123184.2, from coordinate 61,953,691 downwards.
AACAAATTCTAGTGTGAGGCCGCTGGATTTCACAAAACATGTAACAATATTTTTGTCATATTTTTATTTATTTCGTGAGTCCAATTTATATGTTACAGCTGGATGAAAGCTTATAAGTTTTACTTTACCTGTATTATTTATGTGATGTGTCGTCAATCTGTTTTAAATATGACGCAGTCAATTTTCTCATTTAGTTAAAGTCGCACTGAAAATACTTGGTTAAATATTAAGTTTATCAACGTGCTGCAAGTGACAATAATATTGTTCATAGAGTGCCGTTTAGCGCAACGTGACAGAGGCCAGACCAACTTCGGAAGTTGCCTTCTCTAACTTTTTTATTAGTTTACTCATACTTCGTGTAATGTAAAAATACACATCAGTTTTTTTTTTATCTTGGAGGTACAGCAACGGTCTTCTTCTTCGTCCTAGCATCAGATTAATTTTGAATGTTTTGAAATTTCATTTCGAAGTACAGTATTGACATAATTCCGACTTTCAGAAATTTTGCTTTATAGCATCGTTCTTGTAAGATATTTTTGCTGTTATTGTTTTCCCATAGCAGATTGAAACCGGGGATTTTTAAAAAATCTCTCTCGCAATATATCCTGTATTGCCGGCCTACGAACAGAAGGTCTTTATTTATAAACCTCCAATCAAAGGGCACAAAAAACACCCAAATGTCAGTGACAATTCGTGAAAATCCTTTTTTAGGCGTTGTGTATCGATTCCGGTGCCGTATATTTAAAAAAATTAATAGATATTGACCGCGAACAATTCTCGCGGAACCTACATGAAGTTTTGAACAATCACATGCCTTGCATGGCATCGGGCATGCATCGGGCTTGTGAGCCGAGTTTTATTATTTTCGGTTCAACCACATCAAAGATAAGCTGGTACTGGTTTTCTATCAGAAAAATTAAAAGATGCACATTAAAGGCCTTGCCACACGGCACAATTTTACGTCCAACTTGACTAAATCACTTGATGAAATCGTGACGTGTAGACGCCAGTCGTCCAACTCAAGTTCATCGGGTGGGCGGTACCACTAGATTTTAACCAATCGGGTGGACGGAATGAAAATCAGTGATTTGATTGTGTTGTGTAGACGGGCAAAGCCAATTCGATTGAAAATTTGATCAGTGGTAAAATTGTGCCGTGTGGCAAGCCCTTTAAACAGCATTTTAAAACATATCGGTGGTTTTATTTTTAAATTTCCTACATTTAGAAGAGATTGAGAATTACTTAGTATTAATGCTTGTAAATGTATGAGTAAGTATTTTATTTATGTTTTTTGTTTACAATACGATTTATAACAAACCATGTTAGTCTACATGAGTTATTAGCAATTCAAAATACAAAGTAATATAAAAGATAGTTATAGTAATATACAGAACAGCCTCCGTGCTAATAGTACAGGACTGCCTCCGTGGACGAGTGTATAGTGTACCTATGCGACTGCTGATCGGAGGTCCCGGGATTGATTCACGGGTCGGGCAAAAGTATTACTGGGTTTTCCCGAATCCTCAGTAGCAGCACGGAGTCTGGTCATGTACCCGGTAACGGCAATAGGCTCCCTCCCCATTACGTGGGACCTAAAAAGTCATGGCGAAATGTGGGTGTAATATTACACCTCTGCCTACACAACAACCGTAAGACTATAAAAAAATTAAAAATAATAGAAATATGTATTATACAGTTCCTTAATAACAACTTTCCGATCTATATTTATGTAATCACGAACAAAATAGTGTACACCAAAAGACAGTAGATAATATATTTCAAAGCGCTCCTCACAACGACTGTAATAGGCAATTTGTGCTAAGAAAAATATTTATAAGATTTTCCTTTAAGAATAAATATTAGTGTATTTAGGCAACAGCCAAAAACGATAAGGTCTGAAGCTAGAAGCGATTACAAAAGTGGCTGAAACGCGCGATAGCGATTTGGTTTCGGTGGCCGACACGAATATAGCCAATGGGTGATCATCATCATCAGCCTTAAACAGTCCACTGCTGGACTAGGCCTCTCCTTTGAAAGGAGGAATTGGCCTACTATACCACGCTGGCCAAACGGTTTGGTATAGGGTTTTTATCAAGTTTTCCTTCTCTTACAGTGCTGTTCTCTGCAACATGCTCCTTCTTTCGGCTCTTACGACACCCATGGGATGATATGGGGTGGTGACAATCTGAATGCTTAATCCGTCACCACATGGACTGAGTGACACGGAATGGGTGATACTAACTATTTGATAAGATTGCTTGCAGTATCGCGATTTTTTTTTTATAGTATAAGGCGGCAAACGAGCAGACGGATCGCCTGATGGTAAGCAATTACCGCCACCCATGGACACAAGCAACACCACCGGAGTCACAAGTGCGTTGCCGCCTCTTGGGGTTGGGAAAAGGGATAGGATGAGGAGTGGGATGAGGGAGAAGGAATAGGGGATAGGGCCACCGGCACTCTCACTCACCGAACGAAGCGCAACAGTTTAGGTACTGTTACTTTACGTCGATTTTCTGTGAGAGGGTAGTACTTCCCCGGTCGAGCCGGCCCATTCGTGCTGAAATCAGCAAGGCTCTACTACCTAGATGGATGGACTCAGACTTAGGAATATAATTGCGCTGCTACTGATGTACTACTATTACTAAGCTGAAGAGTTTCTTTGTTTGGTTGTGCTAATCTCAGGAACTGCAGTTCTAATTTGAATATTTTTTTGTGTTGTATAGTCTTTTTTTCGAGTAAGGCTATATGCTACGAGCCACGCGTGCGGTGAAGTAGCCGTTAGTAACGTGCGGGTAACTGCGGCATCAGCTAGTATGATATAATAAAACGTGAGGAAAGGGAGGTGGACTAGTAAAGGAGACGAGTGTCTATAAGTCAGCGTTTAGTGTTCGCTGGCAACCACAAGAAACTTGTGTAGCGGCTGCGGTCGACAGTGCGCGTCACGTCACTATAAAAGTCTGCCCATACTGACCGACTGACAGATGATGCATTACCAAAACTATAGAGAGCAAGAGGCTGAAATTTGGCATAAATGTTTCTTGGGGAGCGTAAGGCTGCGGTTCCACTGAGGCGGAGCGGAGCAGAGCGGAGACGAGTGTGCCGCGATTCACCAATCACATTGCTTGAAATCCACATCTCTTCTATTTCAAGCCATGTGATTGGTGAATCGCGGCACAGCTCGTCTCCGCTCTGCTCCACTCCACCTCAGTGGAACCGCAGCCTAAGGGTGCAAGAGATTTCCCAAAATTCTGAAGAGATCGAAAAGAAAGGGTTAAAATAATAAAATACTAATAAACGTAAAGTACTTTTGTTACTGCAAGAAATAATCTGTTTCGATGATAGCTTACTCGCTCATTCCACTAATATCAACTAACTGGATTCTGATAAATTTATCTTAGGCGCTTCGTCACGTTCTGCCAATTATTCTCTTCTATCAATAACAAAATTACTACAAAGATTATTTATTTATGCCCTGCCCATTATTCGCTTCTATAAATAACAAAATTAGATACTACAAAGATTGTTTATTTATAGAACAACATTTCATACGGGTACCCATGTCGACGTCAACTAAGTTTTTTGTCTGTCTTAATACCTACTTCAAAGTATTTTTTTTGACTGACAGGGATCCAGTGCCGACCTCAAGTTCATATTTATCTGAATATTGAACGAATGAGGTTTGATGTTACTTCGTAAGACACAAAAATTTTGACGTTTTTTTTTATATTTATGGGTGCATAGGGTTCCAACCAAGAACTTAGGGTCCCAAGCCAACCTCACCTGCAAGTGGTGCACCTGCCGATCAACGGACGATGCTCTGGCAAACAAAATATCCCGATAAGCGGCAATAGGCTCGCCACCTTTTACGTGGGATTAAAACACTAGCGAAAAGTGGGCGTTTAATAGGCCTCTGCCTACCCCTTCGGGGAAACAGGCGTGAGTCTATCTATGTATGTTTTTTTTATACAAAACTTGACTTCAAATACACAATGAATGTTTATCAAGATCAACAGTAAGTTTCGCCAACATAAACGATAAACTTATCAACTAGATTAAAGATTATGACCAACCTCATCATATTCACATATCGAAACCACTCGTTTTACTTAAAATTTGCAGAGTTCGCGGTTACAACTGCGTTACTTAGTGCTTAGGGTTACTGCTCTGCTACCGTGGCGACCATATGGTGATGCTATAAGGTCTATAGCCTTCCTCGATAAATCGACTATCCAACGCCAACATAATTATGCATGTCTAACTAGTAGTTTGTTTTTTTATAGACTCACGCCTGTATCCCCGAAGGCGTAGGCAGAGGTGTAATATTGCACCCACATTTCACCATGAATTTCTAGGTCCCACTTAATAGGGGGCGAGCCTATTGCCGTACCGGGCACATTACCAGACGCCGTGCTGCTACTGAGAATTTCCTAACGAAAATACCCAATAACACTTTTCCCGACCCGGGAATCGAACCCGAGACCTCCCCATCCCACGCGTACATTTATGCCGCGAGACCAACGAGGCAGTCGTTTGATTAGCTATCGTTCAATTCAAACAAACAAACTCTTCAGCTTTATAATATTTGTGTACATAATACTTATTAAGTCATAAAACTAATTAGGTACGTAGGCGATATTGAATATTTGCAAAGTCGATATACTAAACAGGGTGGCGGTGGCGTCTGCGTGTTAATTCATTGCACACGACAGTAACACTTGTTTATGACACAAACCTACGTCTGCAATGACACGCGTCAGTGATTTCATTTTCACAATTAGCTGATGAATAGATACCGTGTTATAGGCAAATTTAAATTTCAAAAGAGATTGAGCAAACATAAAAGAATCATGCCTATCAACGTTATAGAACTTATTTTTGGGATTGACACGAAATCGGCTTATCCTTACTCAAATTGAAAGAGTTCCAAGTAATGGAATAGTCTGTGCAGACGTACTGTCTCTATAGACTATCCGATTATTTCACTATCTGATCACATTGACAAAATAGGAATATCTATTTTATTTTTAAATTTTCGATAACGGTGTATTTTCCTTAAGTTCTGAATACAATCTAGTACTGTGTGCTCTTCCTATAGGTATTCATCGTCGTTCGCCTTAGAACTTGAGGTCCGTTTTACACACTTTGACCTACTCCTATATAATCAACGTTTTAATTCACGATGAACATTGGGGTCTAAACAAATTCTTTAATATATCTAAGCTAAGTAATCAGAGAGAATGAACTGTACTGATATGCAAAAATAAATTTAAATTTAATATTAAGCTGAATTCAGAAAACTTAGCTGAGTCAGTGAATTTGATATGCGTTCTTTTTTTCCTTCCTTTAAAACATGTTCGTTGTTGAAACAGTGTGTGTTCTGTTCTATACAGACAATAACACCTTCGTACATCTATTGCAAAGTATTTTTTTTCTAAACGTTTGTGAGTTGTAAAAGCCAGCAAGCGGCCCGAAAATCGTTTGATGTACGATGACTTTAAACCTATGAAAGACCTTTTAAAACGATTGAATAAAAGGTACACCAGTCTAGTATAAGTTAGAAACCACTTTGTTAAAAGGATAGTCGTGACTAAAGGTAACGGTAAATGTTAAACCGAACTCACTTATTAGATGTTTAGGGATGTAAATAAATGAGGTTTGTTTTAAAACTTGCAGTTATTTAGACATGCTTAATTGAATTTCCCATGGGTTTCTTTCTGTGTACAAAGAAAAAAATGTAAACCAAGATGCCGGTACAAAGTATTCCAGTAAGCAAATAGGAAAGGCGGTTCATGAAATCTTACAGTTTCACATGATAATATATTGAATGCCGTTTCAATGAAAATAAACCTTTTCCTATAAGTCGCGCCCGTAGTTTTACTCATATTGAACTTAAATGTAAATCAAGGTTTTGGACTTTCATTAAGCTAAATTCAAGAAAACTTTCGACTTTACTCGTAAATCCTAGGGTTTACGTCGACTTGGCTTTTACACGCACATTTTTTTCGACACAGAGATTGTTCGTAAACTGATTACGAGGCATGCCATGGCTCTGATAGTTGATCCTTTAGTTATTTGCGTTCTTGATCGCGTTCATTGACATATATATCGATGATCGCGTCAGTATGAAACTAGTAAAATATTTTTTGTCTTTATATGATCGTTACATCACTTACTGCCGCTGTTCAACTCGATTCAATTATGATTTGTTCTCCAGATTGAAGTGTTCATGTTAAAACGAAATTGTAGAAAGAGCGAAAAAATGCTCTTAATATTCTTCACACGGCTGTTTTAAAGTAATTTCTAAATCCTACCCGAAATGTCAAAATTGAAATGAAAAATGTGATGCTCGTAGAAAGTGGAATTGGCCACGTACCGACGTACCTATACAGGTACATAAATTATAAAAGCTTCCACTATACCTTCAATACATTAGTGATTTTATCATACAAACATAGAGAAGAGAAACAAATGACTGAAAATACATGAACGTTTTTTAAGCAACCCTATTCATATCGTGTACTTGTTCGAATTTAATATTCCTTTTATTCGCCAACATGCTAGTAACACATTTTACGTTTGAATTGGTTAAGAAATACAATCAATAGTTTTTTTTACGAAATATTAATTCGTTTACATAGTCATAATATTAAATTTAGATTTTTAGTTCTGGACACATTTCAATAGTATGCTGATGAATAAATAAAATTTGAAGTACTAGGTGCACTATACTTTTTTATTAGTTTTAGACTATATTAACGCAAATATATTTTATTGTGATGTGATTGTTTGCTTAATTGTTAATATTGTTTTAGTATATTTTATCTTGTAAATTAAAATAATTATAAAACGGAATGGTACAAGCAGGTAAGTAAGATGAACGTCGTTTATAAGGTTTCAGCACCCTTTAAGACAAATGTTTTATGAATCTGACAGAATAGGCATAATAGTTGGTTTCAAATTATTTCCGAACGAAAGATGTAGGAAATCAAAATCGTTAATTCTAAGATTCGCCAAATCTTGTGATGTATGAATAATTTTGAAGCACTTACTTCTGAATTATTCATAAATTTATTTTAATTATTTTTAGTATCTATATAACCATAGTTGATAATGATATAGCCACAATTGGTTTATAGTAAACGGAAGTGGTGATATTGTAGTTTTGTTCTGATATTATTTTTATATAGCAATATTCTTAGATTACGTATTAATGATTTAAGGAATAAATTTATACAAAAACTTGTTCTCTTCTATTTAACCGATAATCTGTAGGTAAACCCAAATTTGGTTGTTCAGTTGACTACAATAATCACTACATAGTATAGGTATTTGACGTCGCCAGCGGCTTCGCTCGCGTCAATTATACATATAAAACATATAAAAAAACGCATCAAAATTCGGTGCGTAGTATTTAAGATTTAAGCATAGGGACAGACAGACAGAAGACAGACTTTGTTTTCACTACATAGTATTAAACAAAGTCTGTTGTCAAAGGAGGTAGCATTGTGCCAATGGACATTGAACATTCAATATTTCTGAAGGAATAATTCTGAAGCGATTCCGTTACAACGAATGCTTGCACTGTACACGTAGTTCTGGGTATTTCCGAGGTGATTCTGCACTGTACACGTAAGTTAAGTACCGAGGTATAGTACCTACCTAGGGGAGATATGTGTGATAGACAGTTTTGTAGGCGTGGAAGTTTTGTAAGGATATTGGGTAGTAACCATTTTGAAGGGCCACATGTAGGTATAAAGCCTTTCGTATTGTATGGCGCTGAGTGTTGGGCCAGAAGATGGATGAGAAACACTTGCTTTCATTTGTTATGTTATGTGAAATCGTTTTGCATGGTGAAGAGATGGTTTGTATGTAAGTAAATAAGTGATGAATATGAAAGTAGAGGGGAGAAAGGGACGAGGGAGGGCAAGGAAACTATAGAAAGGGTAGGAGGAAATGAGGAAATGTATGGACTGTGAGATGATGGATGTGTAAGAGAAAGAGGTAGGTGACGGGCGATAGGGCAGTAAGTATGGAACAGAAGGATTTACTGCGCTGACATTAAATACCATTGAGACCAGGGCAAGATAATGACATGTTTAATTAGTACTAGTGTATAGAGTTTTTTTTTAGTCTATAACAGTAATAGAACAGTACAATAGAACATATTTTGTTTTAGAGTTTTTTAACCAAATAAAGTATTTAATAGCTTATTGAATGAACTGTCGGACAAAGACTCGGACACCCTATCACATTATACATGGTGTCACAAGACCCATCACCAAGCCGAAGTCTACTCGATTTGGACATCATGCCAAGTCATACTAAGCAAAAATTTTATCGGGGAAACGTTGTTTTTTAAGTAGACGCATTTTTTAAACTTCAAATAAAATTACGCGCGTGTAATTCCCGAAATACCTACTTATCCATGGGTGCATAGGACATCTATAGAACAAATTAGCGGGGTAATTGCATCGATTTTGTAACTAATTCGAAAAATTGCATAGTGACTTTGAGCCTCCATATCTCCTGAACCAGTAATTTCCCAGGTATGTTGCCCAAGTAAAAAAAACGTAATGATTGGTACTATATGGGATTTCAGTTTTCGTTAAGGCGACGGTTCCTACGTACATAAGGTCAAGCAATGCATGATGCAATAAAAAAATATGCCATTTTCGACATGTCTTTATATACGTAGGGACCGTCGAAGGGTATTTTTACATCCTGTATATTTTCTCGATGAAGCGGTAGAAACTCGCTGTGTGTGAGCGAGCGACGAGCGTGCGAGCTGTCTTTCTGCCATGAGTGAGTCAGTGTTCTGAAAGGCTCAAAAGTGATAATATTCACGTACTTACTACTTAGGTATCTGCATTTTGTATTAAAATGTTTTCACGTAAAAATATTAGAACCCGTTGCCGTATACATCGGCAATAGTAAAAATTACACCTTATAAACATTTAAATAATTTAAGATAAATAGAGACCTACTCACCGGTAGAATGTACTCGTATTTGTTATTTTATAATTAACGACGTGTAATTAGGGTATGTTTTCATTGTAGCTAACTTTAAATCTTTATTGTCAAAACAAAGATTGGATTTGTATTACCCGTTGTTGTTAAAGGTCTCAATTATGAGCGGTATTGCGTTACTTTGAAAACATGTCACGCTGTTATTATTTTCATTCACTTCGCTAAATATAGGATCATTATAACCTCTTTATCATTAGCAAGTTTGAAGATATACGCAAAAAACCCCCGCGCAGTGCCACGTTTATATATATTCATACAAATGAGAATATGTATTTGGATCATCATTACGAAGACATATTTAGAACATGATTATTCTTATTCTATAGAAATGCCAAATGCTCAATTTGCTTTTAAGTTATATTCATATCATCAAGTGTGGGCCTGTAATATTTTAATAAGGTGTACCTGTTATGTTATGTGTTACCAGATATAAATGTTCAACCCATCGGTGCGATAAATTATGTTTTTAGCTTCCTTTGATGAATATATCGAGATATATTACAAATTGACGAAAAATCTGGTAGCCTCAAATATTACTTAAATACAATTTTAAACATTCTAATTCCAACTCGCGGTGAATTTATACCATAAATTAGTGAATTAACGATTTAACACCCATTAAATACAGTTATAGGCTTCCAACTCTACTTGCGAAATATACATGATATCAAGTTTAATTAGGTTTAGGCGTTTAATCGCTGTGAAATTAGATCTGACAACACTTAGTCCTCGATATTGACAAGGTAAATAATTAAATCAAGGGTTCCGTAGCAGAGGAATCCAATGAACTTTATTACGAAGGTATAATACCACTATTATTTATATTTATTTTCCCAGCAGCAAAAATAATTTAGCATTTCATGGTGTTTGTATGCAACAAAAAGTTAGTTCAGAGCCTTCTTTAATTTTTATTTTTTATATTTATTTATATTCTACCACATACACACATCACCATCTAGTCCCAAACTAAGCAGAGCTTGTACTATGGGTACTAAATAATGGTTAAACATACACATATCCTTTTTTTTGTAGATACATACATATTATAGGTACATAGAAACACCCAGACCAAGACAAACATCCATGTTCATGCACACAAAAGTTTGACTTGAGCGGGATTCGAGCCCGCGACCTTCAGCGTAGCAGCCGCTTACACTTCCACTCGGCTTTCTTTTTTTATAAAACAACTCCCGCACTAAGATTAAGAATAAATTCTGTGTTTACTTTACAAACACAACCAACGGACGCACAGAACACCGTGACTCGAAACCACAATTAATGGATCAAACAAAGTATTTTTTCGTGTGGGAATCGAACCCACAACACTCGGCGCAGTGTCAAGCGACGTGGTGGCCGTTTAAACCACTACGCCAACCGTGCACGCATATTTATTTTAGTTGTACACCAAGTTCCAACTATGCAGTCTCAATATTTTTTTATTTACAGTCTCACGCCTGTATCCCCGAGGGGGCAGGCAGAAGTGTAAATATTACACACAAATTTCGCCATGAATTTTAAGTCCCACGTAATAGGGGGCGAGCCTATTGCCGTTACTGGGCACATCCAGTTTCAATAGTTTTGCAATAAAGTGGCAGTGACGGATAGACGGACGGACAGACAGACAGACATGGCAAATTTACAAGGATTCCGTTTTTCTCTTTTTGGCTATGGATCCTTGAAAAGCCACAATAGCGGTTTGCAAAGAAATTTCTATCTTTATGATTGTTTTTTATTTCGACATCATCAGTCTTATTATTATGTTAGTATTAGCTTGCTAGCTTAGTGTTTTAGCTGACACCGAAATTGTATTTTGAACATATTGCGATTTGATTTTGAACTTTTTTGACACTTTGTATAAGTTTAGATCTATCAGTGTTAGTTTATTTTCCAGAATACGTTAGTAATACCATTTATGACATAAATAGGACACTGAGACAACTGGGACACTAGAAACTGAATTTTGGCCTTCTGTTTATATATTTATACAATCATAAGTATAAGAAACAGTAGCTATCTTATAATTCGAATGCTCAACTAAAACCTAAGTTGTAGATGTCTAATAACGTAATCGAATACCGTCGGGTGACATTCGCAATTTCAGAGTGACAGAGACAATATTCACGGAGGAACAGCCATTACAGTGTTTAACCCAAGAAGATTGATATCTGATGAAGCTTGAGTTATGAATGTTCTACATTTTGATATGTACGACGTCCGTTCGGTTCCATTTGTAAAGAGTTAGAAACTACGGTCAGTCTGTGATATGTAATCACTCATGCTCGGAATAACCACTTGGCTGAGTTAAAATAAGTGGTTGTTTAAAAGTGGACAATGATCCAGTATTTATATACGAACTGTAAATTTTTAGAAATATTAATGCATTTCGTTTGTATTCGACTGCAACTTTTTCTTTGCACCGTTTAATTATATTAGTATTTGAGTTAAGCTTAAAAGAGATTTCATCATCATTTCCACTAATGGACACAGACGTCAAGGTTCTTCACTTAGACCTATCTTGAGCCGCCTGCATTCAACTACTTCCAATGGTTCAAACAAGACGCTGTGACGTTCAGTGCGTTGCCACCACACCAGAACCTAATTGTTCATAACTCTTTATGTACAGGAAGGTTCTTATTCCTGGTCGAAGGACTCTTTACGAGGACCGCTTACTCCTTACGGGGTTTTACTCCAGGTCAACCTCTGTTGACCTGAAGGAAGTACAGGAACACACATGCATCACAAGGTAGGCTCTATTTAACGTGGTAAGTACACAAACTCATACACAATATGGATATTGGTATGGTATGTGTTCATCTCCTTTTCCTCGCATGATGACGCATCTCTCGTAATAAAGAATCTTTTTTTATTTGAGTGAAAATCTTAGCATATTAACAAGGGTCAATGTATCGCTATAACCATAGTTGTATAAAGTAAATGTATCTGAACTTTAACAATATGAAATGTCACAATGGCCATTAGCGCAACGTAAAAGCATCGGATACAACTTGTTATATCACATATTAAATCGCGAGTATTGCCATTAGTTGTGACGAACCAGTGACAGATACTGCATTGCGTATTATCACAGTTATGCACAGATTAAGCCTCAGCGTTCATTTTCAGAACGGATGTGAAATAAGATTGGTAGGTCAGTCGAAAATCTAAAATGGTGGCTGATTAGTTAATGGCCAGTAATTCAAAATTTGAACTCAACGTTCTCTTCTTCTCTCTCGAGCTCTTTATCATGTTAATATAGAGCTTAGACGTTGAGTTGTAATTTTGAATTGAAGATTTAAACTTTTTGTAAAATTTGATTTATTTCATAAAATTACTTGACATAGCCCGCGGTTTTGTCCGCGTGAATTGTGTAAGTACCTCAACCTTCTTCAGGAATCACACTATCAATTTGTGTACGAAAATCCTTTCGATAGTTTTTAAGTTTCTCACTTCAACTTGTAATGGGTATGATAATATTTCAATTGCGTAGATTAAAAAAAGAGAATAGGAGTATCGGTATTATTTTTTGAAAGGTACCAATTCAGTTAGAACGTATGTAATGCAAGGTGAGCTATATCAAATCTGTAATAATCACCTGTTTTTTGCTCTTGAGTAATAACTGTACTCTCACAAATATCAGTGCAACGTGGAAATTATTAGGTAAATCTACCTTCAAATTTGCATTAGAAGCTTATAGTTTAAGCTATCAAAACCATCGTATTGCTAGTTATACGTAGTATGTATTTAAAAAGAAATATGGACACGTTTTATATCAGTTATACATTTTAAACTGGTTTTTATAGTATGGTAATGACATACCGTATTATACAGCCTACGAATAAATCCCCCCCGTGATCTCCACCTTGTCGTGCTGGGGGGGCTCAGTAACCGTGGGTTTGAGGTACACCCACGGTGAAGCTAAGCGGGATCTCGGGAGGGGACGCTCCACGTGGACTTGTGTGAGGGCTGCGTAGGATGTGTCTCAAGGTGCGGGTGCGGGGGAGACTTCTGTCTGTCCCTCGCAGTCGGGTGCGGTCGCGGGAGGAGAGGCGTGTCGGTGTTGCGTTGCCGCGCGCCCTATCTCCCGCGACCAAATGGGGGCGCATCATTGTTCCGTCGCGGTGGGGCGACAGAGGAAGAGGAGATGCGGTGGTTTGCTTTGCCCTCTTCCCTATCCTCTGCGGCCGCTGGGTGTTTTGGTGGCGGAGCCCAACACCTTCATCCGGGGTTTCGTTTCGTTCGGAGCCCGCCTGACCATCTGGCGGGCCAATACCCGTCGAGGTGTAGCGAGGAATGCTTCGGTAAAACCCTACCCTCCGACACATGAGTACATGAGGAGCACGGGTTGGTTCTTAGTCAGTAAGAGTCTGACAGTCCCCTTCCTCCTTCCGCCCCAGGGCGGAGGGACTCCATGAGGATTTTCCAACCCGACACCAAAAAAAATTAAATAAAAAAAAAATAATAAAAAAAGCCTACGAATAAATATAATTACGAGGAACTAACTACCAGTCTATTTCGTAGTGAGACTCGTTAATTGAAGGTAGGTAAAGAGCTGAAATTTGGTTATATTTTATACATGTGACCAGCACTATAAAGACGCAAACAAAATATTAAAAAGCTTTTTTATGGGCTATTGCTAAAGTGATAATTTTATTCGTGCTGCATATATGCATGTATAGATAGGTCTACATATAAAATATTAAGGGTTTTTTTAAGAAATGGTTTTATGGCAAAATATAGGTACCTATTATTTTGCCTAATCATCAATGAATACGATAAAGTAAAGATGAATAAACCATAGTAATTGTAAAATATCACAGCTATTTATTGTAATTTATTTATTTTTACCTTACGGCACACTGTGGGCTGAAATCAGCGTTTCATAGACATTCAAATATATTTTTTTATGTGTCTTTTTTTCACATGTAATACTAGAGGAGACTAATTCCATGCCTAAAAATATATTTTTTATGAAATGGGTACGTACGTACGAAATCTGAGAATATTTTCTTTGAAAATTTGTATGGAGACAACATAAAAAAATACGATAACTCTGCTATCGCACAATTGGCCCTAATTCCCTTCTAGGGGATTAATCCTTGAATTATTTATGATTTTTTGACATACTCGGTATCACGGCCTCAGGTGCGCTTTTTTTTTAAAAAGTGTACATTTTATTTTTTAATTTTGTATTTGTGGCAATTTCTTTCGACCAATTTGGCTTAACATAATATATATGAATATGGCCCGGATATTTGGATCATATTCATGTATTTTAAGCCAAATTGGTCCAAAGAAATTGCCACAAATACAAAGAACAATGGTCACTTTGGCCTTTAGCACGTCTGATAATCTAAATCCTATACCAAAAAAGTACATTTTTTTAATATTTTGATCAAAGCAAATACATATTTTTAGGACTTGGGAGAAAGAAACAATGTATTTACAGTTTAGTTTTTAAACTATGCCCCTAAACAATAATGAAATGTTATGAACGCAGCCATAACCTTATTGTCAAAATATGCGTTTCATTATACGATATGATAAATAAGAATTTATGTTACTTTGTAATAAAATAAAATATAACTTTTACAATAAAATATCAATAGGTGTTTTAGCTACATATAAAATATTAAAAATATTTTTATTACGTAGTAATTAATCGTTTTTTTTTAATGAAAAATCTAAGATTTGTCGTGAATGACGTGAAATGGAACAAATACGCCATTTCGGTATCTGTCACTGTTATACCCGGTACATCAACGTCAATCGTTCCTCGCTTGCTATGAATTGAGTTTTTTAGTTTGTTTGTTAGAAGAACATGTTTTTCTACACACATATATTAGGTACCAGAATAGTTTAATGTATATATTTTTACGAATAAACTAAATAAAAACACAATTTAGTTCATAACCTCAAACATACTTTTTATAGAATAAAAAAGGTAATCCCAAGTTTTTAAAATTCATATCTATACTAAAGTTAAATAAAGTAACATAAAAATACTGATAAATAACTCCACAGCAATAGACATGAAAAAAGAAATTCTGGTCCACCTTTGTATGGGAACCGAACATTGTTCTTTAAAAAAAAATATGTACATTTAAAAAAAAAGCGCACCAGAGGCCGTGATACCGAGTATGTCAAAAAATCATAAATAATTCAAGGATTAATCCCCTAGAAGGGAATTAGGGCCAATTGTGCGATAGCAGAGTTATCGTATTTTTCTATGTTGTCTCCATACAAATTTTTGAAGAAAATATTCTCAGATTTCCGTTTACGTACCCATTTCATAAAAAATATATTTTTAGGCATGTAATTAAATTCCTCTAGTTGTACATGTGAAAAAAAGGACACTTAAAAAAAATTATTTGAATGTCTATGAAACGCTGATTTCAGCCCACAGTGCGGCATTAGGAAAAGGCTTGCAGTGGGCAAACTACGGAATCCTAAACAGATTTAGTCTGTTACGCACAAGACTGCTTTTTTCAATGAAACCATTTCATAAACCATTCTTTACACAAGACTTTTGTTTAGCTTTTTAGGTAAAATTACTAAGCATGATAGCTTTTCTAAAATATAAGCATGATAGCTTTTCTAAAATATAAGCATTAAAGTAAAATGTCACACAAAGTGTTAGTGAAGCCATTTGAAATCCGAGGATATTAAACTAGTACAATAAAAGCAAAATTCTGTTATGTTGCTTATCCCTTCTTCGTGTCAAAATGGATTAGGAGGCCCTTTTTAATGGTTATATATGAACGTAGTATTAAAATAAGCATTGATAATATCACCTCTGTTTATAAAGTGTCCCTCTGTTGGGCACGAGCTTCTACGCATCATCAGAAGGGTGAGGCTGAGACCATAACCGACTACGCTGGCCTAGATTGGACTTTACATAATTTTTATTAACATGTAATCTCTCTGGTTTGCTCACGATGATTTTCCTTAACCGTTTAGCAGGCGATAGGTTACAATTAAATACGCAATTAACTTTGAAAAATTTGTGCTGCGTGGCACGGATTTGAAGACGGCCCCTGTTTTGCATAGCAGTCTGTGGGTCTTTTCACTAGGCTAGAAGCAGCACATTCTAATAGTTATGGACAATACTGACCTCACGCCAATACTGAATGTACTATATATGAAATTCAAATTCAAATTCAAATCGTTTATTTGCGAATATAGGTAAGTACATGGCTGGAAAAAATACAGTGGTTCGGCTATATTCAGCTTGTCAAGCGTGCAATTATATTTGTGTGATTATTAGGCTTAGTTTTTGCAATGATATGATTAAAACAAGTCAGAGAAATTAGAATTTATACAATGTCAATATTTTTTTTAATTACGTAATGTTAATTTAAATTCATTAGCGTTAATAATTATAAATTAATTAAATTTGTCATTTAAATATTCTTGAATGGTATAATAAGCCTTATTAGTCAATAATTGTTTTAATTTATACTTAAAGATATCTGTGCTAGCACTGTCCATTACATATTTTGGCAAATGATTGTAAACTCGAGGTGCCATGCAAAGTATACTCTTATTTATTAGTGATGTACTGTTCTGTGGATAGGAAATTTTATTGTTTAGTCGCTTACTCTTTAATCTTTCAAACAAGGCCTTATGAGTGTGTACAAACACAGATACCTCATAAATATAAATACACGCCAATGTCAAAATTTTGAGATTTACAAAATAGGGTTTACAGGAATCAGTCGTCTTAATGTTACATATAGATCTCAAACATTTTTTTTGGGCCTTAAATACAGTTTCATTGTTTACTGAGTTACCCCAAAATATGACACCAAATCTCAAAATCGACGCTACATACCCATAATAAGCAGTGATTACAGCAGACTGATTTACGATTTTTCTCAGCATATAAAGTGCATAGGCGAATCTGTTAAGTTTAGTACAAATACTTTCCACGTGAATTTTCCAGTTAAAATTAGAGTCAAGATAAATACCTAAAAATTTTGCACTCTCCACCTCATGAAATTTTTGTCCATTAAGGCGCTGTCCTAAGCGACTGTTTTGGTAAATGAGGGGGTGAAGCAGGGGAGGTGAAGTGAGCTTAGCTTCGTCTACTGCGGGGCGCCCCCCTTCATTCTCGTCGCGTGCGGCCGTATTCTGGCGACATCCGTATTCCAATATTTCAAAATCGCAAGCAAAACGTTTTAGCATATTGAATTGAGATACTGATATTAAAATTTATATTACATACATCAATCTGTTTGTATAATATAGGCATAGCGCAATTTTTGTTCTCAGTGCAGCCATGAGCAAAACTGGTTTACATTAGACGTTATAGGTATTAAATGTTGACGAAAGTAGGTAAATACCTACGTGCCGTAAGATGATAAAAATAATTAAGTCAGTTCCATGTATGGAGAGGCCATTATTATGTTTGTTTTGTTTTTGTATAAAAATAGTGAAGCAGTGCATAGAATACCTACATCTAATTCCATTCCTGCCAGTTTTCAAATCTGTTTTGCAATAAATTGGCTGTGACATACGGGCGGACAGACAGACAAACAGACAAACATTGCGAATTTATAAGGGTTCCGTTTTTACAACTTTTGGCTACGATACCCTAAAAAACACAATACTGCTCTACTAAACGCAAAAGCCGTATCTCAACTAAAGCGGGTTACCTACGAGATAATTGAAGTTTAGTAAAAGTTCATTTCTTTTATTTATTTATGGATGTTTATTGTTATTATAGGTATAATTATTATGGTAAAGGTTTCGAAATACGTCGCCGTTTTTAGGGGTTGTGAGTGATTGGAGAGGGAGCAGGGGAGGTC
This sequence comes from Euclidia mi, assembly GCA_944739405.2. Lineage (NCBI taxonomy): Eukaryota > Metazoa > Arthropoda > Insecta > Lepidoptera > Erebidae > Euclidia > Euclidia mi. Next base: position 61,935,854 of record OX123184.2, on the reverse strand, counting down.
TTGAAACCATTTTCACTTGCCGGAAATACTTGGTTTCCTCTGAAAAAAAATATCTCCAAACATCGGTGTGTATGGCACTGCCAACTTCCACATTCATCACACTAGTTTAATAAACTAAGGTTGTCGGAGCCCTGCGAAGGGCTCCTTTTTTCGGATTAAGGGTCAAAAGAGAACCTAACATAACCTATTTATTTACTTATTACAGTCGCACCTAACCCAAGGCACTCGAAAGCAATGACGCACAAATTTGACATTAGCTGTCAATATGATCATTCCAAGATGGCAGTTTTGCGTTTCGTTTCACGTTTTTCACATAAAACCTAAAAATTACATTTGTAAAACTGTACTAAAGTATAAAAACTATGTTCCGTTTTGCATAATTGCCGAAGTATTTATGAAATTTTGGAAATTGTTTAAAAATATTTAGACGCAACTCTGGCAGCCAAAATTACTTTTAGGGGATTAAAACGAACTACCTTAAGCCCCCTACACTACCAATACCCTCAAATTCAGGCGACTCGTTTCGAAACCTAACCCATTATTATTTTTCAAACTAGATGAAACATCAAAAATGTATGTGGATATACCTTATTCATGAGATACTGCTATGTCGCTTAGAAAATTATAGAATTAGAATTTGAGTTACTGCTTTTTCGTTAGCTCTCGTCATACATGTTTGTATGGAAAAATATAAAAAAATTCTTTCGCTTCAAATATGTGTTGTTTCAAAGAAAATGAATATTAAAAGATATTTATTTATTTTCATTTATAATTTATTAACGAAATACAGAGTTTACAGCTCATCAAAAGTTAGCTGTCTGCTACAACCCGGCAGGTTTTCTTTATTCTCATCGAATGTTAAAGGCAGTGTGTGAGGTGATAAGACTTATTATTTGCTGTTGTTCACGAGGCACAGTTTCATTTACTTTCCTTTTACGGCTTGGTATTGTAGAAATTTCAAGCACTGATGAAACATTTTCCTCTCCGTGATCTCGCAATGCCATCCCTTGAGCTTGACGAGAATCAACAATTTCAGGCAACTGCCAATTCATATAAAACGCCACAAGCTTCTCCTAGAAAACATCATCTCTTTCTATAATTTCTATTTTTAGTGGTATACTTTCGCCACTCCACACAGCAAATAAACACTTTTGTTTGCGTGTAACGTGGCGTTGCCCCTGAATTTGGTAATAACAATTACAATATTTGTTGAGACTAGTCAGTTCACTTTTTTATCATGTTTCCATATTTGTATTTTATTTGCTCTTATACTATTCTCCAGGCCATTCTTATAGGCAACTTTAGAACATTAAAGGAGATGTACCATTTGGCCACACATTATGGGCCTGGCACGGCCAAACACGACACCATGTGTGTTTTGAAGATAAATGACTACTCTATTAACCTGTATAATTTCTTTTTAAATAAGTTTTGGTGGAAATAAGATACGAGATATTTGAAATTGAAATTATTCCGCAACTAAATATACCTCAAAATTGAATTTTTACATAAATATAATACCTAGATGTAAATAAAGGTATGTCTTTGCGTCTTAAAGAACAAAAACTACATAAAGAGTGGCCAATAATAATGAATAATCACCTGTGTACTAGGGAACCTCGTACTATGTATACTCGTCCAAAAAAGCTAACCACAATCACAAACACCGCTGCATATTCTTAGTATGGGTAGAAGGTACTGATCATTATTATTGAATTTATATTCAATTACATTACATTAAAACCGTACGAAAACACCAATAAATCAGATCAAAATATTTACGATACACAGTAGCAACACGAATGACATAACAGATAAAAAAGTGTTGCAAATGGTTTGAAAAAATATTTCCACTATCGATTAAAAAACAAAACGATTTTTACCGATTAATAATTATGGAATGTATAATAAATTATATATTTCTTGATTCTTTTTACAAATATACTAATAAAGTAAATAAAATATATTGTTTTCTAATATAATAATAAAAATATTATTTCCTTAAAACAATGTCTGCCTACCATACTTCATTTTATTTTTAATGCTGGCAACATAAGACATTCATCCGCTATTACCATAGCCTATTCAAAATAATTAATCTTTAAAAACTAAATTCTTTCACCGATACTCTATCAAGAAACGAAAACGATGTAAAAATTTTAAAAATTATATGTTTAATTTCAACGATTCACAACTTTCTGGCCGCTACAGGCCGTATTTGGTATTTCTCCTTTCCACAATCGTGTTTGGACCTATTAATCCATCTGGCGTGGCACCAATAATCGAATAATCCACAAGGCTCGATTGTTAGTAACAATCGAGCCTTGTGGATAAAAAATGTAACAATTTGTTACATTTTCTTGCTTCGCCAGTTGTTGCAAAGCCAGTTGTTCATTTTAGATTCCATGCGCAACTGATTTTACATTGCAAATATTTTATTTGTACAAAATATTTTTTACTAAGTTGGCTTTACTGCTGTTATCTCTTCTTTTTACCACTATACAAAAATTTCAATCTGTCAACATATTCTTACGCAATTCGAACCAGTCACTGCTATCCCTCTTGTAATTTTTGCTTATCACTACGGAATTTGAGTCAAATTTGTTAAAAAAATTGTTTGGCATTTCTTGGCTAGCTCTTGAACAGATCGTGTTAGGAATGACTGAAGTCAAATGTGTGTAAGACGTTGCAGAACTGTTATCTTTAACTTCACTGTAATTACAATAATGATAATTAGTTACGTACTTTATTATTTAAAAAATACTATATCTTGTGTTATCGCAAACAGCGAAGTCACTTTCTTACTTATAAATGATTGATTTTAGAAATTAAAAAGATATTAGATGTACTGAGACATACCTAATACGAGGGTCAAACTGAAAGTTCTTAGAACTGGCCACTTATAAACAATATAATAAAAAAAATATTCTAAAATTTGAAAATAGAACTCTTTGCCAATATTACTGAGTATATATTTCATTCATTTGTCATTTGTTTTACGATTTGGCGACAAATTGAAAATTGTCTGTGTCACGTCAACATGAATTTAACACGAGAAAATTTTCGTGCAATGATTTTTTATGACTTTCGATGTCATTTAAGTCAACAAGAAAGTTATGATAGACTACGATTGGCCTTTCACGATGAAGCCCCATCTCGTGCGACTGTTTACAACTGGTTTAATGAGTTTAAACGTGGTCGCACTAATCTCACTGATGATGTACGTGAGGGACGGCCTTCTACGGCGACGACTGAAAATAACATCTGTGTTGTGCGGCGTATGATAGAGACTGACAAAAGAGTGACCTATCAGCAGATTCGGACAAGCTTTGGCATCGGTATGAGTCAAGTACACAAAATCCTCCACGAACATTTAGCGGTCAGGAAGCTTTGCGCCCGGTGGATACCTCATAATTTGACTAAGGCTCAAAAACTCCATCGTGTGGATTGGTGCCGTAAAATGATTGAAAGATTTAACGGAGGTGACTCAAATGCTGTGTTCGACATACTAACAGGTGATGAAAGCTGGATTTACTGTTATGATCCTGAAACCAAAAGACAATCTGCTCAGTGGGTGTTTCCTTTCGAGGAGTTGCCAACTAAAGTGAAGAGAGATCGAAGTGCGGGAAAAAAAATGGTGGCCTCGTTCTTTGGAAGGATAAGTCATTTCGCAACAATTGTGTTAGAGGATCAAAAAACAGTTTCTGCAGAATGGTACAGTACCAATTGTTTGCCACTTGTCTTGGAAAAAGTTCGAGAGAAACGACCTCGCAGTAGGATCCTCCTTCACCACGACAACGCCTCGTCGCACACCGCCAAGCGAACGATCGACTATTTGGCGACATCAAACGTTGAATTACTGGGTCACCCGCCGTATAGCCCCGACCTCGCGCCTTGTGATTTTTATTTATTTCCAAAAATTAAAGAAAAACTTAAAGGAAAGCGGTTTATGAATGCTGAAGAAGCGGTGGCTGCGTATCGCGATGCCATTGAAGAGACCCCTAAGGACGAGTGGGCAAAGTGCTTTTCCCAGTGGTTCCATCGCATGCAGCGGTGTATTGACGTCAATGGACGATATTTTGAAAATATATAATAAAACTAATAACTGGCTAATGTAATCAGTTTTTGATTTTCTAAGAACTTTCAGTTTGACCCTCGTAGTTTATGAATAATCAAAGTTTTACCCGATGTACCTAAAAAGGTTTATGTTCAAAACACAATAATACAACATTCGTTACCGCTTGTGTGCAGATTGCGGAGCGCCATATTAGCGCTATCATCATTATTGTTCGCCGTGGCGGCATCTTAGCGCTCCAGGCGCTCTGACAAGCTAATGAATTTGAAATATAGGTACATAAAATGATTCGATTTTATGTTATTACTCTTTCAAAAATTGAAAACTGTGGCAGCTATGTATTGTGAGAATAAGTTATATAATTATATTGTGCATAATCGATAATATATAAGTAACATAGTTAGTCATAAAAGACTCTTATGAAAATAATTTGTGCAAAAATGTTACATATTTCATAATCACTTGGCCATGGATGAATTTCTATTTAATTACGACGCTTTCTTGTACAAATCCTTCGTAGAACTTCATTTCTCTAATTGTCCATATTTTATTCTTCTAATTATATATTTATAAGCACAGAAACAATAACACATTAAACGCAACAAGAGTATAAACTTAGGTCCTAAGTATATGTGCCCATAGTTACAAGAAAAGCCTATTTGATTCAAAGTATAACATAAAACATGCAATTACGAACTCAAATCGGCGTATTATAATAACAAACAGGTTTACGTAAAATTTCGTGCAGCGGAGAAGCAAGCGACATGACCTATCTCTCACAGGGCTCATAGCCAAATGATGAGGTCTGGGCGGGGCGTAAACTAGCAACTGACACTCAGTACACCGCTTATGCTAATAAGGTTTAAATTGCTGAAGCGTTTGATATTGATGGGATCTACCGAGCGTCAAAATCATAGACGTTTGGCAGATTTTATTTAATTTTACAAAATATACACGTATAATATGAAAATAAATAGGGTAATTCTTTAGTTCATTAGATTTCCTACAATATTATCGAAAAAAATATGACAGCTTACGATCAAAATATTGCAAACAGTGACACGAAAGATTATTTTCTGCCTCGATTTTGTGATTTTTTTACCGTGATTCTATTTTACGTACATGAAAAATTCTTTCAAAAGTCTTTTGTTCAGCTTTTTGACTTTAAGCTCTAATTTTTGGTAGTTTGTAATATGTACCGTTATGGCTAGATGCGCGACGAAAAATTAGGTGTTTCACGGCTTCTGAGGTATAACAGCGCCTTAAATTGCACATTCAGATTATTTAAATATTTTTTCCTATTTCTAAATGTCATTACACTCGTTTTCTCAAAATTTATAATAAGATTGTTACATCTCAACCATTCTACAACCTTTTTTAGAGTCTCAGTCATGTCAATCTCTAAACTTGTTTTTTCTTTGCTGGTGAACAAAACCGTGCTATCATCGGCAAATAACACCATTTTTTTATTAATAGCCTTGGGCAAATCATTTATATAGATAATGAATAATAAGGGACCTAGTACGCTCCCTTGAGGGACGCCCTGAGTGACTACACGATATTGGGATGAATAGACAGTCTCATTCTTTGTTTTTGGGCATATCCGAGTAATTTGTGTGCATTGTCTACGATTCGTGAGGTAGGACTCTACGAGATTTAAAACATTACCTCTGACCCCATACGCTTCTAATTTTAATAATAAGATTTTGTGATTAACATAGTCGAAAGCTTTTGTAAGGTCCATATACAACGCTGATATGAGAGCTTTATTATTTAAACTAATCATTGCATTCTGAATTAATTTATATACTGCTAAATCAATTGTTTTGTTTTTTCTGAAACCTATCTGTTCTTCTACAAATAAATTATTTCTTTCAAAATATTGGTACAGACTTGTATAGATGACTTTTTCAAACAGCTTAGAGAAAACAGGTATAAGTGCTATTGGTCTGTAACAGTTTATACTATGCCTGTCATTCTTCTTAAACAATGGTTTTATTATCGTGATTTTTAGTTTGTCAGGAAATATACCTGTGCCTATACATTTATTAATGATATGGCTTAGTACAGGCGCAATCTCTTCTTTAACTTCTTTTAAAATTTTGCTATTAACCTTGTCATAGCCAATACTGCTTGTGTTTTTCAATGATTGAATTAATTTACAAATATCTGAAGAGGTCGTAGGTGACATAAAAATAGATTTATATTGTTTGTTAAGTTTACTAGATGCACTCGTAAATTGAAAATTGCAAATGTTTTGCCCATTATTTGAATGATTTTGAATTGTAAAATAAGTATTGAATGCTTCTGCGATGCTAGTAGGGTCATTGATAATATTACCATTCACATTTAAATGTGAAATAGTCTCCTTAGGTATGTTATTTTTACTCTGGTTTATAATGGACCACGTAGCTTTACTCTTCTTCGCAGCCGTTTTGATAAAATAATCATTCTGTGACTTTTTTGTTAGTCTTATTATCTTATTAAGCCGCTTAGAGTAGCTTTTGAATGTTTGTTGATTGTCTTTTGTGCGATTTTTTCTATAAAGCCAAAGCAGATCCCGTTTACGTTTCGAACATTTACGGATACCATTAGATAACCATTTCGGGTTATTACGTAAAGACTTTTTAATTAATACTGAAGGGAAACATAAATCATAAAAAAGTATAAAAATGTCATAAAATATGTCAAAGGCAGTATTTGGATTATCAGTTTTGTAAACATCGTTAAAACTTAATGACTGAAGGCATTTTTTAAATATTTCTGTGTTTTCTTTACTCAAATTTCTCTTACTAATGTACCAATGAGTGAGAGAAAAACACTTTTTTACTGGACAAGTTAAAATCTGTGCTGTGTGGTCTGAAAGAGCAAAGTCATAAATTGTATATTTACAACCTCTCAAATTATGAAAAAAGTTGTCAATACATGTCCCGCTTTCTAAGCGGGTCGGTTCATTAATAGCTAGTTTAAGGTTGTAATTATTCAATATTTGAAGCAAAATGTCACGTTGATTGTTAGATGTCAGAGTATTTATATTAAAATCACCACATACAATAACCCTATTTTTTGAGTAGCAAAATTCATGAAGTAAAGAGTTCAATGCGCTAAAAAAATTATCTAACTGTTGTTTATTATTCCGTGGCGGTCTATACATACAAATTATTATAAGTTTGTGTTCAGACAGCTCAACACCACAGCACTCCATAACGCCGATAGTACTAAATTTTTCAACGGTCGGGATATTTTTATATTCGTGTCTGTTGTTGACCAATATACAAGAACCACCCCGCCTATTATTTCTATTAAAAGAAGCTGCCATAGAGTAGTTTGGAAGATATAGTAATTTGGTGTCATTTTTTAACATGTTATGTTCAGTAAGGCACACAACATCAATAGATCTACCATATTGTATAAGCCCTTCTAAATTCAAAGTTAATAGATCTGATTTGCTTAAAACGCCATTAATATTTTGGTGAAGTATATTGATTTTATTATACACGAAAAAATGGATCTGTTGCGATAGGGCTAGAGATGTTACAAACGTTGTCATCTAAATTGTATGGTTCTGTAACATTGTGTGTCTGAGTAGCTTTATTGATACCTTGTTTTAAATGATTTTGATAATGATCCATTTTGATTTTATTGTATTGACGTAAAATTTCTCTATGCAATATCCGAGATACATGAAAAGCAAATAAGCTCAGTCTGGGCATAAAAACAGAGAAACCCATGTCGATGTACTGCACATTAACAAATTTCGAACATATAAATTTTAATTCATAATTTATTTTTGATTCTCTCAAATATTTATTAAATGGAATTTCGCAAAAAAGTACATTTGTGTTTCTCGTACGACATAAAAAATTGCTAACACATATATTAAAAATACTTGGAGACCTGTCATTCATACCTCCCAGTACAATGAGATAGTCATTCTTGGTGAGACTATTTACTTCTAAACTTTCTGACATGAGTACATCCTGAAAGGTTGCACCTGGTTTCCAGAAGCAGGTTATCTGGAATCGTTCTCCAATTAAACGTTGAAGAGTATGCCGCAAGTATCTCCCCTGATCGTCAGCAATAATAATCACTTTATTGAACTTGGACTTTGAATCATCTGAAGGTGATTTTTGGAAGTTACATGATGACATAGAGGGTCGATGAGCCGTAACTTGTACGCCTGTGCCATTAGAAGGTACACATGCACTGCTTGCCTCAGTAAACTTATCTTGGTCGGAAGTGACAGCACTTATATGCTCAGGGTTCAAAAAAGAAGACTCTGTATCCTGAATACTCACGCTTTGCGCTTCACTGCTACATAATTCTTTATTAGGTTTATATAAACAAGCCTTCTTATTACGCCTTTTGCGTGCTGATGAAGGGGTCGCGCACATGGTTTCAGATAAGGTTACCTTTTTATAATTATTTATAACCAATTTTTAATTAAACCAATTGGCTTTTCTGCAAATCACTCTTCAAACGAAAGTTTTCAATGTTGAGATTCTCAATTTCCTGGTGAGCGCTTGCTAGTTGTAGTGATAGGCTATTGATTTTTTCATGAAGTTCAACTATTGACTGACTGTCGTTTAATGATGTATGAGGCAGACTTGTCATAGACACATCGAAGAGAGAACTTTCCATTTTCGAGATGTCACCCACAGAACTTCGGCGCTCCTTACGTCTCCTCTGTGTGATATTCTGGTCTATATCCATTTCATTCAATAAATTAAAATATATATATAATTGCAATAAAATATAATAGAAATATGTCAAAAAATTCTGTAGAAAATGTCAAAAAATTCTGTAGAAAATGTCAAAAAAAAATTCTATCACTCGGATTTGATCTCGAAGCTAACGGCAATCAATGTTTTCTTTGTGTCATAATATTTATGTTATTTTCTGTTTGTTTTGTTTGTTTCTGTAATTAATTTACTAACTTAACACACCACAGAATATTTCCAAAAAGTGCACTCTGAGGTTAGAATCGATCCCGATCTCTGTAAATAGCAGTCACTGACTATACAAGATGCGCCACAGTGGCAATTACGAAACTTCTCTAAATTCTTTACTGCTTGGCATAATATATTATTTACACAATGTTGTCATAGATGGCTTTAGAATCGCTGTCATCGATGTTTGATTTAACTAGCGCACAGATCTTCATTAGACTTAAACCTCGTAATTCAGCTGTGTTCTAACAGATGGCGTCGTTAACCATGTAATTAGCAGAATGATTTAGCATATTTCAATGTATGGAATGTTAAATTATCACTTTTATTACACTGTTTTGCACTGTTTTAATAGTCTTAGAAGATTCGATTGATTTCTAGTTGTAATTAACGCACAGTTTTTGCCTTTATTTACTTTATAAGATGTAAAACCATTTCGTCTATGTTTGTCGTTACTTTTTATTATCTAAGTTATTTTAAATTTAACACATATATATCCCTGCACTTCACTTTGTTTGTATTTATTGTGAATGTCTTTCGGTCAAAATATAGATAGTTTAATCACTTTTACTATTTTAAAAACACAATTTATACGGGAGCTCGATGTAAACAGTGACACAGTGCTGCCACCACCATGACTGTGCTTCTTTGAATTTGCCTTCTTGTTTTATTATTAGCATATCTTTAACAGTAACTATTTGATATTTCGACTTCGATTCGCAGACGATATCGTAGTCATGGCTGAGACCATGGAAGACCTAGGCACAATGCTCGATGGCCTCTGTAGAGTCTCCCAACAAGTAGGTCTTAAGATGAACATGGACAAGACGAAAATCATGTCGAACGTCCATGTTGTACCTGCTCCTATTCAGGTTGGGAACTCTACGCTCGAAGTTGTCGACAAGTATACCTACCTGGGACAAGTAGTCCAATTAGGTAGGTCCAACTTCGAGAAGGAGATCAATCATCGAATCCAACTCGGTTGGGCGGCGTTCGGGAAGCTACGACATATCTTCTCGTCCTATATCCCGCAGTATCTCAAGACGAAAGTCTTTGACCAGTGTGTGTTGCCAGTGATGACTTACGGATCAGAGACGTGGTCGCTCACTATGGGCCTTATCAGAAGGCTCAAGGTCACTCACAGGGCGATGGAGAGAGCTTTGCTTGGAGTTTCCCTGCGAGATCGAATCAGAAATGAGGAGATCCGCAGTAGAACCAAAGTCGCCGACATAGCTCTCCGGATAGCAAAGCTGAAGTGGCAGTGGGCAGGGCACATAGCTCGAAGAACCGATGGCCGTTGGGGCAGAAAGGTTCTGGAGTGGCGGCCACGTATCGGACGACGCAGCAGAGGTAGGCCCCCCGCAAGGTGGACCGACGATCTTGTCAAGATCGCGGGAGGAGGTTGGATGCGGGCGGCTCAAGACCGGTCTGTATGGAGAATCTTGGAGGAGGCCTATGTCTAGCAGTGGACGTCGTTTGGCTGATATGATGATGATGATTTGATATGGATTTTTACAAAATCTGTTATTACAGTTTTCGGATCTTCCTTGCTAGCTTGCTGGGATTTTACATAGTATTTTCTTAATCATATTTTATCTGAAATATTCAATATCTTTGAAAGATTTTGTTAAAGACTGAGTTTATGATGAATCAATCAGAATTTGAGAAATATTTATAGATTTTATTACTTCTACATTTGAGTTTAGTTCGAGAATGAACCGAACGTCAGGTTCCCGTGGGTGTCGTAAGATGTGACTAATGAATTTCAAAAGCGAGCAGCTGTGGTTTTTTTTCACGCTTGCCTTAGGTACTCCTTGGAGAATATAATTTTTAATATGGGCTAATATTGTAGAAAAAGTATTATCCATAAATATAATTCTGTACTAGACTGCCTCGTTGGTCTCGCGTCATAAATGTGCGCGTGGGATTGGGAGGTCTCGGGTTCGATTCCCGGGTCGGGCAAAGTGTTATTGGGTTTTTCCGTTAGGAAATTCTCAGTAGCAGCACGGAGTCTGGTAATGTGCTCGGTACGGCAATAGGCTCGCCCCCTATTACCTGGACCTAAAAATTCCTGGCGAAATGTGGGTGTAATATTACACTCTGCCTTCCCCTTCGGGGATACAGGCGTGAGTCTTTAAAAAAAACTGTACAGCTTTGTAAATGTGAATGACAAGCATTCAACTTCACCAGTGTTTTAAGTGAAAATGCGTACGCTTAATTGCATACATGTGGTCAAGCGTACAGAAATCATTAAGTGTCTTTATGGACTATCAGTCATTTATATATAAAATTCAGAATGTAAAAAATAGCCACAGCAATAATAAAGTAAAGTAGATTTTGTTAGAAAATATATATAGTCCTAGAACAAATGCAAATACAAATTGTAAATGAGCTAGTTACTTAAGATGTTTGTTTTAGACGTAGGAACCTATCGTTTTGCATTTTGTATTTATTCTTTTGAGCACGAAGACAAGTTTACGGCAAGTACATTAATATATTCAAATGTAATAATTTTATTAATTTAGTTAGTTATAGCTTCTATAACTAATTGTTAAACTCATCGTTGTATGATAATATAAAAATATGTGTTATTTAATGTAAGTCATACCACAACATTCTCTTAAAACGTTATATCTCATAACCTCTGGAAATATGCGAGGGTCCGTTTTAATATCATGTATCAACTTAATTTAAGAATCATTTGTATCGAAATAGTCTAGAGCCCAAACTAACATGAGCGGGACAACGCTAACATACCAACTTGATCTGAACAAATACTTATCGTCACTCGTTAAATATTTGCTTTAAGCTATTCAGAGATACGTTTGGGATTCGGCAATTGTGAATCAAGCCAATACTGAACTCCAATTGAAAACGAAAAGTTCATAAAACTTTGTTAAATTGTTCATTTATTGAATAAACATGATATAAATTGTTCAACGAGTGGGATCTGAATCGTTCAGAAGGAGAAATTATATTTTAAGGAAAACTAAGGAAACTTTACCCAGTCCCAAAAATAATATAAAATATGAGAATCATTTCCAATGTCAAAATTTCCAAGTATAAGTAATATACGAACTCTCTGGTCACAGTTTTTATTAAATCAACGTTCTCTAAAACGGTTAGACAAATTTAATGAAAGTCTATATATTTTATGATTAAACTAATTTTGTACTCTAATTTTTTATTTCGCTTTTAGTCATTAGTGGCACAATTCGACCATACATCATAGCATGTAACTTTTAATAAGTGATCATCATCGTTCTGCACTCACTGGTATTTATACCTAACAAGAATTACAGAATATTAAATTTACCACAAAGCGAGTGCCGTCTGCCTTCTGCAATCACAAGGGATAGCAATATTCCATATATATCAATAGCAACTGTTAAAGATCTTCATGACAGCAGGAGCCGATGACTTAAAATGCTCTCCAAGACACGAAGCAAGCAGTAATTAACAATTTAGTAAGCAAATAACGAAAAGTCAGCACTCGTGTGACTCGCATATTGCTAGTAACTTTAGCATGTGTCTACAAACATAAGACATTTGAAGTAAGGTGTATAATAACCGCCGTAATGCTTTGCAGAGACATCTTCAAAATTTAAGACATCTTCAAAATTTTCTTTTCTTCCCACCTTGGCGTCTGTTCACGTCAGAGCGCCCTCCATGGTATCAATTCATCGCTCAATCTATCACTGACATTTGTGTATTACGTAATACGGTTTATAAAAATAGAAAGCTTAAGTAATGTGCGCTGCCAGCTGTTGGGGATCTCTTATTACTTGAGTACGTATGCTGTTACTTGTATACTTTCATGCTGTTACTACGCTGCAATCAAACCACACTCTATGTTTAGATGATTTATGCACGTTGAAAATGTCAGTCGTATTACTGAGAAAAAAAAAAAAATTGTCACTAAAAAGAGATACGGGGTGGTACATTTATTATATATCTAGTTACCATATCAGATATGTTTTCATGCTTAACGCTGCAAGTAAAAAAATCCTTTAGAATTAGGAGAATGTAAGCCGATATATTTTATTATGCAACCTAAAAATTCAGGGGTTAAAATCGTTGTATTGTTTTTTTTTTGCGTTATTATACACTTGCGTATCTAAAACTATACTTTGTAGAAAGGTAACAAAATATAATATAATCAAATGTTAAAATTATTGACTTCCAGAGAAACATTTTCTTCCATCTAAACGCTTAAACAACAAGAGCTTTGTTAATTCCCACTGACTTAACATAATTAAAAAAAATACTTTGTACTCTTCATGAACAAGCTTCATACTCCTTATTTATAAGGGAACGGGTAAGTTTAATAAATGTATGTTTATTATACTTGTTCTAGCTTCCTTAGAGCGTGCTTAAGGAGCAGGATGGCTATCGTGTGCTATTAACGCAGAAACCTACACGCTGCAAGATTCTCATTTATTACGTTACTTTTACGTTTTAAACGTCGTGATGTTTTTACGAGGCTGCATGGTTTGTAATTACTAAATAATGTGATTAAATTATCTTCTATAACTTGCTCTTGCTCTTATTCTATTAAATAAAGGCATTTACGTAATTGTTTCCATTCTTGGTTTGTTGTAAGGGGCAGCAAGGGTAGGCCTCTCGCAAGGTGGACCGACGATCTGGTTAAGATCGCGGGAAGCGGTTGGATGCGGGCGACTCAAAATCGGTCTGTGTGGAGAACCTTGGGGGAGGCCTATGTCCAGCAGTGGACGTCTCTAGGCTGACATGATGATACTTTGTTGTATTGAATACTTTGTTGTTATCTTATAAAATTACATGGCTACGTATTGATCTTTTAATGACAAATGTTTGAAAGAAGTTTAGTTTCTTTTTATTTGAATAATTCATTGAAATTGCCCAGACATTTACATAGAGCGTAAAAACTAGTCAAGCTATTACAGGTGAGCGCAAAATATATTATAAAGACCATGGAATGAAAGGAACCAAAAGACCATATTAAGTATAGCTTCAATGAAACGTCGTTGGTACAAGTTTAATCGATTTTAGATGAAAACAGAAACGAATATCAGCCCACGCATTAAGTCATTGATTTTGGAAAAGTATTTCATGTTTTTTTTACTTAAAAAAAAAACAACTCCCGCATTAGTGGTCTGTGTCGTGGGGGACTTTACAAACATACAACTACCGGACACAGTGAACACTCGGACTCGAAGCAACAATTTGTAAATAACACAAAGTTTTGCCTAGTGTGAGGATCGAACCCACAACACTCGGCGCAGTGTCACGCAGTGAGGCGACCGCTTAAACCACTATACCAACCGTGCAGTCAATGTTCATCAGCATACAGCCTTTTGCAGTCCACTGCTGGACGTAGGTCTTGCCTAATTTGAGTGAATACTTGTTGCTGCTGTTTAATTACCTTATGCCGTACCATATCTAATAAAGCCCTATAATTAATAGCTTGGTAGTTACACTTTGGTGCATTTCCTTTACCATCGACAATAACTACTCTATGTGATCTTCTAACCTTTTACCGTGTTATATCAGAAAGCCGTTCACGGATCATATTCGCGCGGTAAGTATTCAATAAATATGATAATGTTATAGGATGAATATGTTCCTCGTTTCTTTAATGTACTCTCGTAAATCGGTGACTAGCACCTGTTTTCTGCCAATAATCATATCCATATCTCAAGATTGTACGCGCGACTTGTTTAATATCCAAAGTGACATCAAGAATGAATAAAATAGCTCCAGTGAAATCAGCAAGCATTATCAGCTCGTTATCCCAAATATTCTGGCAAATAAAAACATTATTAAGTGGCGTATCCGATGATTCGTTTCAATTAATAAGACATGAACCCACGTAAATCTCTGATAAATGAGAGAAATTGGAATGGATTGTACATTATTTAAGTCCGCTGGATTTCATTTATTATGTTCACCGTCGTGTATAGAAATAAACGCATTTTAGCAAAGATGACCTAAATTATCCAAAAATGAAGAAAAGTCAGGAAAGTCTTACATTAGGGAAGAGCTTGGCTGCATGGGCTTTGAAAAGCATCTCCCATTGGCCAAAAAATAAAACGATATCATATTTAACGATGACATAAAGATGTTTAATGTTCCTTGCTATTTTGGTTACCCCATTGCAAAGGACCGAACGTATAGAAATAAGTACATCAATGCTAAGTGTTAGCATATTTTATACGTTTCTCCATATAACACCCACGTTGTCACTTAATGGGGTTAAGCTGTATTGTATACCGCCCGTCATCTGAATACTATTTATATTTTTACCAACCTTTGACAATGTCATATACAGCTACATATAAAAAAAGTTTATTTATTATTCAATATTTTAGAATTTTTAGCATGTGATATGCATGACTGATTCGATAAAAGTACTTTCTGTTTTATGTTAAAATGGTGTTTCTAAGCCCTCGATTTAAAAATATGAACTACCTTTGTCTGCATTCAAGTCTGTGTATGAATGGAGACTCAGTTCGCTTGAAAGTCATTAATTTAAAACTCTAGGGAATATTCAATATTACCTATTTGTAGGTAGATATTTGTCTAGCCTTTCTAAGAGAGTTGCATTTGAAAATAAGGATTGTATAATATGTTAGAAGTTGCACACATGTTGGCTAGATATTAAGAATACATAGTACTTCCTACAATAAAAAGGGGTCAAATTCACACTACGGTACAATGTACGCGGCGCCAACAATAGTCAGTATGTACGTATCCGCAAAATGTGTCAGTCGAAAAATGGATATGAAAGTAACCCTGATCTTCACAGTAGGTACAACATAGGGACATAAATAACTTAAGTTCTTTGTAAGTGGTCCCGTGCTATATGGTTCACTATATCGCATTGTTAAAGGTTTCCTTTATATGACATGACATCATTAAATCATAGTTTAGTTTTATAGTCCCAAAAATTCAGAGCACTATCTACTATATTCTATGTATAGAATGTATGTATTTACAAAAAAAAAGTATACATGTATGTTTATCCATTATCTAGTACCCATAGTACAAGCTCTGCTTAGTTTGGGACTAGATGGTGTTGTGTGAATGTGGTAGAATATTATATTACCTATATGATTATATTATATAGTATGTAATGATAATGACCAACAAAATAATATAACACATTTTAAGTAAAACGATGCGCTGTTCGTTTCCTCGGATATAGTTTATCCCATTACCATCCGGAAATGAAAAACTTTACGATGAGATCGGTTTCTCTATTAGAGAACATTTGCTTCCAGCTATTTTCGTAAACTAATATTTTGTTTTACTTTGAGTATGTACGTGTTTGTGTTTTTTGTTCATCTTAATTCAACTGAAATATTTTGCGAGGCATTACTTTTTTGTCACGGTGTGGTACGTATTCTATTCTAAAATAATGAAATTCAGAACAATAAAAATAAGTTAAAACATGAACTTGTTTGAAAAAATCCCTTGGCTCGCTTATAGAGTTGAGGCACACTAGAAACTGGTTTTGTATACGAGAGTCAATGTGCGTGTACAGTAGCACTGGAAGAGACGATACCTTGCTAAGCGATTCTCGCCCTTATGGTGGTCTTGCGGGAAGTTGTTCGACTGTACATAAGGACCTATGAGAATATTGCTCGTCATTCGTATGACTATCGGTACAATTTATCTTTTGTTATCAAGGACTAATAAAAATGTTTGGCAGAGCGTACAATATTTTCCACCAACTGAAAAAATCTCGACTTAACGAATAATTAATACACTTCGTGTGTCCTTAATCTCGTGTCTCTTGGAATAAACTTGACTGACTTTTTATGCGAGTTGATGGATTCACTTTTGAAGTTGGCAAACAAATATTTTAGCTGAGTGGAACGTCGGGACAAATAAAAAGGTATTTCATCTTTCTTTTCGTTTATTAAAACGAAATGTGGAATGTTGTCACCTCAAGTTTGTTTTATTTGTAAATAAAGTTAAGCACTTTACATTTCTTGCAAGAATATTTAAATAATAAAAATCTTATTCAGAACAAAAGTTGGAAATGAATGTTATAAGCAAAAAATGAATTAAACATTTGGAAATAACTGTATTTTAAGTAGTAAGTATCGTGTTTATAAATTTCTTGTATGTTTCTTGTTTTAAACCAATACAGTGTTTTACAGAGAATACAAAGGTTCGTATTTACTTATAGAAGTCTAACATTAATAAAAATATATTAAAATTATTATTGTCAATGAATTGCTGACATTATCGGCACAATTATTACACTAACTACGGAATTCAATATTCGAAATATAGATAGATCTGTAGATTTTAGATTCGTTTTTGACAGTTTTTGACATAAGCTCCATACAAAAGAATATATCAAACACGAATCTTAAATCTACAGATCTATCTATAGTTCGAATATTTAAAATCAAGCACAGACATCGAACCGTTGTCTCGCGTAAACGCGCTTCAAACGCAATTAGAACGCAACCTTGTAAGCTATGCACACGGGCAACCGTGAAACGAGCCTCTATTGCGCGCACCTACACGCGCGGTTACAGGCCATACAGAAGTGCTGTAGTCAACCTGTTTACATGGCTTCAAAAGCATGCACACACAATATTAATAATAACATTTATATTACGTAAAAAATATATTACTTTATAGAACTTTTGATTTATATTAGCTTAAACAAGAATAGTCTGAAATTTGGACACAACGATAATATGAAACTTTGTGAAAATATTCGTCTTTTCAACATGACAAGAATTGCCATTTTTATTAACTTGATTGAATATACGAGAGGCATATGGCTTACGAATGAAATTATATTGCTGAAAGCGCAACCTATACCAAATATAAGATTTATTTTAAGATAACAGAGTGATGTTTCTTTTCAAACAACTACACAAGACTACAGATTAAAATAAAACATTACCTTCGTAAGGTTATTCTTGTCTGAAATTTTATACAGAAAATATATCTACTCATATTTATGTTATATAAAAAAGTAAAGTACTTACCTAATTTTACTTTTTCAGGCTTCCAGTTTACGTGAACTATATTTTTTATAAAGTAACGCAAACAAACGTCAATTTTCCTAAATAGAGCATCAAGAGAGAATTCTGTTCGAAGGTCTTAGACCTAATCCGGTGGATGAAACGAAAAGACCAACGCTACGAAGGCTCTATGAATAAACGGCCAAACTCATTTAGTGTTCTGATCTCTTCATAGCTCTTCTCATAGCCCTACCATCCCGAACCTGTTTGTATTTTTAATCTATATTAATAAATGAGTTTGAATTTGAATCGGAATTATCCTAGAGATTTTCTGCTCAAATGTTATTAATATACTTCTTAATTGTAATTAAATGTTATGGAACTGACATCTGATAAGAGTTAAAGGTAAATATTACTTTTGGCTCAGAATTCTTTATTACAATGATTATTATAACCCTTTATTTGTCGTGGATTATGTAGCCCCACGTCACTGTCAGATTAAATATCCACGTGCAAAACAGCATTATAAATTAAGACCAAATTTCAACACTTGTATTTGCTTCAGCTAGAAGAGAACATAAATAATGTATTTTAAAATTACTAGCTTTTGCCCACTGCTTCGCACGCGTAAATTGCGATTAGATAAAATATTTTATACAAATACCCCTATCCTCCTCTAGGAACATACATGTCAAATTTCACCTACCTACTTGCGCTCAGCAGTTTCGGCTGTAGCGTGTCTGTCAGTCAGTCAGTAACGCAAGGATTTTATATATACAGACAGATTCAAGTGATCTCATTGAAAATTCAAAGGCTTTACACAAACTCTGACCCCCTTTTCTACCCTCTTAGGTTAAGAATTTTCAAAAACAAAAATTCTTAGTGTTCACTATCGTCGTTTAAGAAACCAATATACAAAGTTTGAAGTCAATCCATTAGAGAGATAAAAAGTTAGATACAATCTTTGACCCCCCATCTTACCCCCTTAGGGGAGGAATTTCCAAAAAGACTTTCTTAGTGTTCACTAACATTATTTGAGGAACCAATACACAAAGTGTGAAGTTAATCCATTGAGGGAATAAAAATTTTCATACAAATTCTGACAACCAGTTTAACCCCTTTAGGGGAGAAATTTCCAAAAATCCTCTCTTAGTGCGCCCCTATACACCTCAAGGAACATACATGCTAATTTTCACCTACTTGCGCTCAGTTGTTTCGGCTGTAGCGTATCTGTCAGTCAGTAACGCAAGGATTTTATATATATATTTTTTTTATAGACTCACGCCTGTATTCTCAAAGGGGTAGGCAAATGTGTAATATTACACCCACATTTCGCCATGAATTTTATATACACATTTAAATTTAACCGTTTTGGTCGATCCCGTGGGAATTTCGGGAAATCCCTTATTAGTGCATCCCTACGGTCCCCAAGGAACATACATGCCAAATTTCAGCTTCCTGCGGCCAATAGTTTCGGCTGTAACGTGTCTGTCAGTCAGTAAGTAACGCAAGAATTTTATATATTACTAGAGGACGCCAGCAGCTACGCCTGCATATTTTTTTTAATTTATCTGTTTTGACCGATCCCGTGGGTATTTCAGGAATTCCCTTCTTAGTGCACCCCTACGGTCCCCAAGAAACATACATGCCAAATTACAGCTTCCTGCGCCCAATAGTTTCGGCTGTAGCGTGTCTGTCAGTCAGTCAGTAACGCAAGGATTTTATATATTAAGAAGATTATATAGATAAATAAAATTTGTCTGCCTCCGTGGTCCAGTGGATAGCGTATGGGTCTGTTAGAAGGTCTCGGGTTCGATTCCCGGATCGGGCAAAAGTGTTACTGAGTTTTTCCGAATTCTCAGTACCAGCACGGAGTCTGCCAATGTGCCCGGTAACGGCAATACGCTCACTCCCTATTACGTGGGACCTAATATGCAACATGGCAAAATGTGAGTGTAATATTACACGTGCTTGCGCTCAGTAGCGCTCAGGCGTGAGACTATAAAAAAAAAGTTTTAGTGATGAATTCACTAACGTCACTTTAGGAACCGATATACAAAGTTTCAAGTGAATCCACTGAAGTTTTTTTATGTTACAAAATGAGACACCCTTTCTTCATATAGGAGATTGACTTCGAAAACTCCTTTCTTGGTTTCACTAACATCATCTGAGGGACCTATATACAAAGTTTTAAGTTAATCCAATGAACAAATAAAAAGGTTTCATACAAATTCTGACTCCCTCCTTTTTAACCCTTTAGGATAAGAATTTCTAGATGCGAACAATATACTAAGTTTGAAGTCAGTCCACTGAAAGGACAAAAAGTTTCATACAAACGTTGACTCCTTATCTTGCCCCCTTATGAGCCTCTATCTTACCCCCTTAGAGGAGGAATTTCCAGAAAAATAATTCTTAATGTTCCTTATCGTCATTTGAGGAACCAATATACAAAGTTTGAAGTCAATCCATTAAACGAATAAAGAGTTTCATCCTAACTTTGATCCCTATCTAACCCCTTAGTGGAGGATTTTCCAAAGAAACAAATTCTTACTGTTTACTATCATCATTTAAGGAACCAATATACAAAGTTTGAAGTCAATCCACACACAATCCAAGAAGGAATAATAAGAAACACACTTTGACCCCTATCTTACCCCCTGAGAGTAAGAATTTTCCAAAAAATAATTTTCAGGGGTGAAATTTCCAAAAATCTTCTCTTAGTGCTACCCTATAATCCTCTAGGAACATACATGCCAAATGTCATCTTCTTGTGACCAGTAGTTTCAGCAGTAACGCAAGGATTTTATATATTAAGATCATGAAACTTGTTATTTTGGGTTACCCTCGACTAAACTACATAAATCTTAGTTTAGTCATATTGCTTACGTCAGTTTTCAAGCAAAAAGAAATGCAAGCAGAAGCTGCGATGACACTGACGGCTACATAGACAATTAAGCCTATATTATGTGTTTACTTAAAAACACAAAGCGTCGATTGAAGAAGGTTTCGTGAAAAAGGTTTAATGCTTACCAATTATTCATCCTGCTTTGTTGGTACTATACCTGTTGTCACCGGCCAGTTTACAAATTTCAAAGTTACGACGTAAATCGTAGAACTCTTTTGCATTTGAATTATCCTCATAGCGTTTTGTGATTTCCTGCACAACAGCTGCCAAATTCTTTTAATAACTAAAGAAAATATTTTTCCTTATTGTGTGTGTCTCTAGGTATAAATAAATATACCAGATACCGTAAGTATATATAAATTTCAAACATGCCGCGGAGGCGATCTCCGATTATCGTGGAGAGAAGCGGGCTTACAATAAAAGCTCCAAGAGCAGTGAAGATGAGTCTGAGCCTGAAGGTTTGTCATCACGCTCTCCTAATAAGCGGGAACGAAAATCGTTCTCTGATCCGCGTATCGACGCCCTTATGGAGCAGGTGAGTCAGTTAACAAATGTCTTACAATATTGCGTGCCTCTGACCTCGTACAAGCCTGCCTCCACCACTGATACTGCAGTTTTAACTACAGCATCCTCACCGTCCATGCCAGGATTTTTAATAAACCCTAATATCAGAGAGCTGAATTTAGGCGAACATGAGACAATAATCGATGTTTCAAAGGCTATTAAATGTCCACCCGCGAACCGGGTTGAGATCCTCACAAAGCTTCAACATTTCAACACCGAGGAGGGGAGGGAGGTGAAATACGTAAAGGCTTTAGTCATTTTTGGCTAAACCAGGTTTTACTGATTTATGTATTAATGATGAGCTTTGCCATCTCAATAAAGGTAAAGATTATTTAAGGCCGACGGAACGCGTCCTGGCCGGTATGACGCATGGTCTATTGCTACAAAAAGATATAATACGGGATAATTTACAAGACATGGTCAATTGGGTCCACTCTTCCCCGAGCGAATTGACACCAGCGAACTTATATACCAAGATTATGTTATTATTTAGACCAGATTCTTTAAATTTTAAAAATATGGATCAACTGCTGCAAGTAGTTTGTGGCAAAAGGGCCGAGTGCATTGAGGTTAGCAGAGACAGGTTGATTGTGGAAATTCAAAACAAGAATCTTCAGGGGACCTTGAAGATAGTCCCACCCAGTGTAAGTCATCTTTTCGATCACAGCTCGTTGCAACCTCTGATAGTCTTTAGGAGGAACCAGCACTTGGCTTAATATGCGTTCTTATCTGAAAGATAATAAGTCAGGTAAGAAGCGATTACCAGGGCGGGGAAATTTTCCGAGTACCTCTTTGAATTCCCATGTAAGTTAATCATTTCGGCCTCAGCGAAGTAAGAACTACCAAAAGACTCCCTTTAAGAAGGATGTTAAACCCGCTAAAAAAGATAAGAATTCCTTTTGTTCAAAAGATTGAATCGGGCGACCGGATCCCGTTTACAAACAAACCTCCTCTGAATTGTCTAACCAGACAATTTGTAAAACAATACAGTACAGTCATCTCGGAGATGACAAGAAATATAGAAATTTTAAAGGAACAGCAGGTCCTGGAAATGCCTCAAAGTGTAAGTCCAAGTTTTATTTCCAAGATTTTTTTAATACGCAAGAGCAGTGGAAGCCTTCGTCCTGTCTTCGACCTTCGGGGTTGAACAGGTATGTTCAAACGAAGCATTTTCATTTAATATGTCACACTTCAGTTCCGGAGTTCTTGCAAGCAAAGGATTGGATGCTCAAAAACGATTTGTCAAACGCATATTTCCATGTGCCAATAGCGGAATCTCGTCGTTGCTATCTAAGACTGATATATCAAGGCGAGTTGCTACAAATGACATCCCTACCTTTTGGTCTTGGATCGGCTCCTCGAACGTTTGCAGCAGTAACGAATAGGATCGCGGAGATCCTTCGTGCAAAAGGAAATCGAGTTCTGGTCTACCTAGACGGTGTCCTGTTAGTCCACCAGGACCGTGCCAAGCTAAGGTCACAGACCACGGAGGTTGTAAATCTCTTGGAATCCCTGGGTTGGCAAATAAATTATCAGAAGTCGACACTAACACCAGTACAGGAACTGGAATATCTTGGGATAACATGGAATACCAAGGTAAACAAGATATCACTGTCCTCGCAAGAGGTTCTGTAGCAGTTGCATTACAAAGACGAACTTGCACACTAAAACAAGCGCAGAAGTTGTTAGCGCAACTGAACTTCGCGAATTTTGTAGTACCGAGGGGTGTCGACTACATTGCCGCTATTTTCAGATTTTTCTGTGACATTTCAAACTGGATCAAGAAATGAGTCGCTTGATTCCAACACAGGTTCTAGAAGACCTGAC
Source organism: Euclidia mi (assembly GCA_944739405.2). Classification (NCBI taxonomy): domain Eukaryota; kingdom Metazoa; phylum Arthropoda; class Insecta; order Lepidoptera; family Erebidae; genus Euclidia; species Euclidia mi. Next base: position 61,912,562 of record OX123184.2, on the reverse strand, counting down.
GTGGTGGGTACAGGCTGTCAAGACCAAATCTGTTGTACATCAGAAGCCATACACCCACTTCCTAACAACCGACGCAGCGGATGCAGGTTGGGGAGCACAAATGAACGAGACTCTGATTTCGGGTACATAGACAGCAGAACAGAGGAAATGGCACTCTAATTGGAAAGAGCTGTTCGCAGTATATGCATCGATTCAGGATCGATTGCGTTATCTACAGAATGCGCACGTTTTAGTCCAGTCAGACTCAGAGTTTTATATTTTGAACGAAGGCGGAACGCACTCCCTAGGATTGCTCAGCCTTATTCACAAGCTACTGAGGCTGACAGACGCGAGAAATATAGTCTTGTCAGCCCAGTATCTCCCGGGGAGATACAATTGCACAACCAATCGTCTGTCGGGAGGAAGATAGCTGTCCGAGTGGCATCTGTTACCCTCTGCAACAAACCGATTATTCCATCGTTGGGGCACTCCAGACGTCGACTTTTTCGCGTCTGCAGAAACACCCGTGGTCAACAGGTACGTCACGTTAAACTGCGAAGATCAATTCGCTCTCTTTATCAACTCATTCAGTCGAAATTGGAATTTCCATCTAGGTTGGGTATTTCCTCCTCTAAATCTCATTCCTCGCATACTGGCACATCTGAACAACGCGAGAGGTCAGTTCATAATCATAGCGCCCCTATGGGGGAAGACCTTGTGGTTGGCTGATCTGAAGTGTCAGGCGCGGGAGTCGCCGATGACAATACAAGGGCTCTCGGAAGCCTAGTAGACATGGCGACGGGTTTACCACCGCCACAAGTAGACCAACTGACCCTTCAAGCCAGGTTAATTGGAGGTAGGCAGAATTAACTAGAGACTGGTCGGATGTTGCAAAACGACTGCTTAGTGCCAGCCATTAAGAGATGGTTGCAATGGTGTGATGAGAATCATGTAAATAGTAAGAATCCCGATCTTCGGCAGATTGCTATAAGTTTTTAGCGTATTTATATTTACAGGAGAAGCTTGCCTACAGCACAATTTTGGTTCATAAATCTGCTTTTCTTACATTTTGTCAACTCAAGCAAGATCAAGGACGTGATCAATTAATGAAGCAGATGTTGAAGGCTATTGCAATAGCACAGCCGGTGAAGCCAAAACCACCAGATGCCAGATGCGCAGATAGTATTTGATTGGTTAGCTCATTCTAACTATGATAATACACTTTTTTTTGAAGTATCTCGTAGGACTGCAGCAATTTTACTGTTAGCTTCCGACAGAGACAGTAAGGTTAGATCATGCACTCTGCATGATCTAACCTTACTAAGAATTTTAGAATCCCATATATAAGCCTTTCAGAAGACGAAATAATCCTACGGCCGGTTTATGGTTCTTAGACGGTTTCGGCAAGTCATAGATAATCTGGTTGGCGATTACTAAAACATCCCGATCAGCAGGTATGTCCGGTAAGATGAATTAAGCGTCTTATTGCCCCCTCTCAGGAAAGAAGAAGGGATACGGAAGGGCTTAACCATCTGTTTATAACAGTCATTGGAAAACCACGCCCGGCATCTAGATCTGTGATTGGTGGTTGGGTTAGAATAGTTTTAAAGAATTCTGGGGTGACTGCCTCCCCAGGTTCTTTTAGATCTGCAGTAGCCTCAGCAAGCTGGGTGGAAAATCACGCGATGGATGAAATTTTGTCAAGAGCAAATTGGAAAAGCGAGAAAACATTTAAGAAATTTTATTGTAAAGAAATTAGTTAAAATGATTCGAGGCCTCAGTTATTTAATAACTTTAAACCACTGTAACTCGTTACACAATATTTGTTTATTAGACAATAATGTTCTTTCCTTTTTTTGTGTTGATTATTTTACTGTTAGAAGTTTGAATTGAGTTTAAATGATTTTTTCAGTAATTCAAAATAATTTAACCTATTATTTTCTTTCACATAGCGTTTTGTGTTTGTCACCAGCAGATATCAAACAAGTCTTCAATCGACGCTTTGTGTTTTTAAGTAAACACATAATATGAAATTTTGAATTACAACAAAATTGTTATTATGTGTTGAAAGAAAAACACAAAGCGTCACAGGCATATCTTCCTGGTGAAGACTCTATGAAGATAATTCAAATTCAAACGAGTTCTACGATTTACGTCGTAACTTTGAAATTTGTAAACTGGTCGGTGACAACAGGTATAGTACCAACAAAGCAGGATGAATTGGTAAGCATAAAACCTTTTTCACGAAACCTTCTTCAATCGACGCTTTGTGTTTTTCTTTCAACACATAATAACAATTTTGTTGTAATTCAAAATTTCATCATATGCAACTTGTTACAATGGAGGTTTAAAAAAAATATATTTGTGTTTAAAATAATTATATCTTCATCAATTATCATTTATAAATCTCCAATCAAAATCAAATAGCCGGTATCAGCTATAACACACGACAGTTGCGCCCTAAAACCTTGTAGTAAGCATATAACTAAATCCTAATGTGACTAAAATGTATAAGCTTCTATTCAACGCAAACTGAGCGGAAAGGGTTGCACTAGTGTTCGTAGGCAATATCTTAACACACGTCAACAGCATGTGAATAGAACGCAATTAGTTAATACTACTTTAACTCCAATGGAACATAAACGTAATGGAATAGACTGAATTATGCTAAAACCTTCTTTTTGGTTGGACTTATTTTATAGCTAGGGGTATTATTGAATTAGTTAATACATATAATTATACATAGGTCGAACGATTTCTCGCACTGTCGTTTATAGTACAGGATGTGGTATTGAAACCATACTGTAGATGAATACACAGTACAGTATGAAGTGTACAGTAACACTTCATACTGTACTGTGTATTCATCTGGGGCTCTTATTTACTATGGCATTAGTCGTATTAATATGAGCTACGGGAATCTCAAAAAAATCAAGTGTTATCTATGAATATATCCATAGTAATATTATTAAGACGTTGGTACGTATGTAGCTCTTAATCTCTGAAACTACTGATCCGATTTGAAAAAATCTTTTAGTGTGTGACAGCCACATTCATGAGAAAGGTTATAGGCTACTTTTTATCCCGATATTCACGCGGAATCGCTGAATGAGGCCGATGAAGTCGCGGGCGTCCGCTAATTAATAGATGTAGGAAATAAAAAACAAAATGCTAATTCATTAAAATATTTTTTATTCAATTTGATCCAAAGCAATCATTTAAAAAGGCAGCGGGTGCGTCTGTTGCTTCCTTGTGTATATCCCAACACAGATAATAAGCAATGCTAGCGATATGGACGCAGCAAATAAATGGTGAACGCACATTTATCCGAGCTTACTAAAGTAGATAGGTTCTATGGCAGGCAATAATCTGATACACATTACGTACTAAGCGGAAATAGAAAAAATGTTTACTAATTTTTATAAAAGAAAAAAAGACTGACAAAGAAGATATATAAGGCAAATGTGAATGGGACAGGATGAAGGGGAAGACCTAGGCGGACGTTCTCTGACCAGATTGGTGACAGAAGTACCCTAAATAGAAGAGCATGCATGAGAAACTTGATGGAAGTGAATGAAGGAAGAGAGTAATGTCGGGATCATTGCAAATGGCGTTCCGTAGTCTCTGCCTACCCCTCCGGGAAACAGGCGTGAGTCTATGTATGTATTTTTATAGAATTGCGGGCAAACCCGCAGACATATCGCCTGATGATAAGTAATTATCACCGCCCATGGATATTTTCAACCCCAGAGGAGATACAAGTGCGTTGCCGACCTGGACAGGAAAAGGTATAGGACAATGAATGCGATGAGAGAGAGAGAGGGCGATGGGTAGAAAGGTGATTGTGTTTCCGGCACTCACTCATCGAACAAAAAGCAACAGTATAGATACTGTTACTTAACGTCTATAATCTGTGAGAGGGTAGTACTTCCTTTAAAAATCCCTGCTGAAATCAGGAAGGCTATTCTACAACGATGACTAGACCAAAAGGCTAGTTGTCAGTCAAACATACCGTGTTTTACCCTTGCTAGTGATTTTAATTGAGAATATTATATATCTCATAAGATAGCACCTGTGTATAAGTGTTACTTGTTCGTATCATACTTCCCGGTTTCAGGTCCCATCTCGAAAAAATTATAATTGAGTTTTGCTTCAGAGAAATCTCAGCATCCACCCAAAATCTGGTAATGCACCTTCATTAAAATATGCTTTATCTTCACAAATAAGGCTGTAATAATTATTTGATCTCACTCTCTGGTTTAGTATAGGTACACGAGTCTTAATATTTTTTATTGCAATGAATGAAATTCTCAGTGTATGAAACAAATCGGCAACAAATTAACGTAGATTATTGAACAAATAAACTCGCGTTACTAGGTTGGGCACATGGAATAAAACTATCCGCTAGTGAAATTCACTTTCAGTGCAATGACATATACAAATTGTATAAAGTTTAGCTCCGAAAATAGAGATATGTGTGTAAGTAAGTGCTTTCTAAAATTAGTCATGATCATATTTAAAACTAGAGGATTTTAAATTAACCGTTTCTGCCCGAGCCCCTGGGAAATCCCTTCTTAATGCACCCCATCGCTCCCTAAGGAACTTCAGCTGCTTGCGTATTTAGCTCAAATAGAGTTTTATAAATTGCGTTTAGCTATTTCATTTATATGCAGTAAATAAAAATATTTCCCGTTTATACAACCAAATGCGAGTCAGCAGAGAATCAGTATTGAAGTCAGAGTCCGAATATTTCAGGCGGAATGATGGACGTGAGCAATTTCATGCGCGCCGCAGACTGACATCACAACAATTCACAAGCGACAATGATACGTCACGACTATTGCGTGACCAATTTCCAAACTGTCATTTACCCTCGGTATTTAGAGGAAATGCGAACAATGCCAAAGTTGTTTACTTACTTAATTACCCTTAAAATAGCTATTCTTGGAAGCGGTGAAAGGCTTTACTGCAATTTCATGATAATGTTCTAAGAAAAACAGATTGTATTGGGTGCGTTTCATACTATGCAAGTTGTAAATGGGTGCGACGGAAGTGGGTTAATGGTATGCATACGAGCTAACTGTCGCGTTATAGGCACAAATACGCGTGTAAGGAGCATAGCTTGTGGAACTTGCATACATTTAGTATAACTCTGTGATTTCTGGGCGAAAGAGAGCATCGATGAGAAACATTCTTGATGTCATGATTCACGTCGAATTGATATTATTTTTAATTAAACATATCATTATCATTATGCCATTCAAGTAAATATAAAATTATGAAAATAAAAATATTTTCACACAATTACTTTTTACTTTAATACGTAAAATTTCATTTGTTTAAAATAAAACCACTCAATTCAGTATCTAGCCTCACACAATCTTGGTGCACTTAGAATAAATATTCATTTTATCGCCGGAGAAAATTAATTTGAGTTAGCCAACTATTTCTCATTAACTTGTAGAGCCTACGTAATAGTGATTTTTTCCTCTCAACACAATGTTGTAAGGCACTATTTAGGACACTTCATGTTTTTTTTATTATTTTTTTATTGACTCACGCCTGTATCCCCGAAAGGCAGGGTAATATTACACCCACATTCCACCATTAATTTTTAGGTCCCACGTAATTGGTGGCGAGCTTACTGCCGTTACCGGGCACATCACCAGACTCCGTGCTGCTCCTGAGAATTCAGAAAAAAATTGTAACACTTTTGCCCGACCCGGGAATCGAACCCGGGACCTCCGATCAGCAGACGCATACGCTATCCACGGAGGCAGTCAAGACACTTTACGCACAACAAAATACTTTAGTTTAGTTGATATGGAGTGTTTATTATTCGCAAACAGCACACTAAATAGGAACCAAGAGTTAAATAAAACTTAATTGTTTTTAAGACTTAGCTAATGAAACCCGCACAAATAAATATATCTACGTTTGCATTTACATGCATGGTGGCTACGCATGAAAATATTTTTACTAAAATATGATTTTAATAACTTTACAGACGCGATCAAAATTCAAAATATATATTCTGGTCAGTCCACACTCGGCTATTCGTCCCTATAAAGATTTAGGTCTTTTTAGTTAAACCATGAACGAAGATTGTGAAACTATAGAAAGTCCCATAATATGTAGTTATAGTTTATTACTAAAAATTAGAAGAATGACTAATATTATGTACTAGTACTGTAGGTATTAAATATTTATGTGGTAATGTAAACAGCAAAATGGCTAAAACACTTTTATATCTACCCAATCTAATTATGATGATGGATCTGAGTAAGCAGCTTTAAATGTTCTCGCGTATATAAATATATATCGTAATAACCGCGAACTGTATACATTTATGTACCGTTCTTCTCAAAATATTTTTTAATTTTATTGATATAATACGAATGTGTTCGTGTAAACTGGAAATAAAAATTGATCTTCATTATTTAAGTTATGCGGTTTATTTCATTTTTCGTTTGAGTGTTTGGCCAACTCTGAGGTCGGATATTTTAGGCCGCCCAAAGGCCTCCGACTTGGCCTAAAGATTGTAACCTCATATATCGGTGTACATAAGTACGTTACTGATTTCAAATGAAGATCAACGCTGGATAAAAGCCCTAGCCTGTTCGTAGAAGATGAAACTTAAGTAGCAAACTTTCCTCCTACTATTGTTCAGTAAATAAATACTCAGGGTGCCTGGGCACGTTTTCAATGTTGCGCCCTATCCTCTAGGACAAAAAGAAGTGACAAAGAGTAGTGTAAAGCCGGTGAGGGTTTTAGAGAAGATAACAAGGACTGCCTCGCCTTCTCATTTTTTTCTGATACCCAGTTGGCAAGACTCGCTTATCACGGGTTTAGAGTTGAGGTTTGCCCCATACCACCAGACGTACCATAACTTGATTACCGCGGCTATATTATAAGGTGTGATATCTGTCAGATATACCTATGACCTAAACCATCTACAAGCGTACATAGTTACCTAGTTAAGAATCCTGAGAATAAAATAAGGTACTTCTTTTGACCTTGTAGAGTTCCCTTGTTCTTGTTATATAATATGCAAAGGGCCCTGAATGCAGGTATTGGTTTTGTTGTTAATTAATAAGCTAATAAGGCGTTTTGTTGAACAATACCGAAGTTTGCCGGCGGACTGCAAGTTGCGTATGAAGTTTGTTGTGAACAGACCGTAACTTCACCTTCATAATGTTTTAATTAAGCCTTTTCATAACGGTATTACGAGCAAATCTTTGCCTTCAAGCTTTATAAAATCTGTTTACCTGCATTTAGCACGTGGATTTATTCTTTTCTAAAAAAGGAGAGGAAGTGAGTAAATTAAGTAGAATGGTAAAATTAATGCTTTTATACACATACCTTTTTAATACTGTTATTGCTTTGAACTAATTTATAAAACCAAAATCTATAAAACCGAAATGAATTTCATTTCGAAGCTAATAAAAGAGCAAATTAGTAAACAGTCAAAAATTCATAAAACAATAGTAGATATATAATATTGTGTGTAGTGGTACAATTTTAAAACAACTTCAATCAAAGAAGGAAATTATCTAAAATCACTCTTATTTGTAAATAATATGAAATGGCTTTTTATATATCTAATTTCCGACTTGAAGAAGAGTGTTTAACTGCTCTTATTACAAATAAGACCGGGCAAGCATCCTCAATTTTAAAGAAATCAGATACTTCCCATTATCTAACATGCTAAATATAGATGCAAATGATTGTATTTGATGTATCTGTAAGCTTTAACTTCTATATCTAAAATCCTGTAAACAACAGGCGCATCTAATTAGCTAGCCTTTTATATAAGCATTCAGGATTCATGAGCAATTTATTAGTACTGCCAGTTACAAATTTTAACGTACTAACTCATCACTGAAGTATTAATTACAAGACCGCACTAAATATTTAATCTAAGTGTGCCGCAGCAAATAACACGTCTAACGTTGAGCTACAGATTTATCTGGATTCCAACCCACTGTTTAATATTTAATTTTAATCTTAACAACTGTTATGAACAATTTGTTATTGTAAACATCTGTAAATGAAGTTTTAACGTCAAAGTTAGAAGTTTGGGATTTCTCTAAGCACAAAGACGAGAGCAGATGTAAATACGAGTAGTCTTCAACCAATTGGCACAAAATCTTTGCGATTTTACATAAAGATATAAAATTTTCAGTTACCATCTAGGTATGTAATTCTAACGAAACTGAAAAACATGGTTTCGAAAAAGCGTTCTGAAACAAATATATGAATTATGCTTGTCGTGTAGTCTACAAACTACCAAAATACTTATATTTTAGAGCAAACATATTATAAGGCTTTTGTAATACTTCGTACAACAATGATACTGTCAGGTGACAAAGAGTAGTGTAGATAGAATTCTTTCACTTGTCAGTAACAGTTCTGAACAGGATATAGAGTTTTCTTGTGCTACAATAGAAAACCTAGTCTATTTCATACAATTTGTGATAGCAATAGGCCACTCCATTACCTTTTTAGTAGATCGTAAAATAATAATATTATCTCGATACTTTAAAGGAAACGGTAACTCTCAAGCTGACATCAAACTCAAAGTTTGATTTTTTGAAATTTTCTGGAGTTATATCATCATTTTTATTCATTTTTACTGCACAAAAATATTGATAGATAAGTTGGGTTAAGACGTATAACAACCGGCGCTGGCTGAATAGATCAAATTAAGAAAGGGTTAGTGTCCGACATTGAAACGTTTAAGAGATATCGATATAATGTGTTCCTCTTTTACCGACAACATCGCTTATAATCAAATCACGGGTACGATGGCTCAAGGACCTCCCCCGAGTATCTTAAACCAATCATTTATCAAGGTGCTCCCATAACTGATTTATAAAAGTTCACTCACTTCTGTTTCTTTACCTAAACACTGATTCAAATTATGTTATCGGATGTTGTCCACGTTTAAAGGAGAAGTGGCCTATTAAATGTGGCATGCCTTTTGGTCTTCCTACGTCGACCTCCTAGACGGTTATCAAAAACAAATATATACCTAATAAATTTTGATATTATGTCCCTAACCTCAGGAATTCGTAGCTCTTTTAATGGTTTATTTTTATTCACTTCGGATTTCAGGTATAACAGAGATAACAGTGCAACCCTGAATATATAGGAAAGTGAAATGAAATATGTTTATCATTTGCCTATAATGAAAATAATTATATCAATGATAAATTACAACAGGTACCCAAAGAACAGATTCTAGTTCAGAACAGGCCGCTGGATTTCACAAAACATCTAACAATAGTTTTGTCATATTTTTATTTATTTCGTGAGTCCAATTTATATGTTACAGCTGCTGGAGGAAAGCTTATAACTTTTACTTTACCTGTATTATTTATGTGATGTGTCGCCAATCTCTTTTAAATATGACGCAGTCAACTTTCTCACCTCAAATCCAAGCATTTAGTTAAAGTCGCACTGAAAATACTTAGTTAAATATTAAGTTTGTTAACGTGCCTCAAGCGACAATCATATTCTTCATATAGTGCCGTTTAGCGCAACGTGACAGACGCCAGACCAACTTCGGAAGTTGCCTTCTCTAACTTTTTATTAGTTTACTCATACTTCGTGTAATGCAAAAATATCACTTAGCGCATTTCTAGGATATTTTTTTTATAGTATAAGGCGGCAAACGAGCAGACGGATCACCTGATGGTAAGCAATTACCGCCGCCCATGGACACCATGGAGTCACAAGTGCGTTGCCGCCCCTTGGGGTTGGGAAAAGGAATAGGATAAGAAGTGGGATGAGGGAGAAGGAATAGGGGATAGGGCCTCCGGCACTCTCACTCACCGAACGAAACGCAACAGTTTAGGTACTGTTACTTTACGTCGATTTTCTGTGAGAGGGTAGTACTTCCCCGGTCGAGCCGGCCCATTCATGCTAAAATCAGCAAGGCTCTCCTACCTATCAATATGTATATAGAATGATATACATCAGTTTCTTTTTATCTTGGAGGGAGAGCAACGTTTATTTCAACAGTGTATAGGTGTTCTTCTTCATCCTAGCATCAGATTAATTTCGAATGTTTTGAAATTTCATTGCGAAGTACACTATTGGCACAATTCCAACTTTCAGAAATTTTGCTTTATAGCATTGTTCTTGAAAGATATTTTTGCTGTTATTGTTTTCCCTACAGCAGATTGAAACCGGGGATTTTTTAAACATCTCTCTCGCAATATGTCCTGTACCTATCGCCGGCCTACCAACAGCTAGGCCTTTATAAACCTTCAATCAAAGGGCACAAAGAACACCCAAATGTCAGTGACAATTCATGAAAATATTTTTTTTGCGTTGTCTATCGATTTCGTATATTTCAAAATAGATATTGACCGCGAAAAATTCTCGCGGAACCTACATGAAGTTTTGAACATGCCTTGTATGGCATCGGGCTTGTGAGCCGAGTTTTATTAAGTTCAGTTTAACCGCATCAAAGACAAGTTCGTACTGGTTTTCTATCAGATATACTAAAATATACACATTATAACAGCATTTTAAAATAAATTGGTAGTTCTTTTTGCATTTTCTACATTTGGATGAGATTGAGAATTACTTCGTTTTAATGTTTGCAATGTATGTATGAGATTTTGATTTATGTGATTTGCTTACAATAAGATTTGAGCCATGTTACTTCATATAATATACTTCAGAAAAAATAGAGAGTTTGCCAAATGATAATGGAATCAAACTGTTTGCGAGTGTTGTATGAATATTAGTATACTTAAATGTTTTTAAATATGAAGTTTACGTGAGTTATAAGCAATTTGAAATACATAGTTATATAAAAGAAAGTTATAGTATTAAATCGTTTCTTCAATAGCACCTTTCTGATCTATATTTATGTTATCACGAACAAAAAAGTGTAACATATTTCGGAGCGCTCTCCTCACAATGACAGTAATAGGCAATTTGCGCTAAAAAATATTTACAAGATTTTCCTTCAAGAATAAATATTAGTATATTTAGGGAACAGCCAAAAACGTTAAGGCCTAAAACTAGAAATGATTGCAAAAGTTTAGTTTCGGTGCCTACACGTGTAGCTAAAGGCTGTTACCATTTAATAACATTGAACTTGCAGTATCACCATAGACTCAGACAAAGCAAATATAATTGTATTGCTACTGATATATTTATCTTAACTACTATTATAGAGCAGAAGAGTTTGTTGGTTTGGTTGAACGTGCTAATCGCAGTAACTGCTGGTCCGAATTGAATAAAAAGTTGTGTATTGGATAGCGTATTTATCGAGTAAGGCTTTCTTTTTTACTGCAAGTAATAATTTATCTCGATGATAATTGTTACTTTCCCATTCCACTTATATCAACTAACTGGGATCCTACCGTTTTGCCGAAAATATTATGACAAAATTTCATTACCGAAACAAATTTTAGCAACCTTTTGTTATACCTAAGTTACCTAGTTTTCTGAATAAGAATGATTTCTTAACCAAAGAACAGTTTGGGTTCAGAAAGTCAAAATCAACTCAGGATGTTTTCTTTAGCTTAGTCAATATAGTAATCAACAATATTAATAATAATATACCATCTAGTGCATTGTTCTTAGATTTAAGTAGGGCATTTGATTTTGTAAGCCACAGTATATTGATTTCTAAGTTGGATAAATATGGTATTCGAGGTATAGCTCTAGAATGGCTGAAATCATATTTGAGCAGCCGAAAACAAGTCACGCGAATAACCAAGTTCAATTATAGCACTCACAGTCTTGATATTTTTGATTCTAAACCCAGGTTTAATTGTAATGTAGAGAGTACCTCAAGGCAGCATATTGGGGCCCTTGCTGTTTCTCCTTTACATTAATGATTTCCCTCAAGTAGTCCAAAAGCACGATTGTGTGCTATTTGCCGATTATACTACTATGAACAAATTCATTATACAAAATTTTTAGGTCTTATTATCGATGAACACCTCACATGGAAGGAACATATAGACACTGTTTGTAAAAAGATTAATAGATTTGTTTTCGCGTTAAAGAGAGTGAAAGACGTTGCTTCACAACAGTCGGCTCTTATGGTTTACCATTCTTATGTTTGCTCCAGAATACGTTAGGGCATTCTAGTATGGGGATACTCGTTTGATAGTTTGCGTATTTTTATTGCGCAAAAGAAATGCATTCGTGCAATATTTAACTTGCAGTGGTCTGAATCTTGTAGGCCAGTTTTTAAAACACAAAATCTTTTAACTTTTCCTGGCATGTTTATATATGAAGTAGCAAAATTTGTTAAATGTAATATGATGCTTTTTGAAACTTGCGATAATACCAAAAAGCGAAAAATTAATTATTCGCACTTAAAACTGCCAGTTCCTCTTCTGGAAATGTTTGAAATAGTTGTGTCTACATGGCTCCACTTATTTATAACGCATTGCCAACAAATATTACCAGCCTCCCGTACTATAAGTTTTGCATTACTTTAAGAAAATGGTAAATAGCAGAAACGTTTTATTCAGTAAATGATTTCCTAAAAAAATATACAAGCAAATCGTATCATTTTAGAAATGCTTTGGTGTAGTAATTAAGACATTACGAATTTAATTATCTTTGTAAAAATTATTATTATTTTTAGTCGCATTGTATTAAATATTAATTGTACCTATTTTTAATTCAAATATTTGCATGCTATGTTAATATGGCTGAATGTGTCTAGTGCTTAAGTATTATTGTAAAACATCTACTGTATTTACCACATTTATGCAAATAAAAATATTCTATATTCTATTCTACCATTGCAATATTTCGAATGATTTTAGTACGCATATTTTTATTTGGTCAAATTTTTACTTGGCAAAATATTACCAAGTATAATGTCATTATGGTATTTGGTATTTAATCAAATCATTTATTACAGCAAACAATCTTCAGACAATAAACGTTTTGGTGATATTTATAGTTTATTTATGGAAGCAGTTAGAGTAGGTTAATTATTAAAAAAATGATAAGGTTAGGTTAGGTTAGGTTAGAACTGTGACCTCCTACGCCAGAAACGACTTGCATTAATAGAAAAAGAGATTGTTTTTAGTAGGTTAGCCGGAACTGAACTATTTAGATTAGTTATAGATTTTGCGTAAAAACTGTTATTCCAACTGAACTATTTGACTAAATAAAAAAAATTAAAAGTACTAGTTGGTAAACAAGTTATAGTTTAAACGTTAATTTCCCAAACATTAGGTTTGCGTTAATTTTTTTTGTGAATAGATTTTTTGCTAAGTAATAATTTGGCAAATGAAATTATGCGAAAAATTGTTTGGGAAGTGAAAATTTGTCAAATTCCTTTCGGTCAAACAAGGGAGAACCCCAACTAACTGTATAGCTTAATTCCGATATATTTCAATCTTAGCCGCTCTGTTACATAATAATATACATACATATATCCCTTCTTTAAATAACAAAATTACTAAAAAGATTGTTTATTTATAGAACAACATTTCATACGGTTACCCAAGTCGACGTCAACTAAGTTTTTATTCTGTCATATTACCTACTTCAAAGTATTTTTTTTGACTGACAGGGATCCAGTGCCGTCCTCAAGTTCATATTCATCTGAATATTGAACGAATGAGGTTTGATGTCACTTCGTAAGACACAAAAATGTTGACGATTTTTTTATACAAAACTTGACTTCAAATACACAATGAAGGATTATCAAGATCAACTGTAAGTTTCACCAACATAAACGATAAACTTATCAACTAGAATAAAGATTATGACCAACCTCATCATATTCAAATATCGAAACCACTCGTTTTACTTAAAATTTGCTGAGTTCACGGTTACAACTGCGTTACTTAGGGTTACTGCTCTACAACCGTGGCGACCATATGGTGATGCTATAAAGTCTATAGCCTAGACTATCCAACACCAACATAATTATGCATGTCTAACTAGTAGTTTATTTTTTTATAGACTCACGCCTGTATCCCCGAAGGCGTAGGCAGAGGTGTAATATTACACCCACATTTCACCATGAATTTCTAGGTCCCACGTAATAGGAGGCGAGCCTATTGCCGTACCGGGCACATTACCAGACGCCGTGCTGCTACTGAGAATTTCCTAACGAAAAAACCCAATAACACTTTGCCCGAACGGGAATTGAACCCGAGACCTCCCCATCCCACGCGCACATTTTTGCCGCGAGACCAACGAGGCAGTAGTTTGATTAGCGCGTTCAATTCAAACAAACAAACTCTTCAGCTTTATAACATTTGTGAACATAATACTTAATAAGTCATAAAACGAATTAGGTACGTAGGCGATATTGAATATTTGCGAAGTTAATATACTAAACAGGGCTCCAGCGTCTGCGTGTTAATTCATTGCACACGACAGCAACACTTGTTTATGACACAAAATTACGTCTGCAATGACACGCGTCAGTGATTTCATTTTCACAATTAGCTGATGAATAGATACTGTGTTATAGGCAAATTTCAATTTCAAAAGAGATTGAGCAAACATAAAAGAATCATGCCTATCAACGTTATAGAACTTATTTTTGGGATTGACACGAAATCGGCTAATCCTTACTCATATTGAAAGAGTTCCAAGTAATGGAATAGTCTGTGCAGACATACTGTCTCTAAAGACTATCCGATTATTTCACTATATCACTATCTGATCGCATTGAGAAAATAGGAATATCTTTTATTTTTAAATTTTTGATAACGGTGTATTTTCGTTAAGTTCTGAATATAATCTAGTACTGTGTGCTCTTCCTATAGGTATTCATCGTCCTTCGCCTTAGAACTTGAGGTCCGTTTTACACACTTTGACCTACTCCTATATAATCCGCGTTTAAATTCACGATGAACATTGGGATCTAAATAAATTCTTTAATATATCTAAGCTAAGTAATCAGAGAGAATGAACTGTACTGATACGCAAAAATAAATTTAAATTTTATATTAAGCTGAATTCAGAAAACCTAGCTGTGTCAGTGAATTTTGTATGCGTACTATTTTCTTTTTTTGCTTCCTTTAAAACATGTTCGTTGTGGAAACAGTGTGTTCTATACTATACAGTATTAACAACACCTTCGTACATTTCCATTGTAATGATTAATAATTAAATTTCTTAACGTAATTAATATTTTTTGTCTAAACGTTTGTGAGCTGTAAAAGCCAGCAAGCGACCCAAAACTCGTTTAATGTACGATGACTTTAAACCTGTGAAAGACCTTTTAAAACGATTGAATAAAAGGTACACCCGTTTAGTATGAGTTAGAAACCACTTTGTTAAAATGATACTCGTGACTAAAGGTAATGGTAAATGTTAAACCGAACTCACTTATTAGATGTTTAGGGATGTAAATAAACGAGGTTTGTTTTAAAACTTGCAGTTGTTTAGACATGCTTAATTGAATTTCCCATGAGTTTCTTTCTGTGTACAAAGGAAGAAAATGTAAACCAAGATGCCGCTGCAAAGCATTCCAGTAAGCAAATAGGATAGGCGGTTCATGAAATTTAACAGTTTCACATGAAAATATAATGAATGCCGTGTCAATGAAAATAAACATTTTCCTATAAGTCGCGCCCGTAGTTTTACTCATATTGAACTTAAATGTAAATCAAGGTTTTGGACTTTCATTAAGCTAAATTCAAGAAAACTTACGACTTTACTCGTAAATCCTAGGGTTTACGTCGACTTGGCTTTTACACGCACATTTTTTTTCGACACAGAGATTGTTCGTAAACTGATTACGAGGCATGCTATGGCTCTGATAGTTGATCCTTTAGTTATTTGCGTTCTTGATCGCGTTCATTGACATATATATCGATGATCGCGTCAATATGAAACTAGTAAAATATTTTTTGTCTTTATATGATCGTTACATCACTTACTGCCGCTGTTCAACTCGATTCAATTATGATTTGTTCTCCAGATTGAAGTGTTCATGTTAAAACGAAATTGTAGAAAGAGCGAAAAATGCTCTTAATATTCTTCATACGGCTGTTTTAAATTAATTTCTAAAGCCTGCCCGAAATATCAACATTGAAATGAAAAATGTGATGCTTGTAGAAAGTGGAATTGGCCACGTACCCACATACCTATACAAGTATATAAATTATAAAAGCTTTCACTATGCTTTCAAACATAGAGAAGAGAAACAAATTACTGAAAATACATGAAAGTTTTTTAAGCAACCCTATTCATACCGTGTACTTGTTCAAATTTAATATTCCTTTTATTCGCAAACATGTTAGTAACATATTTTACGTTTGAATTGGTTAAGTAATAAATACAGTCAATAGTTTCTTTAGAAACTTACGAAATATTAATTTGTTCACATAGTCATAATATTAAATTGATATTGTTACTTCTGGACACTTTACAATAGTATGCTGATGAATAAACAAAATTTGAAGTACTACACTATTCTTTTTATTAGTTTTAGACAATATTTACTCAAATATATTTTATTGTGATGTGATTGTTTTCTTGATTATTGTTTTATTATATTTGAGTGCTTTCGTAAATTAATAAATAATAAATTAATAATGTTGCCATCGACACGATAAGTAAGTAAGTAATTAAAATAATTATAAAACTGAATGATATATGATAGGTAAGTAAGATGAACGTCGTTTATAAGGTTTCAGCACTTCTTAAGACAAATGTCTTATGAACGTGAAGGAATAGGCATAATAGTTGGTTTCAAATTATTTCCGAACAAAAGATGTAGGAAATCAAAAAAGTTAATTCTAAGATTCAACAAGTCTTGTTATGTATGAATAATTTAGAAGCATTTACTTCTGAATTATTCATATATTTATTTTAATTATTTTTAATATCTATCACCATAGTTGATAATGATATAGCCACAATTGGTTTATAATAAACGGACGTGGTGATATTGTAGATTTATTCTGATATAATTTTTATATAACAATATTCTTAGATTATGTACGTATTAATGATTTAAGGAATAAATACAAAACCTTGTTCGCTTCTATTTAGCCGATAAGCTTTATGTAAACCCAAATTTGGTTACCCTTCGGGGATACAGGCGAGAGCATATAAAAAAAATTGTTGATCAGTTCACTACAGTAATCACTACATAGTATACTAGACGTCGCCAGCGGCTTCGCCCGCGTCAATTATACATATAAACCTTCCTCTTGAATCATTCTATCTATTTAAAACAATCGCGTCAAAATCCGTTGCGTAGTTAAGATTTAAGCATACATAGGGACAGAAAGACAGAAGACAGACTTTGTTTTCACTACAAAGTCTGTAGTCAAAGGAGGTAGCATTGTGCCAATGGACCTTGAACATTCAATATTTCTGAAGTAATAATTCTGAAGCGAATCCGTTACGACTGCCTGCACTGTACACGTAGTTCTGAGTATTTCCGAGGTGATTCTGCTAAGACTTCTGCACTGTACACGTAAGTTAAGTACCGAGGTATAGTACCTACCTAGAGGAGATATGGGCGATAGGCAGTTTTGTAGGCGTGAAAGTTTTGTAGGGATAATGGGTAGTAACCATATTGAAGGGCCGCATGTAGGTATAAATCCTTTCGTATTGTATGGCGCTGAGTGTTGGGCCAGAAGATGGATGAGAAACACTTGCTTTTACATGTTATGTTATGTGAAATCGTTTTGCATGGTGAAGAGATAGTTTGTATGTAAGTAAATAAGTGATGAATATGAAAGTAGAGGGGACAAAGGGACGATAGTGGGCAAGGAAAAGATAGAAAGGGTAGGAGGAAATGTATGGACGGTGAGAGGATGGATGTGTAAGAGAAAGAGGTAGGTGACGGGCGATATGGAACTAGGTTAGAAGGATTTACTGCGCTGACCTTTAATACCATTGAGACCAGGGCAAGATAATGACATATTTATTTAGTAAAAGTGTATAGAGTTTTATTTTTTAGTCTATAACAGTAATAGAACAGTACAATAGAACATATTTTGTTTTAGAGTTTTTTAACCAAATAAAGTATTTAATAGCCGTTACAGTGATTTCATAAAAGATTTTACTTATATTCATTATGCGGCAAGGTCTGTGATTGTAGAGGCTTTGACAGTAAAACCTTAATAATGTAGAAACTTTAAATTTTAATAAATTATGGTAGAATTTCAACCACTGGGCGACCGCAAGTAATATTTCATGTACCACTACAGATTCTTACCGCCTGTGATAAAAATTGCAATATTCTCTTATTGAATGAACTGTCGGACAAAGACTCGGACGTGCTAGTACATAATATCTTTTTCTCGATGAAGCGGTAGAAACTCGCTGTGTGCGAGCGAACGACGAGCGTGCGAGCTGCCTTCCGCCATCAGTGAGTGGATGTTCTGAAAGGCTCAAAAGTGATAATATACCACTTACTACTCAGGTACCTGCATTTTGTATTACAATGATTTCACGTAAAAATATTAGAACCCATTGCCATATACATCGGCAATAGTAAAAATTACACCTTATAAATATTTAAATAATTATTTAAGATAAATAGGGAGCTACTCACCGACAGAATGTACTCGTATTTGTTATTTTATAATTAACGACGTGTAATTAGGGTCTGTTTTCATTTTAGCTAACTTTAAATCTTTGTTGTCAAAACCTTACCCGTTGTTGTTAAATGTCTCAATTATGAGCGGTATTGCGTTACTTTGAAAACATGTCACGCTGTTATTATTTTCATTCACTTCGCTAAATATAGAATCATTATAACCTCTTTATCATTAGCGAGTTTGAAGATATACGCTAAAAACCCCCGCGCAGTGCCACGTTTATATATATTCATACAAATGAGAATATGTATTTGGATCATCATTACGAAGACATATTTAGAACGTGATTATTCTTATTCTATAGAAACGCCCAATGCTCAATTTGCTTTTAAGTTATATTTATATTATCAAGTGTGGGCATGTAATATTTTTATAACTTATACCTGTTATGTTATGTTACCAGATATAAATTTTCAACCCATCGGTGCGATAAATTATGTTTTAGCTTCCTTTGATGAATATATCGAGATAGATTACAATGCCGTGTGATTGACGGCATAGAATACAAGTGTCACCGCCCCCTATCTTCCCGTGGGTATCGTAAGAGGCGACTAAGGGATAACACGATGCAAATACCATCTTTGCGTAGAGACGGAAAACTCGACATCAAACCCAATACGACTGCCTCGTTGGTCTCGCGGCATAAATGTGCGCGTGGGATCGGGAGGTCCCGGTTTCGATTCCTGGGTCGGGCAGTGTTATTGGGTTTTTCTGTCACGAAATTCTCAGTAGCAGCACGGAGCCTGGAAGTGCCCGGTACGGCAATAGGCTCGCCCCTTATTACGTGGGACTAAAGTATACCTGGCGAAAAGTGGGTGTAGAAATACACCTCTGCCTATCCCTTCGGGGATAAAAGGCGTGACGATATGTGTGTATATATGTAGATTACAAATTGACTAAAAATCGGGAAGCCTCGAATATTACTTAAATATATGTATTTTATACATTCTAATTCCAACTCTGCGTGAAATTATATTTTACATTCGTTAATTAACGATTTAACATTAATTAAATACACTTATAGGCTTCCAACTCTAATTGCTAAATATACATGATATCAAGTTTAATTAGGTTTAGACGTTTAATCGCTGTGAAATTAGATCTGACAACACTTAGTCCTCGATATTGACAAGGTAAATAATTAAATCAAGGGTTCCGTAGCAGAGATATCTAATTAACTTATCCATTACGAAGGTATAATACCACTATTATATATATTTATTTTACCAGAAGCAAAAAATATTTTTTGCACTTCATAGTGTTTGTATACAACCAAAAGTCATATTTATTTATTTATTTATTCATGGAAACTCATACAGCTATTTTATACAAATACATTGTTAAAAAAGAAAGACATTTATATAACACTAAGCCAATTATAGAGTTTCACGGCAGGCGTATTCTAAGAGGCACATAGGTACATATTATTAAGATATTATAATAAAGTATAAATTTTCACAAATTTAAAAGGCTACATTACAAATGGATAAATATGTAGTCAGACTATATCATAAAATTACAACAAAAATTACAATTAAAATTACAATCAAAATTACAATTAAAATTACAATTAAAAACACAATTAAAATTATATTCACAATCGAACTCAGTAAAACTCAATGAAATTCAAAATTAAAGTAGAATTACGTTTGAAATTACATTTAAAATAACAATTAAAATTATAAGTATAAAAATTGCGATAAAAATTACAACAATAACAAAAACGAATGTTGACATTATAACAGTAATTTGTGTATTTAATTATGACTGAGCCGGTTCAGCTGCTAAACCAATTAAAATTTTACTTTTAAAACAGTCTTTGGACAAGAAGAATATGTCTAGGTTTTAAAATCTATTATTATAGGTACGGAGCAATCTTGTCATAACTGAGTTACGGGCATAATTTGTGCGATGGTGAGGTACCGCGAACAATGAAGTCTGCCTAGTTCTCGTTATTGGTGTGTTGAAGTGTACACATAACAAGAGATATGGGCTATTTAAAGACCCACGCAGAATATCAAATAAAAGACACATATCCATCATCACGCGTCTATCCACGAGGGGAAGCAACCGATAGTGATGGCAATCTTCCGGATAAGTGCCATGTCGCTTCTGGGTCTTAAAGTTCAGATGTTTTATAAAGCGCTTTTGTATTCGCTCTATTTTGTCTACATAAACATCATATTGAGGGGACCAAGCAGGACAACTGTACTCCAAGATGCTGCGTACGTAGGCGTAATATACAATTTTTAGAGTATGAGCCTTTTTGAACGGGCCACAAGTGCGAATAATAAATCCTAGATTTCGAAAAGCTTTGTTTACCACTGTATCAATGTGTTGTGAAAACAGCATTTTGGAGTCCAGCACAATTCCCAAATCTCTCACCGAGTCGACCCTCTCGATTAGGCTATCGCCAAATTTATAACCATTTCTTACGGGATTATTCCTGCGACTGAAGCTAATAACTTGACACTTACTAATATTAACTGTTATATTATTTTCATTGTAGTATGCGTATAACGCGTTCAAGTCTCGTTGTACCAGTTCGCAATCGAGTCTAAAGCGAATGTTCAGATAAGTCTTCGTGTCATCCGCATACAATAGGTGGTTAGCGTATTTAAAGCACTTGTTGATATCGTGCAAGTATACACAATAAAAAAGTGGGCCAAGGTGCGAGCCCTGTGGGACACCGGAGGAGATATCAATAAAATCAGACTTGAAACCACCCATAACCACCGCCTGAGAACGATTGGAAAGATAAGACCGAATCCACCGGAGTAAATCACCTCGAATGCCAAGGCTCTGCAATTTTTGTAACAAAATAATATGATCCACGCGATCAAATGCCTTTTCAAAATCCGTGTAAATCACATCGACTTGTCCCACTTTTTCCATCTCACACAGTACATAGTTCATAAAGGTTGCCAAATTCGAAGTAGTAGATCAGCCCTTAACAAAACCGTGTTGATTCAGTGGAAGGCCACGCGATAAAATTGGATAAATACTACTATAAATAAGCTTTTCAAAAATTTTACTTATTATGTTAAGGATAGATATAGGACGATAGTTTTCTATTTCAGATTTAGATCCCTTTTTAAAGATGGGTATGATGAGTGCTTTTTTCCATATCTGAGGGAAAACACATTCTTGTAATGATTTTTGAAATAAGGTCGTAATAGGATAAGCCAAACTCTCTGCACTGTTAATCAATAGTATGGCCGGTATGTCATCACAACCCGGACCCTTTGAGTTGTCGAGGGACTTAAGTAATTTTGTTACAGCATCTTTCGTGATAACCACTTTATTGATAAAATCGTCTCCCGAGTCAGATTGTTCGTCGCTTGAGTCAATTGATGATGAACTGGATGATCTAGAAAAAACGCTTTGGAAGTAAGTATTGAAGGAAGTATTGAAGGCTGTGCTTATAGTTTCCCCATTGTCGTAGTTCTTACCGTTAAAACTAAAGGTATTGGGATAATGACTACCACCACGCTTAGACTTGACATATGACTAAAAAGTTTTAGGTTGCCGTGCGATTGTATCCTCTGTACGAGCATTGTATGTTACTAGACACTGTTTTTGTATAGAATGCTGCCTAGCTCGTAACAGCGAAAATTCTATATAATCTCTTGGGTTACCAAACTTTTTCCAACGCTTATGAACTTTTGATTTTTCCTTTATAATATGCATCAAGTTGCGGTCATACCATGGAGGGTAACTACGTTTAATAGGCTGTTTACGGTAAGGCACATATGTATCTAAGCTATCATTTAGCACACAGTAGAATTTGTCGACAGCACCGTCCATATCGCAGCCAGTGAATAGACTATCCCAGTCTATGCTATTTAAGTGTCTGTTAAGTGATGTATAATCACATTTACGAAAATTGCGGCGCCGGGCAGTTAATTTCTTGAGGGGAGGTATAAAAAGATCACGACACTCGATTGTTATAGAAGGGTGGTGAATATCCTCTGACAAGAGTGGATACTGGCATTTTTCTACTGTTACGTAAATGCTGGCGAAAACTAAATCTAATGTACGATTATTTCCATTCAAAGTATAATTATATTGCGATAATCCTAAAAAGCTCAGGTTTTCCACAAAGTTAGTCGCAGCGTTTTGGACATCACTTGACCCTATCTTTATTAAGTTGTAGTCCTCGCATGTCCAACGCAGACACGGTAGGTTAAAATCAGCAGCAAGTAAAATTGAATCAGCAGGGTACCGGTCAATCAAATCAGATAGCACTCTATATATATCCTCTATATGCGATGGAATGTTATGCGCGTCCGGTGGAACATAGGCTAAGATTACATGTAAATCGGTACTTGTCCCGATGCCGCGTGATGGAAGTGTGACACATAGAAGTTCCGTTCCATCACTTGCATATTCGCAACTAATGTACGACTCAAATCTGCGTTTAACACACGCCATAACGCCACCTCCTGTTTTCTTACCCGTTGATAACAGATTTCGGTCACAGCGAAACACCTCATACCTACCATCACACAGTTCATAGCTCAGAATAACATCCTGAAGCCATGTCTCGGTGAATAAAAGAATATCGTAATTGTTACACAATATCCCATTAAACAAGTCTAAGCACTTAGTTCGTAGCCCACGTACGTTCTGGTAATAAAATAATAATTTATTTGCCATTTTGTGCATATTTGTGTGTTAAACACTCAGGAGCAATCGCGTTTGACAAAAATATGCCTAGACAAGCTCCATAAAAGCAACAAGAAATTAAGGCCAATTTGTTATTAATATTTAAATCATTGAAATTTGCATTACCGCAACAATATAAGTACATATTTATTGTAATAATTACTGGGCGTACGAGGCAAAGATATAAGATGCAAAATAGAAGATCGGCTTCTGAGATACACCGCATTGCATTCACTAACAATATAGTATTTAGTGACCGAAGTATCAATCTGTTGTATAAAGTGATTAATTCTAAATCAATATTTCTCGTACGTACACTATGATTAACATACAAGAACAAATACTTATACACATATTTGCATTTGAAACTTTTAAAGCGCATTGGCATTAAACGTTTAAACAATACGTATCTTCTGAATATAAATCTATCTTTACGACTGATAAATATTATTTGTAAGTAGATAACGTCGAAACATAACAACCCCATCCGTGTTGGTTTCACAATTTTAAGAATAGGTTTACCTTCTGACAGCTTAGGTATGTAGGTAAATATGTGATTCGTTGCAATATAATTGTCATAGATACCAATTTCATTTTCTCCACCACCGCACAAATCACTACGCGTATTTATTAAAAATGAAAATAGATGATATTTGCGATTTAAAAAATCGTGGTACCTATATCTAAAAAACTGCTGGTTATATCTTGTGTAAACCAATTTCCTGGCAGTTTTTATTACTAGTATTATTTCATTTTAGTTCCATGGTTGGAGAGCCCCCTTTATTTTCCTTTTTTTAGTTTTGTACTAAAACGGTTCTTAAAATATATCCACCCTCCAAGTTCCAACGAATAAACTGGCCGTAATATACGGATAGACGCCAGACGGACAGACAGGAATAGCTTATTTACAATGATCCCGTTTTTTCCGTTTGGCTACGGATCCCTTAACAGCCATAAATGCGCTATACACACAAAAAGTGGGTCCTATAAGGAACAGCAGATCACACTCTCACACAAACTTTATGATACTTTCAAATCATCGTAGTCCTATCGTTATCCCCGTTTCATTGAAGTCTTGTAAATGTAGAGTCTAATTAATTATTTTATAAATTTATTATTTTGACGTTCATAAGCGTCAAATTGTGATCCAAATAAATAAAGGATTTTGAATTTGACTTTGACTTTGTAGTCTGGCATCCGCTTAGTAGTCTAACTAGTATTTTAGCATTAGCTTAATACTTTATCTGACATCGAACCTGTATTTTGAACGTATTGCAATTTGATTTTTAATTGACTCACAGTTATTGCATATGTTCAAATTAGACTATAATGTCATCACACTTAATGACATTTTAGTCTAATTTGAACATATATTCGAAGTTTGACGTTGTCATTTTGTTCCAGTTAACATCTAGTCTCAATGTCTTTCAAGTGACAGTTAAATTATGAGAAAACCATGTGAACTTTGACCTTCTACTGTATATTTATATAGTAATAACTATAATAATTATAAGAAGCAGTAGTATCATAAGTCGAATACTCATCTAAAACCTCTGTTGTAGATGTCTAATAACGTAATCGAATACCGTCGGGTGACATTCGCAATTTCAGAGTGACAGAGCCAATATTCACGGAGGAACAGCCATTACAGTGTTTAACCCAAGAAGATTGATATCTGATGAAGCTTGAGTTATGAATGTTCTACATTTTGATATGTACGAGACGAACTTCCATTTGGTCCGCTGCGCGCTGTTTATAGAGTTAGAAACTACGTTCAGTCTGTGATTTGTAATCACTCATGCTTGGAATAAGCGCTTGACTGAGTTAAAATAAGTGGTTGTTTAAAAATGATCCAGTATTTATATACGAACTGTACATTTTTAGAAATATTGATGCATATTGTTTGAATTTGACTGCAACTTTTTCTTTGCACCGTTTAATTATATTAGTATTTGAGTTAAGCTTAAAAGAGATTTCATCATCATTTCCACTAATGGACACAGACGTCAAGGCTCTTCACTTAGACCGATCTTGAGCCGCCCGCATTCAACTACTTCCAATGGTTCAAAGAAGATGCTGTGATGTTCAGTGCGTTGCCACCACACCAGAACCTAATTGTTCATAACTCTTTATGGACAGGAAGGTTCTTATTCCTGGTCGAAGGACTCTTTACGAGGACCGCTTACTCCTTACGGGGTTTTACTCCAGGTCAACCTCTGTTGACCTGAAGGAAGTACAGGAACACACATGCATCACAAGGTAGGCTCTATTAAACGTGGTAGTTTTTGTACTACAAACTCATACACAATATGGATATTGGTATATTAAGTGTTCATCTCCTTTTCCTCGCATGATGACGCATCTCTCGTAATAAAGAATCTTTTTTTATTTGAATGAAAATCTTAGCATATTAACAAAGGTCAATGTATCGCTATAACCATAGTTGTATAAAGTAAATGTATCTGAACTTTAACAATATGAAATGTCACAATGGCCATTAGCGCAACGTAAAAGCATCGTATACAACTTGTTATATCACATATTAAATCGCGAGTATTGCCATTAGTTGTGACGAACCAGTGACAGATACTGCATTGCGTATTATCACAGTTATGCACAGATTAAGCCTCAGCGTTCATTTTCAGAACGGATGTGAAATAAGATTGGTAGGTCAGTCGAAAATCTAAAATGGTGGCTGATTAGTTAATGGCCAGTAATTCAAAATTTGAACTCAATGTTCTCTTCTTCTCTCTCAAGCTCTATATCATGTTAATATAGAGCTTAGACATTGAGTTGTAATTTTGAATTGAAGATTAAAACTTTTTGTAAAATTTGATTTATTTCATAAAATTACTTGACATAGGCCGCGGTTTTGTCCGCGTGAATTGTGTAAGTACCTCAACCTTCTTCAGGAATCACACTATCAATTTGTGTACGAAAATCCTTTCGATAGTTTTTAAGTTTCTCACTTTAACTAGTAATAGGTATGATAATATTTCAATTGCGTAGATTAAAAAAAAGAGAATAGGAGTATCGGTATTCTTTTTTGAAAGGTACCAAATCAGTTAGAACGTATGTAATGCAAGGTGAGCTATATCAAATCTGTAATAATCACCTGTTTTTTGCTCTTGAGTAATAACTGTACTCTTACAAATATCAGTGCAACGTGGAAATTATTAGGTAAATCTACCTTCAAATTTGCATTAGAAGCTTCTAGTTTAAGCTATCCAAACCATCGTATTACTAGTTATACGTAGTATGTATTTAAAAAGAAATATGGACACGTTTTATATCAGTTATACATTTTAAACTGGTTTTTATAGTATGGTAATGACATACCGTATTATACAGCCTACGAATAAATCCCCCCCGTGATCTCCACCTTGTCGTGGTGGGGGGGCTCAGTAACCTTGGGTTTGAGGTACACCCACGGTGAAGCTAAGCGGGATCTCGGGAGGGGACGCTCCACGTGGGCTTGTGTGAGGGCTGCGTAGGATGTGTCTCAAGGTGCGGGTGCGGGGGAGAGTTCTGTCTGTCCCTCGCAGTCGGGTGCGGTCGCGGGAGGAGAGGCGTGTCGGTGTTGCGTTGCCGCGCGCCCTATCTCTCGCGACCAAATGGGGGCGCATCATCGTTGCGTCGCGGTGGGGCCGCAGAGGAAGAGGAGATGCGGTGGTTTGCTTTGCCGTCTTCCCTATCCTCTGCGGCCGCTGGGTGTTTTGGCGGCGGAGCCCAACACCTTCATCCGCCGCCAAGTGGGTTTCGTTCGGAGCCCGCCTGACCATCTGGCGGGCCAATACCCGTCGGGGGGTAGCGAGGAATGCTTCGGTAAAACCCTACCCTCCGACACATGAGTACATGAGGAGCACGGGTTGGTTGTTAGTCAGTAAGAGTCTGACAGTCCCCTTCCTCCTTCCGCCCCAGGGCGGAGGGACTCCATGAGGATTTTCCAACCCAACACCAAAATAATAAAATAAAATAAAAAAAAGCCTACGAATAAATATAATTACGAGGAACTAACTACCAGTCTATTTCGTAGTGAGACTCGTTAATTGAAGGTAGGTAAAGAGCTGAAATTTGGTTATATTTTATACATGTGACCAGCACTATAAAGACGCAAACAAAATATTAAAAAGCTTTTTTATGGGCTATTGCTAAAGTGATAATTTTATTCGTGCTGCATATATGCATGTATAGATAGGTCTACATATAAAATATTAAGGGTTTTTTCAAGAAATGGTTTTATGGCAAAATATAGGTACCTATTATTTTGCCTAATCATCAATGAATACGATAAAGTAAAGATGAATAAACCATAGTAATTGTAAAATATCACAGCTATTTATTGTAATTTATTTATTTTTACCGTACGGCACACTGTGGGCTGAAATCAGCGTTTCATAGACATTCAAATATATTTTTTATGTGTCTTTTTTTCACATGTAATACTAGAGGAGACTAATTCCATGCCTAAAAATATATTTTTTATGAAATGGGTACGTACGTACGAAATCTGAGAATATTTTCTTTAAAAATTTGTATGGAGACAACATAAAAAAATACGATAACTCTGCTATCGCACAATTGGCCCTAATTCCCTTCTAGGGGATTAATCCTTGAATTATTTATGATTTTTTGACATACTCGGTATCACGGCCTCAGGTGCGCTTTTTTTTTTAAAAAATGTACATATTATTTTTTAATTTTGTATTTGTGGCAATTTCTTTCGACCAATTTGGCTTAACATAATATATATGAATATGACCCGGATATTTGGATCATATTCATGTATTTTAAGCCAAATTGGTCCAAAGAAATTGCCACAAATACAAAGAACAATGGTCACTTTGGCCTTTAGCACGTCTGATAATCTAAATCCTATACCAAAAAAAGTACATTTTTTAAATATTTTGATCAAAGCAAATACATATTTTTAGGACTTGGGAGAAAGAAACAATGTATTTACAGTTTAGTTTTTAAACTATGCCCCTAAACAATAATGAAATGTTATGAACGCAGCCATAACCTTATTGTCAAAATATGCGTTTCATTATACGATATGATAAATAAGAATTTATGTTACTTTGTAATAAAATAAAATATAACTTTTACAATAAAATATCAATAGGTATTTTAGCTACATATAAAATATTAAAAATATTTTTATTACATAGTAATTAATCGTTTTTTTTTAATGAAAAATCTAAGATTTGTCGTGAATGACGTGAAATGGAACAAATACGCCATTTCGGTATCTGTCACTGTTATACCCGGTACATCAACGTCAATCGTTCCTCGCTTGCTAT
This sequence comes from Euclidia mi, assembly GCA_944739405.2. Taxonomy (NCBI): domain Eukaryota; kingdom Metazoa; phylum Arthropoda; class Insecta; order Lepidoptera; family Erebidae; genus Euclidia; species Euclidia mi. The sequence continues at coordinate 61,884,037 of OX123184.2, read as the reverse complement.
GAATTGAGTTTTTTAGTTTGTTTGTTAGAAGAACATGTTTTTCTACACACATATATTAGGTACCAGAATAGTTTAATGTATATATTTTTACGAATAAACTAAATAAAAACGCAATTTAGTTCATAACCTCAAACATACTTTTTATAGAATAAAAAAGGTAATCCCATGTTTTTAAAATTCATATCTATACTAAAGTTAAATAAAGTAACATAAAAATACTGATAAATAACTCCACAGCAATAGACATGAAAAAAGAAATTCTGGTCCACCTTTGTATGGGAACCGAACATTGTTCTTTAAAAAAAAATATGTACATTTAAAAAAAAAAAGCGCACCAGAGGCCGTGATACCGAGTATGTCAAAAAATCATAAATAATTCAAGGATTAATCCCCTAGAAGGGAATTAGGGCCAATTGTACGATAGCAGAGTTATCGTATTTTTTTATGTTGTCTCCATACAAATTTTTAAAGAAAATATTCTCAGATTTCCGTTTACGTACCCATTTCATAAAAAATATATTTTTAGGCTTGTAATTAAATTCCTCTAGTTTTACATGTGAAAAAAAGACACTTAAAAAAAGTTATTTGATTGTCTATGAAACGCTGATTTCAGCCCACAGTGCGGCATTAGGAAAAGGCTTGCAGTGGGCAAACTACGGAATCCTAAACAGATTTAGTCTGTTACGCACAAGACTGCTTTTTTCAATGAAACCATTTCTAACATAAACCATTCTTTACACAAGACTTTTGTTTAGCTTTTTAGGTAAAATTACTAAGCATGATAGCTTTTCTAAAATATAAGCATGATAGCTTTTCTAAAATATAAGCATTAAAGTAAAATGTCACACAAAGTGTTAGTGAAGCCATTTGAAATCCGAGGATATTAAACTGGTACCATAAAAGCAAAATTCTGTTATGTTGCTTATCCCTTCTTCGTGTCAAAATGGATTAGGAGGCCCTTTTTAATGGTTATATATGAACGTAGTATTAAAATAAGCATTGATAATATCACCTCTGTTTATAAAGTGTCCCTCTGTTGAGCACGAGCTCCTACGCATCATCAGAAGGGTGAGGCTGAGACCATAACCGACTACGCTGGCCTAGATTGGACTTTACATAATTTTTATTAACATGTTATATCTCTGGTTTGCTCACGATGATTTTCCTTAACCGTTTAACAGGCGATAGGTTACAATTAAATACGCAATTAACTTTGAAAAGTTAGTGCTGCGTGGCACGGATTTAAAGACGGCCCCTGTTTTGCATAGCAGTCTGTGTGTCTTTTCACTAGGCTAGAAGCAGCACATTCTAATAGTTATGGACAATACTGACCTCACGCCAATACTGAATGTACTATATATGACTGTGCTACTTTGAATTTTCCTTCTTGTTTTTAGTATATCTTTAACAGTAGGTAACTACTTGATATGGATTTTTACAAAATCTACTATTACAGTTTTCCGGTCTTCCTTGCTAGCTTGCTGGGATTTTACATAGTATTTTCTTAATCAAAATTTATCTGAAATATTCAATATCTTTCAAAAGATTTTTAAAGACTGAGTTTATGATGAATAAATCAGAATTTGAGTATTATTTATAGATTTTATTTTTTCTACATTTGAGTTTAGTTCGAGAATGAACCGAACGTCAGGTTCCCGTGGGTGTCGTAAGAGGCGACTAATGAATTTCGAAGGCGAGCAGATGTGGTTTCTTTTTCACACTTGCCTTAGGTACTCCTTGGAGAAAATAATATTCAATTTTAGCTAATATTATAGAGATAAATGTTATTAAAAGATATAATTCTGTACAGCTTTGTAAATGTATGGGACAATAATTCACCTTCACTATAAGTGAAAATGGGTTCGCATAATTTTGCATACATGTTGTCAAGGGTCAACAGACATCCTTAGGTGTATTTATGATCTATCAGCCCTTTATGTACAGAATGTAAAATATAACCGCACCAATCATATTTATTTTAGTGCATATATTATTGCTTGCTAAACGATGGATATATATAGTAATTGTTAATTATCGCTTGCTTAACGGTGAAGGAAACCATCGTGAGGAAATCTGCATGTTTAAGAGTTCTCCATAATGTTCTCGATAGACGTGAAGTCTGTCAATCCGCACTTGACCGGCATGGTGGACTATCAATGGCCTTACCCTACACATAGTGAGAAGAGGCCCATGCCAAGCAGTAAGTCAGTATAACGGGCCGATGATGATTATCATTTCATTTCTGAACAATAAGACACATAAATTCAGAAATTCTATTGTTATTATATGACAATAGAATCTGCAGCAGTTACTTTAGTACTAAGTAATTATTTTAACACCAAGTTAGGAATATGTTTAAAAAACATTCAACTAGAGATAATATGTAAAAATGGATATTATGTTATTCATTGTAGCTTAATAGTCTTAAGTATTTTTGCACATGGTAAGCACGGCTTTATCACTATCACAATGGTTATAGAGATATTACAGTTCTCTTTGGCTTTCTATCTCATGAGATGAAAACGTTAAAGTTGTTTACGTTGCACAGTGTTTTATGAAGACCATTTTTCGGACAACGTCTTTTTATTAAAGAAGCTAATAGATATATTCAATAAAAAGAAATATTTCGTATCCCCATTAAGCTAGCATCTCTAGTTTCTTAGAAAAACTTTTTTGAAAATCTTCATATTTTGAAGCGGATATTTAGAAAAAAAGATATTCCTCGTAAACTAAGCATGATACGCAATAATAATGTTACAAGCACCGATAGCGTCTATTTCACTGCACATTTTTTGAATTTTTAGATTTTCTTACTTTTCCCGAAGATTCTACCAAATGTGGAAAAGTTATATATACAGAAAGGATGCTCTTTACTTTCCTCATCTACTCAATAAATTTCAGACCCCAAATCCATGGAATCTAGAAGTTATTCGATATAACTGTTTTTGCTAGTTTTTTCATATTTATATTCTGGATTTTAATAATTAAATTTTTATTCGATATTGATTTCTTTACAACATATAATTTAGTTATAAAATCAATATCGAATAAAAATTTTATCATTAAAACCCGGAATACAAATGTGAAAACCCTAGCAAAAACAGTTAATTTGGAATAACTTCTAGATTCCATGGATTTGGGGTCTGAAATTTATTGAGTATATGAGGAAAGTAAAGAGCATCATTTCTGTATATATAACTTTTCCACATTTGGTAGAATCTTCGAGAAAAGTAAGAAAATCTAAAAATCCAAAATCTCGCTTAAATTTGAATCTAGTCAAGTTATGAGGTTCATTTTAACTGTAAAATGTGCAGTAAAAGAGACGCTATCGGTGCTTGTAACATTATCATTGCGTATCATGCTTAGTTTAAGAGGAATATCTTTTTTTCTAAACATCTGCTTTAAAATATGAAGATTTTCAAAAAAGTTTTTCTAAAAAACTAGAGATGCTAGCTTAATGGGGATACGAAATATTTCTTTTTATTGAATATATCTATTAGCTTCTTTAATAAAAAGACGGTGTCCGAAAAATGGTCTTCATAAAACACTGTGCGTTGTTCTCTCGCATGTTTTTTGAACTTTTATCTCATCATCATATCAGCCAAATGACGTCCACTGCTGGACATAGGCCTCCCCCAAGATTCTCCACACAGACCGGTCTTGAGCCGCCCGCATCCAACTGCCTCCCGCGATCTTGACTTTTATCTCAATTAAAATTATTTAGATTGTCAGATTTTGTTAGAAAATGTATTCCTAGAATACCCTAATACAAATACAATTTGTAAATAAAGGTAATTACTTAAGATGTTTGTGTGTCGTAGGTACCTATCGTGTTTTTGTATTTATTCTCATGAGCACGGAGACAAGTTAAGAGCAAGTACATAAAGATATTCAATTCTAATAATTTTATTAATTTAGACGCTTTAACTAATAAAACTTCTATAACTAATTGTTAAAACTCAGTAAATCTTACCACAACCAGGTCACAAAATGTTATATCTCATAACCTCTGGAAATATGCGAGGACCGTTTAATATCATGTTTCAATTTAATTTAAGAATAATGTGTATCGAAATAGTCTAGAGCCCAAACTAACATGAGCGGGACAACGCTAACATACCAACTTGACCTGAACAAATACTTATCGTTACTCGTTAAATATTTGCCTCAAGCTATTCAGAGATACGTTTGGGAGTCGGCAATTGTGAATCAAGCCAATACTGAACTCCAATTGAAAACAAAAAGTACATAAAACTTTGTTAAATTGTTCATTTATTGAATAAACATGATATAAATTGTTCAACGAAAGGGAAACTTTACCCAGTCCCAATAATAATATAAAATATGAGAATCATTTCCAATGTCAAAATTTACAAGTATAAGTAATATACGAACTCTCTGGTCACAGTTTTTATTAAATCAACTTCTAAAAAGAAGAAGAAAGTCTATATATTTTATGATTAAACTAATTTTGTACTCTAATTTATTATTTCGCTGTTAGTCATTAGTGGCGCAATTCGACCATACATCATAGCATGTAACTTTTAATAAGTGATCATCATCGTTCTGCACTCACTGGTATTTATATCTAACAAGAATTACAGAATATTAAATTTACCACAAAGCGAGTGCCGTCTGCCTTCTGCAACCACAAGGGATATCAATATTCCATATCTATCAATAGCAACTGTTACAGATCTTCATGACAGCAGGAGCCGATGACTTAAAATACTCTCCAAGACACTAAGCAAGCAGTAATTAACAACTTAGCAAGCACATAACTTCGAAAAGTCAGCACTCGTCTGACTCGTCTATTGCTGTCGCTACCTAGGAACTTTAGCATGTGTCTACACACATAAGACATTTGAAGTAAGGTGTATAATAACCGCCGTAATGTACAGAGTGCTCCATATTTAAGACATCTTCAAAATTTTCTTTTCTTCCCCACCTTGGCGACTGTTCACGTCTGAGTATCAATCATGTATCAAGTCCATGGTATCAATTCATCGCTCAATCTATCACTAGTGACATATGTGTATTACGTAATACGGTTTATAAAAATAGAAAGCCTAAGTAATGTGCGCTGCCAGCTGTTGGGGATCTCTTATTACTTGAGTACGTATGCTGTTACTTGTATATACGCTGCAATCAAACCACACTATATGTTTAGATGATTTATGCACGTTGAAAATGTCAGGCGTATTACAGTGAAAATAAAAAAATGTCACTAAAAAGAGTTACGGGGTGGTACATTTATAATAAATCTAGTTACCATATCAGATATGTTTTCATGCTTAACGCTGCAAGTAAAAAAATCCTTTAGAATTAGGAGAATGTAAGCCGATTTATTTTATTATGCAACCTAAAAATCAGAGGTTAAAATCGTTGTATTGTTTTTTTTTTGCGTTATTATACACTTGCGTATCTAAAACTATACTTTGTAGAAAGGTAACAAAATATAATATAGTCAAATGTTAAAATTGTTGACTTTCAGATAAACATTATCTTCCATTTAAACGCTTATCCGTGTGGTGACGGATTAAGAATACGGATTGTCACCACCCCGTATCATCCCATGGGTGTCGTAAGAGCCGACAGAGGGAGCATATTATGCAGAGTACAGCACTGTAAGAGAAGGAAAACTAGATAAAAACCCTATACCAACCCGTTTGGCCAGCGTGGTATAGTAGGCCAATTCCTCCTTTCAAAGGCTCTCCTTTGGAAGGAGGAATTGGCCTTTAACAGTTCACTGCTGGACTAGGCCTCTGCCTATTCCAGCAGTGGACTGTTAAAGGCTGATGATGATGAAACGCTTAAACAACAAGAGCTTTGTTAATTCCCACTGACTTAACATAATAAAAAAAAATACTTTGTACTCTTCATGAACAAGCTTCATACTCCTTATTTATAAGAGAACGTGTACCTAAGTTTAATAAATGTACGTTTATTATAGTTGTTCTATCTTCCTTAGAGCGTGCTTAAGGAGCAGGATGGCCAGCATGTGCTATTAAAGCAGATACCTACACGCTGCAAGATTCTCATTTATTACATTTCTTTTATGTTTTAAACGTCGTGATGTTTTTACGAGGCTGCATGGTTTATAAAATTACATGGCAACGTATTGATCTTTAAATGACAAATATTTGAAAGAATTTTAGTTTCTCTTAATTTGAATAATTCATTGAAATTGTCCAGACATTTACAAAGAGCGTAAAAAGTAGTCAAGCTATTACAAGTGAGCTCATTTAAATATTATAAAGACCATGGAATGAAAGGAATCAAAAGACCATATTAAGTATAGCTTCAATGAAACGTCGTAGGTACAAGTTCAGCTCACGCACTAAGTCATTGATATTGGAAAAGTATTTCATGTTTTTTTTACTTAAAAAAAGACAACTCCCGCATTAGTGGCCTGTGTCGCGGGGGACTTTACAAACATACAACTAACTGACAAATTGAACACCCAGACTCGAAGCAACAATTTGTGAATAACACAAAGTGTTGCCTCGTGTGGGGATCGAGTCCACAAGACTCGGCGCAGTGTCACGCGGTGATGCGACCGCTTAAACCACTACGCCAACCGTGCAGCCAATGTTATCAGCACTGCTGCCTTTTGCAGTTCACTGCTGGTCTTGCCTAATTTGAGTGAATACTTGTTGCTGCTGTTTAATTACCTTATGCCGCACGATATCTAATAAAGTCCTATAGTTAATAGCTTGGTAGTTCTACTATGTTGCATCGCCTTTAACATCGGTAATTATTCTACGTGATCTCCCAACCTTCTATCCGTTATATCAGAAAGCCGTTCACGGATCATATTCGCGCGGTAAGTATTCAATAAATATGGAAATGTTATAGGATGAGTATGTTCCTCGTTTGTATAATGTACTCTCGTAAATCGGTGACTAGCACCTGTTTTCTGCCAATAATAATATCCATATCTCAAGATTGTACGCGCGACTTGTTTAATATCCAAAGTGACAATAAGAATGAATAAAATAGCTCCAGTGAAATCAGCCAGCATTATCAGCTCGTTATCCCAAATATCCTGGCAAATAAAAATATAATTAAGTGGCGTATCCGATGATTCGTTTCAATTAATAAGACATGAAGCCACGTAAATCTCTGATAAATGAGAGAAATTGAAATTGATTACACATTATTTAAGTCCGCTGGATGTCATTTATTATATACATAAAATATAAAATAAGTAATTTAGCGTCCCGTCACCGTTGTTTTTAGGGTTCCGTACCTCGAAATGAAAAAACGGAACCCTTATAGGATCACTTTGTTGTCCGTCCGTCTGTCAAGACCTTTTTTCTCAGAAAGGCGTAGAGATATCAAACTGAAATTTACATCAAATAGTCAAATCTACGGTTCCTTGAAGCTGTGAAAAAATCAAACTTCTAACCCAACGTAATCAAAAGATATAGCCGTTTATGCTGCAAATTTCCGCAAATTGTAAAACTCGCACGGGAATCAAAACCTACCCGTGAAATTTGGTACGAAGCGATGTCTTATAGCACAGATAAAGGAAAAATGCCGAAAACCGTAAATTTTTTGTTACATCATATAAAAAAATATTTGTATTAATTTTAAAGTTAGTACTCCTTTCCTCATGAACGAGGAAAACTTTCCTCGTTCATGAGGAAAGAAATAATAAAAAAATTAATAACTATTAAATTGAAATTCACAACAAATACTCGGGTCTATAATACCTTTAAGCTGTAACAAAATCAAACTTCTATCTCAGCGCAATCGACAGAAACCGCAATTTTACTATATTTTCAAACTCGCAACTACTCGCAAGGGAATCAAAACCTACAGGGAACTTCCCGTGAATTCAGAATCTTGAAATTTGGTACGAAGCAATGTCTTATAGCACAGATAAAGGAAAAATTCCGAAAACCGTATATTTTTAGTTACATCATATAAAAATATATATGTATTAATTTTAAAGTTACTACTCCTTTCCTCATGAACGAGGAAAGTTATTAAATTGAAATTCATATCAAATACTCGGGTCTATAATACCTTTAAGCTGTAACAAAATCAAACTTCTATCTCAACGCAATCGACAGAAACCGCAATTTTACTATATTTTCAAACTCGCAACTACTCGCAAGGGAATCAAAACCTACAGGGTACTTCCCGTAAATACAGAATCTTGAAATTTGGTACGAAGCAATGTCTTATAGCACAGATAAAGGAAAAATTCCGAAAACCGTAAAATTTTAGTTACATCATATAAAAATATATATGTATTAATTTTAAAGTTACTACTCCTTTCCTCACGAACGTGGAAAGTTATTAAATTGAAATTCATAGCAAATACTAGGGTCTATAATATCTTTAATCTGTAACAAAATCAAACTTCTATCTCAACGCAATCGACAGAAACCGCAATTTTACTATATTTTCAAACTCGCAACTACTCGCAAGGGAATCAAAACCTACAGGGTACTTCCTGTGAATTCAGAATCTTGAAATTTAGTACAAAGCAATGTTTTATAACACAGATTAAGGAAAAATTGCGAAAACCGTAAATTTTTAGTTACATCATATTATAAAAATAAATTTAAAGGTCCTAGCCCTTCCCTTATGAACGCGTAGAGGTATTAAATTGAAATTTACATCAAATACTCAAGTCTATAATATCTTTAAGCTGTAATAAAATCAAACTTCTAAGCCAACGCAATCAAAAGATACAGCTGTTTATGCCGCAAATTCTCGCTAATTTTCGAAACTCACTAGGGAAGTACTCTGTAGGTTTTGACCTACAGAGTACTTCCCGTGAACTTAAAATCTTGAAATTCGGTACAAGGCAACTTATTATAGCACAAATTAAGGAACATTTTCCAGAAATTTAAATTTTTAGTTACGTCATGTAATTAAATCATTTTTTTTATTTTAAAGTTACTAACTCTTTCCTCATGAACGCGTAGAGTTATTAAATTTAAATTTAAATCAAATGCTCAGATCTGTAACACCTTTAAGCTGTAATAAAATCAAACTTCCATGTCAACGCAATCAACAGAAACAGCAATATAAGCATATTTTCAAACTCACAACTACTCGCAAGGCAATCAAGACCTACAGGGTACTTCCCGTGAACTCAGAACCTCGAAATTTGGCACGAAGCAACGTCTTATAGCACAGATAAAGGAAACATTCCGAAAACCGTAAATATTTAGTTACATCATATAATTTAAATAATTTTAAAGGTACTAACTACCCCTTTCCTCATGAACCCGTAGAGGTATAAAATTAAAATTCATATCAAATGCTCAAGTCAAACCTAAAGGGTACTTCCAGTTGATCTAGAATCTTGAAATTTGGCATAAAGCTAATTTTTATAGCACATAGAAAAAAAATCGAAACCCTTACATTTTTAGTTACATCACATATTTTTTAAATAATTATATATACCTGCAGGCTTGTACGGAACCCTCGGTGCGCGAGCAGGCCTCCTTCACTCGGCCGTACCTACAGCGATAAGTGCCTACACTTTGGCGCGGCTTCCAAGCCCGCGTCCGACGCGTCGCGCAAGGGTTGTCGCCTTGAAAATTTGATTTTATTTATTTTACGAAAGCAACTTGAAAATTAGATTTTTTGTTTGTTGAGATATCCCAACGATTATGGTGTCAAATTAAAGATCTAGTTCAAAAACCATCTTATCTGTTTGAATCATGTAAATCGGTCCACGCGTTTAGGAAATAACTAAGAATTAGTATAGTGAAAATGTAAACGACCAGATTTTTTGTGGTTTTTGTTCTACGAGCTCAAATAGTTGGATAAGATACTTATAGGATGATTATTTATTATTAAGTACGTGGTTAAGTAGGTAGATAGACGATGAATAAATATTATAGTAGCAGCGGCAAGTCGACAACCCTAGCGCGACAGCTTGCGCGTCACTCCGCGCCAGACAGCGACAGCGTTATATGTTAGAAAAGAGCGGGAACGGTTAGGTGAATATCGCATTAGGCACTGAGTGCTTATGCGAGCTGAATTGCACTCTGTTGCTTTGTAGCAAGAGTCGCAATTTTAATGAATTGGTTTGAGAAGTGGTGCTTCTGTACGTAAGTACTGTCTATTCTGTGGCGCGAGTCCGACTCGCATTTGACCGTTTTTTTAAAAAAAAAAACGCATTATAGCAAGCGTAAATACGGCCTGCTAAAAGAATAATAATCAAAAATATAAAAAGTAATGACGATTTAAATTATCTACTCAAAAGTTAAGAAAAGTAAGGAAAGTCTTACATTAGGGAAGAGCTTGGCTGCATGGGCTTTGAAAAGCATCTCCCATTGACCAAAAAATAAAACGATACCATTTTTAACGATGACATAAATATGTTTAATGTCCCTTGCTATTTTGGTTAACCCATTGCAAAGGACCGAACGTATAGAAATAAGTAGTATATTTTATACGTTTCTCCATCTAACACCCACGTTGTCACTTAATGGGGTTAGCTGTATTATATACAGCCCGTCATCTGAATACTATTTATATTTTTACCAACCTTTGACAATGTCATATACATCTACATATAAATAAAGTTTATTTATTATTCAACCTTTTAGAATTTTTAGCATATGATATGCATGACTGATTCGATAAAAATACTTTCTGTTTTATTTTAAAATGGTGTTTCTAAGCCCTCGATTTAAAAATATGAACTACCTTTGTCTGCATTCAAGTCTGTGTATGAATGAAGACTCAGTTCGCTTGAAAGTCAATAAATTTAAAACTCTAGGGAATATTCAATATTACCTATTTGTAGGTAGATTGTCTAGCCTTTCTAAGAGAGTTGCATTTGAAAATAATGATTGTATAATATGTTAGAAGTTGCACACATGTTGGCTAGATATTAAGAATACATAGTACTTCCTACAATAAAAAGGGGTCAAATTCACACTACGGTACAATGTACGCGGCGCCAACAATAGTAAGTATGTACGTATCCGCAAAATGTGTCAGCCGAAAAATGGATATAAAAGTAACCCTGATCTTCACAGTAGGTACAACATAGGGACATAAAAAACTTAAGTGCTTTGTAAGTGGTCCCGTGCTATATGGTTCACTATATCGCATTGTTAAAGGTTTTCTTTATATGAGGATGACATGACATCATTAAATCATAGTTTAGTTTTATAGTCCCAAAAATTCAGAGCACTATTTTAAAGGGGCTTTTATATTATTTTTCTATGTATAGAATGTATAATGTATTTACAAAAAAAAAAACATGTATGTTTATCCACTATCTAGTACCCAAAGTACAAGCTCTGCTTAGTTTGGGACTAGATGCAGTTGTGTGAATGTGGTAGAATATTATATTATATGATTATATTATATAGTATGTAATGACCTACAAAATAATATAACACATTTTAAGTGAAAGGATGCGCTGTTCGTTTCCTCGGATATAGTTTATCCTATTACCATCCGGAAATGAAAAGCTTTACGATGAGATGGGTTTCTCTATTAAACTAAAAATTGAACATTTGCTTTCAGCTATTTTCGTAAACTAATATATTGTTTTACTTTGAGTATGTACGTGTTTGTGCTTTTTGTTCGTCTTACTTCAACTGAAATATTATTGCGAGGCATTACATTTCTGTCACTGTGTGGTACGTATTTTATTCTAAAATAATTAAATTCAGAACAATAAAAATAAGTTAAAACATGATCTTGTTTTATTTTTTTTTCATAGAAGCAACAGGTTTAGGATTACTCGATAGACCAGGACACAATAATATTATTTGTATTTATAAAATGATCGACAAAGCTAAAACACATGTGGATGTATTTAAAAATATTTAAGACACTTGCCTTCTACTATAATAGGCCTAAAACTTTTAATAAATTATTCAGAATGACCTTATTATATACTCTCACATATTTGTACGCAAGAATGTCGAATAAGTCTGCGTAATTGGAAAGTACTTATATTTTGATGTTCGGCTAGTCTACGTATATTTTACCATTAAGAATTTCTATACGCAATGTACAATCAAACAAGTCGGTGCTGGACCTGTTAGAAAAAAATTCCCTTGGCTCGCTCATAGAGGTGAGGCACACTAGAAACTGGTTTTGTATACGAGAGTCAATGTGCGTGTAAAGTAGCATGATGGAAGAGATGATGCCTTGCTAAGCGATTCTCGCCCTTATGGTAGATAGCGGGAAGTTGTTCGACTGTACATAATGACCTTTTAGAATATTGCTCGTAATTCGTATAACTGTCGGTGCAATTTATCTTTTGTTATCAAGAACTAAAAAAAATGTTTGAAAGAGCGTACAATATTTTCCACCAATTGAAATACTCTCGACTTAACGCATAAATACACTTTTAAGTGTGTCCTTAATCTCGTGTCTCTTGTAATAAACTTGTCTGACTTTTTATGCGAGTTGATGGATTCACTTTTGAAGTTGGAAAGCAAATTTTTTAGCTGAGTGGAATGTTGTCACCTCAAGTTTGTTTTATTTGTAAATAAAGTTAAGCACTTAACATTTCTTGCGAGAATATTGAAATAATAAAAATCTTATTCAGAACAAAAGTTAGAACTGAATGTTATAAGCAAAAAATGAATTATACATTTGGAAATAAATGTATTTTAAGTAGTTACTGTCGGGTTTATAAGTTTCTTGTATGTTTCTTGTTTTAAACCAATACAGTATTCTACAGAGAATACAAAGGTTAGTATTTACATAAAGAAGTGTAACATTATAAAAATATATTAAAATATTTTTATTGTCATTGAATCCTTCTCTGTACAGTTTTTGCGGACATTGTCGGCACACTTATTACACTAAAGCTGCAAGCAGGCGGCGTATTTCAAATGCACAGACGTCAAACCGTTGCCTCGCGTATACGAACTTCAAACGCAATTAGAACGCAACCTTGTAAGCTATCCACGCGGGCAACCGTGAAACGAGCCTCTATTCCGCGTACCTATACGCGCGGTGGAACCGCGCGTATAGGTACGGCTATACAGAAGTGCTGTAGTCAACCTGTTTACATGGCTTCAAAAGCATGCACACTCAATATTAATAATAACATTTATCTTAATATATAAAATCCTTGCGTTACTGACTGACTGACAGACACGCTACAGCCGAAACTATTGGGCGCAGGAAGCTGAAATTTGGCATGTATGTTCCTTGGGGACCGTAGGGGTGCACTAAGAAGGGATTTCTCGAAATTCCCACGGGATCGGCCAAAACGGGTAAATTAAAAAAAAATGCAGGCGTAGCTGCTGGCGTCCTCTAGTATTACATAAAATTTAAAATATTTTACTTTATAGAACTTTTGATTTATATTCGCTTCAACAAGAATAGTCAAAAATATTCGTCTTTTCAACATGACAAGAACACGTTCAATTGCCATTTTGATTAACATGATTGAATATACGAGAGGCATATGGCTTACGAATGAAATTATATTGCTGAAAGCGAAACCTATAACAAATATAAGATTAATTTTAGATAACAGAGTGATGTGTATTTTCAAACAACTACACAAGACTACAGGTTACAAGCAAACATTACCTTCGTAATATTATTCTTGTCTGAAATTTTGTACAGAAAATATACCTACTCATATTTATTCAAGTTAGGTATATAAAAAAGTAAAGTACCTAACTTTACTTTTCACCTAGGCTTCTAGTTTACGTGAGTTATATAAAGTAACGCAAACAAACATATATTTTCCTAAATAGAGCATCAAGTGGGCATTCTGTTTAAGGTCTTAAACCTAATCCGGTGGATGAAACGAAAAGACCAACGCTATGAAGGCTCTATGAATAAACGGTCAAACTCTCTTCATCATGTCAGCCTAGAGACGTCCACTGCAGGACATAGGCCTCCCCCAAGGTTCTCCACACAGACCGATTTTGAGCCGCACCGCATCCAACCGCTTCACGCAATCTTAACCAGGGGGCCAAAATTCTGTTATTTTTATATGACATTGATATTATATTTTGAATGGATTTAAAAGCGGTATTCTGATAACCTAATGTCATAATCGTATAATTTAAAATAAACAGTTCGTCATTGACACATACGATCTCGTTACAATTTCATTCAAATATCAGATAATTTAGAAGAATAAGTATGCTTTTTGTGACGTAAGTATGACACTGACATGATATCGAGACTATATATATTTAGCAGAATTGGGCCCCAGATCGTCGGTCCACCTTGCAGGAGGCCTACTCTCTTACAGTGTTTTAACTGCAATTATCCTAGATATATTCTGCTCATCTATAGTTAATATCTAATCGTAATTAAATGTTATGTAACTGACATCTGATAAGAGTTAAAGGTAGGTAAATATTACTTTTGGCTCAGAATTATTCCTTGTTACAATACTGTAACCCTTTATTTGACGTGGATTATGTACCTAGTCACGAAGTCACTGTCAGATTAAATATCCACGTGCAAAACAGCATTATAAATTAAGACCTAATTTCGACACTTATATTTGCTTCACCTAGAAGAGAACATAAATAATGTATTATCCAATTATCATAACATTTAACATTTTGAGTAATCCCCAACTGAACTTCATAAACCGTAGCTAAATCATGTTGATTACGTCAGTTTCCAAACAGAAAATTCAATCATTTAGAAGCTATGATGACACTGATGGGTACTGAGACAATTAAGCTTATAATATGCCACTTGTTGCGTTAGAGGTTTAAAAAAAAAGGTATTGGTGTTTAAAATACATCTTCATTAATTATCTTAATATATAAAATCCTTGCGTTACTGACTGACTGAGCCGCCCAATTGTTTCGGCTGTAGCGTGTCTGGCTACAGCCGAAACAATTGGGCGCAGGAAGCTGAAATTTGGCATGTATGTTCCTTGTTGGAACAGTACTACAAAAATACTCCATTAAGACTGTATATAGTCCGTACTCCAAAGTAGCAAATTACCTGCGTACTCCAAAGGATGTCATCCCTTTTCAAACACCAGGCGTGTACAAAGTGGATTGCAGCTGTGGTAGTTCCTACATCGGGCAAACAAAAAGGACCATCGCCGAACGAGTTAAGGAACACATCACGGCCGTCAAAAACCGACAAACCACCAAGTCGGCCATAGCTGAG
This sequence comes from Euclidia mi, assembly GCA_944739405.2. Classification (NCBI taxonomy): domain Eukaryota; kingdom Metazoa; phylum Arthropoda; class Insecta; order Lepidoptera; family Erebidae; genus Euclidia; species Euclidia mi. Next base: position 61,868,929 of record OX123184.2, on the reverse strand, counting down.
CATTTGTTGGAGTCAGGATCCAATCACTGGATTGAGCTACATCGGCCCCAGGTTCTCTCCACAGACCGTCACTATTTTTCAAGAATAGCACGGGAAGCGGTTGAAATCAAAAAGCACGCAAATTTCAACCGGGAGGATGGTTACCGTTTATCTACATCTTGGAATCCTGTCATCAGCAAATGTAGACACCGACGAGGTGATATTACGCGCCAGTGTGAAGATACCATTAGTGTTGTGTGTCGAAGTACCGACAGTTCCGAACATATAAAAGTTAATAATTGTGAAGACCAAGTGAGGGTAGGTTCCAAAACCCGCACTTCTCGGAGGCAGCGCTGACGAACATCAGTCATCCCGTGACCACGGCTGGTGTAACCCATGCCGAAACGTCGGGACAAATAGAAAGGTATTTCATCTTTCTTTTCGTTTATTAACACGATTCAGACCCGTTACATAATTTAAAAAAAGTACATTATATAACAATGTAAGAATGTGAGTATTCCTGCGAAGACGAATTGGCAGCCACTTGAGTTTGTTGCGAAAATCTGAAACGTGATCATATTTGCGCAATCCAAATATAAATCGTATGCAAAAGTTTTGGAGACGCTCAAGTTTATCTAGCTGCTCTTCAGTGGGGTCAAGATAGCTGACGTCCGCGTAGTCAATTATAGGCAGAAGCAGAGCTTGAGCAAGCGCAATATTAGTGGCAGTTGGAAGGAAGTTGCGTAATCTACGCAACGATCCTGCTGATGCAAATAGTTTGCGACTCGTTTCTAGGATTTGAGATCTCCATGACATAGTATCATCAAAGTAAATACCTAGACTCCTTACGGTTTTGCTGAACGGAAGATCCTTTCCGTTAAAACTAATGCGTGGCAGTTCGGACCAACAAATTTTCGAGACGAGTTTGGGGCTGCCGACAACAATCAGTTGTGTTTTGTCAGGATTTACCTTAAGTCCATATTTCGTGGTCCACTCACAGATACGCGACAGGTCCGAGCTAATGGTAGTACAGGCTTCTGCTAGCTTATTTAACGGAGCCTGCGTGTAAATTTGCAAATCATCTGCGTAAAGGTGGTAGGATGAAAGTAATTGGTTTGAGATATAATTAATAAATATTGCGAAGTGTAAAGGAGATAGCACGCCACCCTGTGGCACACCGGCATTTAAAAAAAAGGTTATAGGTTTTTATCCCGATATTCACGCGGAATCACTGAATGAGGCCGATGAAGTCGCGGGCGTCCGCTATTTAATAGATGTAGGAAATAAAAACAGAATGCTAATTCATTAAAATATTATTTATTCAATTTGATCCAAAGCAATCATAAGATCATTTAAAAAGGCAGGGGGTGTGTCGGTTGCTTCCTTGTGTATGGCCCAACACAGATAATAAACAATGCTAGCGATATTATATAAAAACCGATACTATATATATAACCGATATTATATAATATATAAACCGTTGTTTAATGTGCGAAAGAGACAGCGTATAACATATCTCTAAACATTAGCTCATCCCTGCACCACGCTGTACGGTTTCGATATTATTGTTATGCCTTTATAAGGTGAAATCAAATCCTTTGATACCGATTATTTTTTCGGGCAAACCCGCAGACATATCGCCTGATGATAAGTAATTATCACCGCCCATGGATATTTGCAACCCCAGAGGAGATACAAGTGTGTTGCCGACCTGGACAAGAAAAGGTATAGGACAATGAGTGCGATGGGTAGAAAGGTGATTGTGTTTCCGGCACTCACTTGCCGAACAAAACGCAACAGTATAAATACTGTTACTCTACGTCTATAATCTGTGAGAGGGTAGTACTTCCCTTGAAAATACCAGCTGAAATCAGGAAGGCTCTTCTACAACGATGACTAGACCAAAAGGCTAGTTGACAGTCAAACATACTGTGTTTTACCCTCGCTAGTGATTTTAATTGAGAATGTTATATATCTCACAAGTTAGCACCTGTGTATAAGTGTTACTTGCTCGTATCATACTTCCCGGTTTCAGGTCCCATCTCGAACAAATTATACTCGAGTTTTGCTTGAGAGAAATCTCAGCATTAACCCAAAATCTGGTAATGCACCTCCATTAAAATATGCGTTATCGTCGCAAATAAGGCTGTTATCATTATTTTGATCTCTCTCTCTGGTATAGTATACACGAGGTTTCATATTTTTTATTACAATGAATGAAATTCTCAGTGTATGAAACAAATCGTATCGGTAACAAATTAACGTAGGTGATTGAACAAATAAACCCACGTTACCCGCCTTCGTTACCCGGCCAACCGGCCACACGGAAATAAACTATCCGCTAGTGAAAATTCACTTTCAGTGCAATAACAGTAATGAAAATGAAATTGTATAAAGTTGAGCTCCGAAAAAAGAGATATGGATGTGTCCGATAGAATAACTATGCCATCAGTTTCATATTTTGGCAGTGTTACTTGACTCGTTTTTATGAAATTTAAGTGTTGCCTTTGCTACTGGTTCATGCTTAGCTTTCTATTTATTATATTAGCAATATTTGTTTTGAGATTTTTAATTTGTCTGGATATTATTTTACCTGAAATCCCTAAAGCATTTTAGGTACCAACCATAACCATTCTAAACAACAAGAAAAGCCACTTCATGTTGATATTGCGGCAAAAATTGTCGTCTTAGTTAAACAGATGCTTTTAGCAATTGCTGAGAACAACATGAATTTACTATTAAAATTTCTTTTTTTTTCTAATAAAGGACCGTAAACTGATACTTGCTTCAGTTGTGAATTATCCCTACCAACCAGGTACAAAACTATTCTTAACCATTTTGTCAGTGGGTACCATTATGACACACACTGCAAATCTAATCACTGCAGGGAGTTAAGATATTCTGCAATATTGGACAGGGTGTTTCTCTTTGCCCTTATTCCACACATATAATTAATATAAATTTAATAAATATCCCATAAAAGTTTACGTCATTTGGTTGTTTCGTCTTTTGCCGGTTATCATACGCTTTTATATTCTGCCTGATATGAACGGTTTTAGATGGACTACCGTTAACCATCTAACATTAACCGGTCACTAGAATGGCTTCTAGATGGACTACCATTAAGGGGCTCAACCAATTGATTGTCATTTGCGCCAATAAGCTCTCACGCAGTTAAATTGCCCATTGTTTAAATTTTCCTTATTTATTCTATAGATATTTTATATTGAAATGGCACTACGTTTTACCGATTACATACTTTTTTTCGGTTTGAACTTGTTGTCACCGATAAAAATACAAAGATCAAGCTCATGTCCTGATATATACCTAGAGTCTCAAGGTGAAAATTTTGTTTTTACTGAGTCTTTTATTATTGGGCGTCTTGTGTATTGTAAATACACAACACATAATACGAACAATATAAAAATAGCATATTTAACATAATTTCTAGTGAAGAAGAGTTACTAAAAATACTTTGAATATAAGATTTTTTTAAGTATTTCTTATTTCCACAGCCTTTTATGTTTTATATATCTTTTGAAAGGAAAGCTGCAAAATTGGGCACCTAGATAATATAAGTAGTTTAGTAAAATCGCAGCATTCTTTGTTTTTATAACTATATTAAGACTGCCTCGTTTGGTCTCGCGACATAAATGTGCGCGTGGGACTGGGAGGTCTCGGGTTCGATTCCCGGGTCGGGCAAAGTGTTATTGGGTTTTTCTGTTAGGAAATTCTCAGTAGCAGCGGAGCACGGAGTCTGGTAATATGCCCTGTACGGCAATAGGTTCGCCCCCTATTACGTGGGACCTAAAAATTCATGGCGAAATGTGGGTGTAATATTACACCTCTGCCTACCCCTTGGGGGATACAGGCGTGAGTCTATAAAAAAAAATATTTAGCAAACTAGCGTCGTAAATTCTGTTTAAGGACGGTGATATCTTAAATATTTCAAAGCCTCTAGGCATCCTATAAGATGTAACGTTGTTAACAAGTTCCTATGACATATTATAGAATCAAAAAAATTAAGAAAAAGAAATCACAAATGATTTTATTTCAGACATCAGGATACGTGAAGGTAAATAAAAAAATGCTAATAAAATAAAAGCTACTGGGCCTATCTGAATCAAATTTTTATGGGACCAATTCGAAACTATCTCGCATCAAACAAAAAAATTATCACGTAAATCGGTTCAGTAACCTCGGAGAAATCCGTGTACATACATCGAAAAAAGAAATATACCGGCCGAATTGAGAACCTCCTCCTTTTTTTGAAGTCGGTTAAAGAATCATACCTATCAAGTTTATAGAACTTATTTGCGGTATTGACACGAAATCGGCTTATCCTTACTCAAATTGAAAGAGTTCCAAGTAATCGAATAGTCGCAGACGTACTGTCTCTATAGACTATGCAATTATTTCACTATCTGATGGCATTGACAAAATAGGAACATCTATTTTATTTTAAAATTTTCGATAACGGTGTATTTTCCCTAAGTTCTGAATACAATCTAGTACTGTATGCTCTTCCTATATTCATCGTCGTTCAAGCGTTGCTCCGGTTGCAGACATAGGCCTTCGCCTTAGAACTTGAGGTCCGCTTTACACACTTTGACCTACTCCTATATTATACGCGTTTAAATTCACGATGAACATTGGGATCTAAATAAATTCTTGAATATATCTAAGCTGTCATCAGAGATAATGAACCGTACTGATATGCAGAAGTAAATTTAAATTTGAATTCAGAAAACCTAGCTGTGTCAGTTAATTTTGTATGCGTACTGTTTTATTTTTTTCCTTCCTTTAAAACATATTCGTAGTGGAAACAGTGTGTGTTCTGTTCTATACAGTATTAACAACACCTTCGTACATTTTTATTGCAATGTAATTTTTTTCTAAACGTTTGTGAGTTGTAAAAGCCAGCAAGCGACCCGAAAATCGTTTGATGTACGATGACTTTAAACCTGTGAAAGACCTTTTAAAACGATTGAATAAAAGGTACACCAGTTTAGTATGAGTTAGAAACCACTTTGTTAAAAGGATACTCGTGACTAAAGGTAACAGTAAATGTTAAACCGAACTCACTTATTAGATGTTTAGGGATGTAAATAAACGAGGTCTGTTTTAAAACTTGCAGTTGTTTAGACATGCTTAATTGAATTTCCCATGGGTTTCTTTCTGTGTACAAAGGAAAAAAATGTAAAGTCTGTGCAGACGTACTGTCTCTATAGACTATGCGATTATTTCACTATCTGATCGCATTGAGAAAATAGGAATATCTATTTTATTTTAATTTTTTCGATAACGGTGTATTTTCCTTAAGTTCTGAATACAATCTAGTACTGTGTGCTCTTCCTATATTCATCGTCGTTCAAGCGTTGCTCCGGTTGCAGTCATAGACCTTCGCCTTTGAACTTGAGGTCCGCTTTACACACTTTGACCTACTCCTATATTATAGGTACGCGTTTAAATTCACGCTGAACATTGGGGTCTAAATAAATTCCTAAATATATCTAAGCTGTAATCAGAGAGAATGAACTGTACTGATATGCAAAAATAAATTTAAATTTTATATTAAGCTGAATTCAGAAAACCTAGCTGAGTCAGTGAATTTTATATGCGTTCTGTTTTTCCTTCCTTTAAAACATGTTCGTTGTCGAAACAGTGTGTGTTCTGTTCTATACAGACAATAACACCTTCGTACATCTATTGCAAAGTATTTTTTTTCTAAACGTTTGTGAGTTGTAAAAGCCAACAAGCGACCCGAAAATCGTTTGATGTACGATGACTTTAAACCTGTGAAAGACCTTTTAAAACGATCGAATAAAAGGTACACCAGTTTAGTATGAGTTAGAAACCACTTTGTTAAAAGGATACTCGTGACTAAAGGTAACGGTAAATGTTAAACCGAACTCACTTATTAGATGTTTAGGGATGTAAATAAACGAGGTTTGTTTTAAAACTTGCAGTTGTTTAGACATGTTTAATTGAATTTCTCATGGGTTTCTTTCTGTGTACAAAGGAAAAAAATGTAAACCAAGATGCTGCTACAAAGCATTCCAGTAAGCAAATAGGAAAGGCGGTTCATGAAATCTTACAGTTTCACATGATAATATAATGAATGCTGTTTCAATGAAAATAAACCTTTTACTATAAGTCGCGCCCGTAGTTTTACTCATATTGAACTTAAATGTAAATCAAGGTTTTGGACTTTCATGCTAAATTCAAGAAAACTTAGGGCTTTACTCGTAAATCCTAGGGTTTACGTAGACTTGGCTTTTACACGCACATTTTTTCGACACAGAGATTGGTCGTAAACTGATTACGAGGCATGCCATGGCTCTGATAGTTGATCCTTTAGTTATTTGCGTTCTTGATCGCGTTCATTGACATATATTAGTACATATATATCGATGATCGCGTCAGTATGAAACTAGTAAAATATTTTTTGTATATGATCGTTACTTCACTTACTGCCGCTGTTCAACACGATTCAATTATGATTTGTTCTCCAGATTGAAGTGTTCATGTTAAAACTAAATTGTAGAAAGAGCGAAAAAATGCTCTTAATATTCTTCACACGGCTGTTTTAAATTAATTTCTAAAGCCTGCCCGAAATGTCAACATTGAAATGAAAAATGTGATGCTTGTAGAAAGTGGAATTAGCCACGTACCCACGTACCTATAGAGGTACATAAATTATAAAAGCTTCCACTATACTTTCAAACATAGAGAAGAGAAACAAATGACTGAAAATACATGAAAGTTTTTTAAGCAATTCTATTCATACCGTGTACTTGTTCAAATTTAATATTCCTTTTATTCACAAACATGTTAGTAACACATTTTACGTTTGAATTGGTTAAGTAAGAAATACAATAGTTTCCTTAGAAACTTACGAAATATTAATTCCTTCACATAGTCAAATTTATATTTTGACTTCTGGACACTTTTCAATAGTATGTTGATGAACAAATAAAATTTGAAGTACTACACTATACTTTTTTATTAGTTTTAGACAATATTTACTCAAATATATTTTATTGTGATGTGATTGTTTTCTTGAATATTGTTTTAGTATATTTTACTGCTTTCGTAAATTAAAATAATTATAAAACGGAATGGTATGAGCAGGTAAGTAAGATGAACGTAGTTTTTAAGGTTTCAGCACTTCTTAAGAAAAATGTCTTATGAACGTGACAGAATAGGCATAATAGTTGGTTTCAAATTATGTCCGAACGAAAGATGTAGGAAATCAAAATTGTATACAAAACCTTGTTCGCTTCTATTTAGCCGATAAGCATAAGGCTTATGTAAACCCAAATTTGGTTGATCAGTTGACTACAGCAATCACTACATAGTATACTAGACGTCGCCAGCGGCTTCGCCCCCGTCAATTATGCATATAAACCTTCATCTTGAATCATTCTATCTATTAAAAAAATCGCATCAAAATCCGTTGCGTAGTTTTTAAGATTTATATTAAAAACTACGCAACGGATTTAGATATAGGGATAGACAGAGAGAAGACAGACTTTGTTTTCACTACATAGTATAAAAAAAACTCTGTAGTGAAAAGAGGAAGCATTGTGCCAATGGACATTGAACATTCAATATCTCTGAAGTAATAATTCTGACGCGATTCCGTTACAACGACTGTCTGCACTTTATAAGTAATTCTGAGTATTCCTGACGTGAATCTGTTACAACGACTGCCTGCACTGTACACGTAGTTCTGAGTATTTCCGAGGTGATTCTGCTAAGACTTCTGCACTGTACACGTAAGTTAAGTACCGAGGTATAGTACCTACCTAGAGGAGATATTTGTGATGCAGTTTTGTAGGCGTGGAAGTTTTGTAGGGATATTAGGGAGTAACCATTTTGAAGGGTCGCATTTAGGTATAAAGCCTTTCGTATTGTATGGCGCTGAGTTTTGGGCCAGAAGATGGATGAGAAACACTTGCTTTCACATGTTATGTTATGTGAAATCGTTTTGCGTGGTGAAGAGATGGTTTGTATGTAGGTAAATAAGTTATGAATATGAAAGTAGAGGGGAGAAAGGGACGAGGGAGGGTAGGAAAAAGATAGAAAGGGTAGGAGAAAATGTTTTGGCTGTGAGAGGATGTGTAAGAGAAAGAGGCAGGTGGCGGGCGATAGGGAACTAGGTAAGAAGGATTTACTGCGCTGACCTTTAATACCATTGAGACCAGGGCAAGATAATGACATGTTTATTTAGTACAAGTGTATAGAGTTTTATTTTTTAGTCTATAACAGTAATAGAACAGTACAATAGAACATTATTGTTTTAGAGTATTTTAACCAAATAAAGTATTTAATAGCCGTTACATAAAAGATTTTACTTACTTATATTCATTATGCGACAAGGTCTGTGATTATAGAGGCTTTGACAGTAAAACCTTAATAATGTAGAAACTTAAAATTTAAATAAATTATGGTCGAATTTCGACCACTGGACGACCTCAAGTAATATTTCATGTACCACTACAGATTCTTATCGCCTGTGATAAAAATTGCAATATTCTCTTATTGAATGAGCTGTCGGACAAAGACTCGGACTCGCTATGACATTATATATTTTTCTCGATGAACCGGTAGAAACTCGCTGTGTGCGAGCGAGCGACGAGCGTGCGAGCTGTTTTTCTGCCATGAGTGAGTCCGTGTTCTGAAAAGCTAAAAAGTGATAATATTCACGTACCTATTACTTAGGTACCTGCATTTTGTATTAAAATGTTTTCACGTAAAAATATTAGAACCCCTTGCCGTATATATCGGCAATTGTAAAAATTACACCTTATAAACAGTTAAATAATTATTTAAGATAAATAGGGACCTACTCACCGACAGAATGTACTCGTATTTGTTATTTTATAATTAACGACGTGTAATTAGGGTCTGTTTTCATTGTAGCTAACTTTAAATCTTTGTTGTCAAAACCTTACCCGTTGTTGTTAAATGTCTCAATTATGAGCGGTATTGCGTTACTTTGAAAACATGTCACGCTGTTATTATTTTCATTCACCTCGCTAAATATAGGATCATTATAACCGCTTTATCATTAGCGGGTTTGAAGATATCCGTTATAAAATACCCCGCGCAGTGCCACGTTTATATATTCATACAAATGAGAATATGTATTTGGATCATCATTATGAAGACATACTTAGAACATAATTATTCTTATTCTATAGAAATGCCAAATGCTCAATTTGCTTTTAAGTTATATTTATATTATCAAGTGTGGGCATGTAATATTTTAATAAGTATATACCTGTTATGTTACGTGTTACCAGATATAAATTTTCAACCCACCGGTGCGATAAATTATGTTTTAGCTTCCTTTGATGAATATATCGAGATATATTACAATAGGCCGTGTGGTTGACGGCATAGAATACAAGTGTCACCACCCACTATCTTCCCCTGGGTGTCGTAAGAGGCGACTAAGGGATAACACGATGCAAATACCATCTTTGCGTAGAGACGGAAAACTCGACATCAAACCCTATACGACTGCCTCGTTGGTCTCGCGGCATAAATGTGCGCGTGGGATCGGAGGGGATGGGAGGTCCCGGGTTCGATTCCTGGGTCGGGCAGTGTTATTGGGTTTTTCTGTCAGGAAAATCTCAGTAGCAGCACGGAGTCTGGAAATGTGCCCGGTACGGCAATAAGCTCTCCTCTTATTACGTGGGACTAAAGTTTATCTGGCGAAAAGTGGGTGTAGAAATACACCTCTGCCTACCCCTTCGGGGATAAAAGGCGTGACGTTATATATGTATGTTTGTATGTATATTACAAATTGACGAAAAATCAGGTAGCCTCAAATATTACTTAAATACAATTTTAAACATTCTAATTCCAACTATGCGTGAAATTATATTTTTCATTCGTTAATTAACTAGATTAAAACCCATTAAATACACTTGTATGATTCCAACTAGGTACTTGCTAATAATTATACATGATATCAAGGTTAATTAGGTTTAGGCGTTTAATCGCTGTGAAATTCGACCAGATAACACTTTTCTCATCGATATTGACGAGGCAAATAATTAAATCAAGGGTTCCGTAGCATGATTATTCCCGGTGTCCACCCCCTGCTTGTCCACCCGCGGTGGACAAGCAGGGGGTGGACACCGGGAATAATCGCCGTAGCAGAGGTATCTAATTAACTTTTCCATTACGAAGGTATAATACCACTATTAAACATATTTATTTTACCAGAAGCAAAAAATATTTTTTTGCATTTCTTATCGTGTTTGTATACAATCAAAAGTTATATTTGCGGTTTTAAAAATCTTGGTAAATCTAAAAAAACTGCTGGCTATATCTTGTGTAAACCAATTTCCTGGCAGTTTTTATTACTAGTATTATTTCAGTTTAGTTCCATGGTTGGAGAGCCCCCCCCAAGTTCCAACGAATAAACTGGCCGTAATATACGGATAGACGCCAGACGGACAGACAGGAACAGCTTATTTACAATGATCCCGTTTTTTTTCGTTTGGCTACGGATCCCTTAACAGCCATAAATGCGCTATACACACAAAAAGTAGGTCCTATAAGGGAAAACAGATCACACTCTCACACAAACTTTATGATACTTTCAAATCATCGTAGTCCTATCGTTATCCCCGTTTCATTGAAGTCTTGTAAATGTAGAGTCTTTAAGTAATTATTTTATAAATTTATTATTTTGACATTCATAAACGTCAAATTGTGACCCAAATGAATAAAGGATTTTGACTTTGACTTTGTAGCCTGGTATCCGCTTAGTAGTCTAACTAGTATGTTAGTATTAGCTTAATACTTTATCTGATATCGAACTTGTATTTTGAACGTATTGCAATTTGATTTTGGATTGACTCACAGTTATTGCATAATATGTTCAAATAAGACTATAATGTACATACATACATACATATCGTCACGTCTTTTATCCCCGAAGGGGTAGGCAGAGGTGTATTTCTACACCCACTTTTCGCCAGATATACTTTAGTCCCACGTAATAAGGGGCGAGCCTATTGCCGTACCGGGCACATTTCCAGACTCCGTGCTGCTACTGTGCTACTGAGAATTTCGTGACAGAAAATCCCAATAACACTGCCCGACCCAGGAATCGAACCCGGGACCTCCCAATCCCACGCGCACATTTATGCCGCGAGACCAACGAGGCAGTCGTATAGGGTTTGATGTCGAGTTTTCCGTCTCTACGCAAAGATGGTATTTGCATCGTGTTATCCCTTAGTCGCCTCTTACGACACCCACGGGAAGATAGGGAGTGGTGACACTTGTATTCTATGCCGTCAACCACACGGCCACACTATAATGTCATCACACTTAATGACATTATAGTCTAAGGATTGACGTTGTCATTTTGTTCAAGTTAAGATCTAGTCGCAATGTCTTTCAAGTGACAGTTAAATTACGAGAAAACCATGTGAACTTTATTCTAGTTCACTTTTATTCTAGTCTCAGTGAGACTAGAATAAAAGTGAACTTTGACCTTCTACTGTATATTTATATAGTAATAACTATAATAATTATAAGAAGCAGTAGTATCATAAGTCGAATACTCATCTAAACCCTAAGTTGTAGATATGTAATAACGTAATCGAATACCGTCGAGTGACATTCGCAATTTCAGAGTGACGGAGCCAATATTCACGGAGGAACAGCCATTACAGTGTTTAACCCAAGAAGATTGATATCTGATGAAGCTTGAGTTATGAATGTTCTACATTTTGATACATACGAGACGAACGTCCGTCTGGTCCGCTGCGCGCTGTTTATAGAGTTAGAAACTACGTTCAGTCTGCGATTTGTAATCACTCATGCTTGGAATAAGCGCTTGACTGAGTTAAAATAAGTGGTTGTTTAAAAGTGGACAATGATCCAGTATTTATATACGAACTGTAAATTTTTAGAAATATTGATGCATTTTGTTTGTATTCGACTGCAACTTTTTCTTTGCACCGTTTAATTATATTAGTATTTGAGTTAAGCTTAAAAGAGATTTCATCATCATTTCCACTAATGGACACAGACGTCAAGGCTCTTCACTTAGACCGATCTTGAGCCGCCCGCATTCAACTACTTCCAATGGTTCAAAGAAGATGCTGTGATGTTCAGTGCGTTGCCACCACACCAGAACCTAATTGTTCATAACTCTTTATGGACAGGAAGGTTCTTATTCCTGGTCGAAGGACTCTTTACGAGGACCGCTTACTCCTTACGGGGTTTTACTCCAGGTCAACCTCTGTTGACCTGAAGGAAGTACAGGAACACACATGCATCACAAGGTAGGCTCTATTTAACGTGGTAAGTACACAAACTCATACACAATATGGATATTGGTATGGTATGTGTTCATCTCCTTTTCCTCGCATGATGACACATCTCTCGTAATAAAGAATCTTTTTTTATTTGAGTGAAAATCTTAGCATATTAACAAGGGTCAATGTATCGCTATAACCATAGTTGTATAAAGTAAATGTATCTGAACTTTAACAATATGAAATGTCACAATGGCCATTAGCGCAACGTAAAAGCATCGGATACAACTTGTTATATCACATATTAAATCGCGAGAATTGCCATTAGTTGTGACGAACCAGTGACAGATACTGCATTGCGTATTATCACAGTTATGCACAGATTAAGCCTCAGCGTTCATTTTCAGAACGGATGTGAAATAAGATTGGTAGGTCAGTCGAAAATCTAAAATGGTGGCTGATTAGTTAATGGCCAGTAATTCAAAATTTGAACTCAATGTTCTCTTCTTCTCTCTCGAGCTCTATATCATGTTAATATAGAGCTTAGACATTGAGTTGTAATTTTGAATTGAAGATTTAAGCTTTTTGTAAAATTTGATTTATGTCATAAAATTACTTGACATAACCCGCGGTTTTGTCCGCGTGAATTGTGTAAGTACCTCAACCTTCTTCAGGAATCACACTATCAATTTGTGTACGAAAATCCTTTCGATAGTTTTTAAGTTTCTCACTTCAACTTGTAATAGGTATGATAATATTTCAATTGCGTAGATAAAAAAAAAGAGAATAGGAGTATCGGTATTCTTTTTTGAAAGGTACCAAATCAGTTAGAACGTATGTAATGCAAGGTGAGCTATATCAAATCTGTAATAATCACCTGTTTTTTGCTCTTGAGTAATAACTGTACTCTCACAAATATCAGTGCAACGTGGAAATTATTAGGTAAATCTACCTTCAAATTTGCATTAGAAGCTTATAGTTTAATTAAGCTATCAAAACCATCGTATTACTAGTTATACGTAGTATGTATTTAAAAAGAAATATGGACACGTTTTATATCAGTTATACATTTTAAACTGGTTTTTATAGTATGGTAATGACATACCGTATTATACAGCCTACGAATAAATCCCCCCCGTGATCTCCACCTTGTCGTGGTGGGGGGGCTCAGTAACCGTGCGTTTGAGGTACACCCACGGTGAAGCTAAGCGGGATCTCGGGAGTGGTCGCTCCACGTGGACTTGTGTGAGGGCTGCGTAGGATGTGTCTCAAGGTGCGGGTGTGGGGGAGAGTTCTGTCTGTCCCTCGCAGTTGGGTGCGGTCGCGGGAGGAGAGGCGTGTCGGTGTTGCGTTGCCGCGCGCCCTATCTCCCGCGACCAAATGGGGGCGCATCATCGTTGCGTCGCGGGGGGGCCGCAGAGGAAGAGGAGATGCGGTGGTTTGCTTTGCCGTCTTCCCTATCCTCTGCGGCCGCTGGGTGTTTTGGCGGCGGAGCCCAACACCTTCATCCGCCGCCAAGTGGGTTTCGTTCGGAGCCCGCCTGACCATCTGGCGGGCCAATACCCGTCGGGGGGTAGCGAGGAATGCTTCGGTAAAACCCTACCCTCCGACACATGAGTACATGAGGAGCACGGGTTGGTTCTTAGTCAGTAAGAGTCTGACAGTCCCCTTCCTCCTTCCGCCCCAGGGCCGAGGGACTCCATGAGGATTTTCCAACCCAACACCAAAATAATAAAATAAAATAAAAAAAAGCCTACGAATAAATATAATTACGAGGAACTAACTACCAGTCTATTTCGTAGTGAGACTCGTTAATTGAAGGTAGGTAAAAAGCTGAAATTTGGTTATATTTTATACATGTGACCAGCACTATAAAGACGCAAACAAAACATTAAAAAGTTTTTTTATGGGCTATTGCTAAAGTGATAATTTTATTCGTGTCGCATATATGCATGTATAGATAGGTCTACATATAAAATATTAAGGGTTTTTTCAAGAAATGGTTTTATGGCAAAATATAGGTACCTATTATTTTGCCTAATCATCAATTAATGCGATAAAGTAAAGATGAATAAACCATAGTAATTGTAAAATATCACAGCTATTTATTGTAATTCATTTATTTTTACCTTACGGCATTAGGAAAGGGCTTGCACTGGGCAAACTACGGAATCCTAAATAGATTTAGTCTGTTACGCACAAGACTGCTTTTTTCAATGAAACCATTTCTAACATAAACCATTCTTTACACAAGACTTTTGTTTAACTTTTTAGGTAAAATTACTAAGCATGATAGCTTTTCTAAAATATAAGCATTAAAGTAAAATGTCACACAAAGTGTTAGTGAAGCCATTTGAAATCCGAGGATATTAAACTAGTACCATAAAAGCAAAATCGTGTTATGTTGCTTATCCCTTCTTCGTGTCAAAATGGATTAGGAGGCCCTTTTTAATGGTTATATATAAACGTACTATTAAAATAAGCATTGATAATATCACCTCTGTTTATAAAGTGTCCCTCTGTTGAGCACGAGCTCCTACGCATCATCAGAAGGGTGAGGCTGAGACCATAACCGACTACGCTGGCCTAGATTGGACTTTACATCATTTTTATTAACATGTAATCTCTCTGGTTTGCTCACGATGATTTTCCTTAACCGTTTAGCAGGCGATAGGTTACAATTAAATACGCAATTAACTTTGAAAAGTTAGTGCTGCGTGGCACGGATTTGAAGACGGCCCCTGTTTTGCATAGCAGTCTGTGGGTCTTTTCACTAGGCTAGAAGCAGCACATTCTATTAGTTATGGACAATACTGACCTCACGCCAATACTGAATGTACTATATGTGACTGTGCTTCTTTGAATTTTCCTTCTTGTTATATTATTAGCATATCTTTAACAGTAACTATTTGATATGGATTTTTACAAAATCTGTTATTACAGTTTTCGGGCCTTCCTTGCTAGCTTGCTGGGATTTCACATAGTATTTTCTTAATCATTTTTATCTGAAATATTCAATATCTTTGAAAGATTTTTTTAAAGACTGAGTTTATGATGAATAAATCAGAATTTGAGAAATATTTATAGATTTTATTACTTCTACATTTGAGTTTAGTTCGAGAATGAACCGAACGTCAGGTTCCCGTGGGTGTCGTAAGATGTGAGTAATGAATTTCAAATGCGTGCAGCTGTGGTTTTTTTTCACGCTTGCTTAGGTACTCCTTGGAGAATATAATTTTTAATATGGGCTAATAATGTGGAAAAAGTATTATCCATACATATAATTCTGTACTAGACTGCCTCGTTGGTCTCGCGTCATAAATGTGCGCGTGGGATTGGGAGGTCTCGGTTTCGATTCCCGGGTCGGGCAAAGTGTTATTGGGTTTTTCCGTTAGGAAATTCTCAGTAGCAGCACGGAGTCTGGTAATGTGCCCGGTACGGCAATAGGCTCGCCCCCTATTACGTGGGACCTAAAAATTCCTGGCGAAATGTGGGTGTAATATTACACCCCTGCCTTTCCCTTCGGGGATACAGGCGTGAGTCTATAAAAAAAAACTGTACAGCTTTGTAAATGTGAATGACAAGCATTCAACTTCACCAGTGTTATAAGTGAAAATGCGTACCTACGCGTAATTGCATACATGTTGTCAAGCGTACAGAAATCATTAGGTGTCTTTATGGACTATCAGCCCTTTATATTTACAATTCTAAAAAGTAAAGTAGGTAATTATCATTTCAGTGTTTTTTGAACTTCTGTGCCAATTAAAATTATTTAGATCATCAGATTTTGTTAGAAAATGTATTCCTAGAACAAATGCAAATACAAATTGTAAATGAGCTAGTTACTTAAGATGTTTGTTTTAGACGTAGGAACCTATCGTTTTGCATTTTGTATTTATTCTTTTGAGCACGAAGACAAGTTTACGGTAAGTACATAAATATATTCAAATCTAATAATTTTATTATTTTAGTTAGTTATAGCTTCTATAACTAATTGTTAAAACTCATCGTTGTATGATAAATGATAATATAAAAATATGTGTTATTTAATGTAAGCCATACCACAACATTCTCTTAAAACGTTATATCTCATAACCTCTAGAAATATACGAGGGTCTGTTTTAATATCATGTATCAACTTAATTTAAGAATAATTTGTATCGCAATAGAGAGAGAGAGAGCCCAAACTAACAAGAGCTGGGATAACGCTAACATACCAACTTGACCTGAACAAATACTTATCGTCACTCGTTAAATATTTGCTTCAAGCTATTCAGAGATACGTTTGGGATTCGGCAATTGTGAATCAAGCCAATACTGAAGTCCAATTGGAAACGAAAAGTTCATAAAACTTTGTTAAATTGTTCATTTATTGAATAAACATGATATAAATTGTTCAACGACTGGCATCTGAATCGTTCAGGAGGAGAAATTATATTTTAAGGAAAACTAAGTAAACTTTACCCACTCCCAAAACTAGGGGTCATTTCCAATGTCAAAATTTCCAAGTATAAGTAATATACGAACTCTCTAATCACAGTATTTGTTATATCAACGTTCCCTAAAACGGTTAGACAAATTTGATCAAAGTCTAGAAATTTTATGATTAAACTAATTGTGTACTCTAATTTATTATTTCGCTGTTAGTCATTAGTGGCACAATTCGACCAAAAACATAGCATGTAACTTTTAATAAGTCATCATCATCGTTCTGCACTCACTGGTATTTATACCTAACAAGATTTTCAGAATATTAAATTTACCGCGAAGAAAGTGCCGTCTGCCTTACGCAACCCAAAGGCTTAGCAATATTCCATATCTATGGATAGCAACTGTTAAAGATCTTCATGACAGCAGGAACCAATGACTTAAAATGCTCTGCAAGACACGGAGCAAGCAGTAATTAACAACTTAGTAAGCACATAACTTCGAAAAGTCAGCATTCGTCTGACTCGTCTATTGCTGTCGCTACCTTGTAACTTTAGCATTTGCCTACACACATAAGACATTTGAAGTAAGGTGTATAATAACCGCCGTAATGCACAGAGTGCTCCAAATTTAAGACGGCTTCAAAATTTTCTTTTCTTCTCCACCTTGGCGTCTGTTCACGTCAGAGCGCCCTCCATGGTATCAATTCATCGCTCAATCTATCACTAGTGACATATGTGTATTAGGTACGTAATACGGTTTATAAAAATAGAAACCTTAAGTAATGTGCGCTGCCAGCTGTTGGGGACCTCTTTTTACTTGAATAGGTATGCTGTTTCTTGTATACGTTCATGCTGTTACTACGCTGCAGTCAAACCACACTCTATGTTTAGATGATTTATGCACGTTGAAAATGTCAGTCGTATTACTGAGAAAAAAAAAATTGTCACTAAAAAGAGATACGGGGTGGTAAATTTATTGTATATCTAGTTAACATATCAGATATGTTTTCATGCTTAACGCTGCAAGTAAAAAAATCCTTTAGAATTAGGAGAATGTAAGCCGATATATTTTATTATGCAACCTAAAAATTCAGGGGTTAAAATCGTTGTATTGTTTTTTTTTGCGTTATTATACACTTGCGTATCTAAAACTATACTTTGTAGAAAGGTAACAAAATATAATATAATCAAATGTTCAAATTATTGACTTCCAGAGAAACATTATCTTCCATCTAAACGCTTAAACAACAAGAGCTTTGTTAATTCCCACTGACTTAACATAATTAAAAAAAATACTTTGTACTCTTCATGAACAAGCTTCATACTCCTTATTTATAAGGGAACGGGTAAGTTTAATAAATGTATGTTTATTATAGTTGTTCTAGCTTCCTTAGAGCGTGCTTAAGGAGCAGGATGGCTATCGTGTGCTATTAAAGCAGAAACCTACACGCTGCAAGATTCTCATTTATTACGTTACTTTTACGTTTTAAACGTCGTGATGTTTTTACGAGGCTGCATGGTTTGTAATTACTAAATAATGTGATTAAATTATCTTCTATAACTTGCTCTTGCTCTTATTCTATTAAATAAAGGCATTTACGTAATTGTTTCCATTCTTGGTTTGTTGTAAGGGGCAGCAAGGGTAGGCCTCCCGCAAGGTGACCGACGATCTGGTTAAGATCGCGGGAAGCGGTTGGATGCGGGCGACTCAAAATTGGTCTGTGTGGAGAACCTTGGGGGAGGCCTATGTCCAGCAGTGGACGTCTCTAGGCTGACATGATGATACTTTGTTGTATTGTATACTTTGTTGTTATCTTATAAAATTACATGGCGACGTATTGATCTTTTAATGACAAATGTTTGAAAGAAGTTTAGTTTCTTTTTATTTTCTAGTTAACACACAACGCCATGCGTCAGTTGAAAACATTCCTGTCATGATGATACTTTTTTAGTGTTGGTTTAAAATCACAACATAGGCTACTTGAATTATTAAAATGTAAGCCCGCATTATACGATTTGATTTCAGGCTAATACCGTTATCATTATAATATAAATAATGCCTCACTATAAATGAGAATCTTCCTCAAAATCACTATTAAGGAAATTACGTCATAGTTTCGTAAATTGTGATTTTGAACGAAGCTTGTTGTAGCGTGGGGTGATGTATATGTGCACCGTTCGCATCGGGTGTCGACACGTGGGGTGGGGTAGGGTGCGGTAAGTATATCTGTTTCAACCTTTAGTACACATACAATATAAAATATCAATATAAAAAAACAGGTATTATAACGTGTAATAATATTGTGATCACAACTGGGTTACAGGGTAACCCATGGTAAAGATACAACTTTCATTAAAAATACAGAATCTTTCCAATCTTTGTCACGTCTGTCCTAGAAGTGACAAAATAAATATTGTAGTGAAGAATATACAACGGGAGTTTTAAATATAAAATGTACTTAATTGTAAGATTTTTTTTCATGCGTCATTTTACTCGCGTTTGAAAGTGATAGTTTGCGTAATAGTTAATAGACTCGTCCTTTTTTATTCATAATAGACTGGCCCAGAACAAAATAAAATATTTAATTATATTTTCTAGTAAACGCGTTTATAACATTTTATTAGAACAAGTAGTTACTTGCAAAATAATATAAAATAACAATTTAAGCTTCGATTGTTTTTCAGAAAAATCGATTATCTTTTTTCGATTTTTCTCTCTCAAGTTTGTGAACTAAGGAAGCTAAGGACTAAGTAAAGCTTCATTGTGCCCTAACTACAATTCAATGCCATGTGATTTTTCTGAAGATTACATCGTACACTGCGCATCTAGTGCTTAATATATGTATTTATAATACTTATTGTTCTTTTGGATGTCAAGTCGCACTTAGCGCATCTAGTGCTAAATATATTATATCTATGGCGCCCGTCCCCGGCCCGTGCACGTCAAGGCCCCGGTCGAGGCACTGACAGCGCACTGACACGGCACGGAAGCTCCGTCCCCAGCCCGTCCACGGACGTGTGTGAACGAGTCCATATAAAATGTATGCAACGATTCTTTTCTGCGCTCCGTCCCGTCCACGTCCCGTCCCCGTCCCGTCCACGGCCCGGTTGTGTGAGGATAGACCTTTAAGTGGCGTATCCGATGATTCGTTTCAATTAATAAGACATGAACCCACGTAAATCTCTGATAAATGAGAGGAATTGGAATGGATTGTACATTATTTAAGTCCGCTGGATGTCATTTATTATGTTCATAAATTAAAATATTAATAAAAAAACGTAATTTAGCGTTCACCGTCGTTTATGGAAATAAAACGCATTTTAGCAAAGATGACCTAAATTATCCAAAAATGAAGAAAAGTAAGGAAAGTCTTACATTAGGGAAGAGCTTGGCTGCATGGGCTTTGAAAATCATCTCCCATTGGCCAAAAAATAAAACGATATCATATTTAACGATGACATAAAGATGTTTAATGTTCCTTGCTATTTTGGTTACTCCATTGCAAAGGACCGAACGTATAGAAATAAGTAGGTACATCAATGCTAAGTGTTAGTATATTTTATACGTTTCTCCATATAACACCCACGTTGTCACTTAATGGGGTTAGCTGTATTATATACCGCCCGTCATCTGAATACTATTTATATTTTTACCAACCTTTGACAATGTCATAAACAGCTACATATGAAAAAAGTTTATTTATTATTCAACCTTTTAGAATTTTTTAGCCTGTGATATGCATGACTGATTCGATAAAAATACTTTCTGTTTTATGTTAAAATGGTGTTTCTAAGCCCTCGATTTAAAAATATGAACTACCTTTGTCTGCATTCAAGTCTGTATAAGAGACTCAGTTCGCGAAAGTCAATAAATTAAAAATCAGTCATTTGTAAATTTACTCTAGCGAATATTCAATTTTACCTTTTTAGGTAGATATTTGTCTATCCTTTCTAAGAGAGTTGCATTTGAAAGTAATGATTGTATAATATGTTAGAAGTTGCACACATGTTGGCTAGATATTTAGACTACATAGTACTTCCTACAATAAAAAGGGGTCAAATTCACACTAATGTACGCTGCGCCAACAATAGGAAGTATGTATGTATCCGCAAAATGTGTCAGCCGAAAAATGGATATGAAAGTAACTCTGATCTTCACAGTAGGTAGGTACAGCACGGGACATAAAAAACTTAAGTGCTTTGTAAGTGGTCCCGTGCTTTATGGTTGACTATATCGCATTGATAAAGGTTTTCTTCATATGGCACGACATCATTAAATCATAGTTTAGTTTTATAGTCCCAAATATTCAGAGCACTATTTTTAAAGAGGCTTTTTTATAGTACCTATGTAATGACCTACAAAATAGTAGTAACACATTTTAAGTGAAAGGATGCGCTGTTCATTTCCTCGGATATAGTTTATCCTATTACCATCCGGAAATGAAAAACTTTACGATGAGATCGGTTTCTCTATTTGAGAACATTTGCTTTCAGCTATTTTCGTAAACTAATATATTGTTTTACTTTGAGTATGTACGTGTTTGTGCTTTTTGTTCGTCTTACTTCAACTGAAACATTATTGCGAGGCATTACATTTCTGTCACGGTGTGGTACGTATTTTATTCTAAAATAATATACCAATAGAAACTGGTTTTGTATACGAGAGTCAATTTGCGTGTAAGTAGCACTGGAAGAGACGATGCCTTGCTAAGCGATTCTCGCCCTTATGGTGGTCTAGCGGAAAGTTGCTCGACTGTACATAAGGACCTATTAGAATATTGCTCGTAATTCGTATGACTATCGGTACAATTTATCTTTTGTTATCAAGGACAACAAAAAATGTTTGGAAGAACATACAATATTTTCCACCAACTGAAATACTCTCGACTTAACGCATAAATACACTTTTAAGTGTGTCCTTAATCTCGTGTCTCTTGGAATAAACTCGACTGACTTTTTATGCGAGTTGATGGATTCACTTTTGAAGTTAGAAAGCAAATATTTTAGCTGAGTGGAATGTTGTCACCTCAAGTTTGTTTTATTTGTAAATAAAGTTAAGCACTTAACATTTCTTGCGAGAATATTGAAATAATAAAAATCTTATTGAGAACAAAAGTTAGAACTGAATGTCATAAGCAAAAAATGAATTATACGTTTGGAAAATGTATTTTAAGTAGTAAGTATCGTGTTTATAAATTTCTTGTATGTTTCTTGTTTTAAACCAATACAGTGTTCTACAGAGAATACAAAGGTTTGCATTTACATAAAGAAGTCTAACATAATAAAAAAAAATATTATAAATATTTTTATTGTCAATGAATCCGTCTCTGTACAGTTTTTGAGGACATTATCGGCACACTTATTACACTAAAGCAGGCGGCGTATTTCAAATGCACAGACGTCGAACCGTTGTCTCGCGTATACGCACTTCAAACGCAATTAGAACGCAACCTTGTAAGCTATGCACACGGGCAACCGTGAAACGAGCCTCTATTGCGCGTACCTACACGCGCGGTTACAGGCCATACAGAAGTGCTGTAGTCAACCTGTTTACATGGCTTCAAAAGCAAGCACAGACAATATTAATAATAACATTTAAATTACGTAAAAAAATATGTTACTTTATAGAACTTCTGATTTATTAATGAAACTATGAAACATATAATATATGAAACTTTGTGAAAATATTCGTCTTTTCAACATGACAAGAACACGTTCAATTGCCATTTTGATTAACATGATTGAATATACGAGAGGCATATGGCTTACGAATGAAATTATATTGCTGAAAGCGAAACCTATACCAAATATAAGATTTATTTTAAGATAACAGAGTGATGTGTCTTTTCAAACAAGACTACAGGTTACAAGTAAACATTAGGTACTTTCGTAATATTATTCTTGTCTGAAATTTTATACAGAAAATATACCTACTCATATTTATGTTATATAAAAAAGTAAAGTACCTAACTTTACTTTTCACCTAGGCTTCTAGTTTACGCGAACTATATTTTTATAAAGTAACGCTGTTTGCGTTTTAATATATATTTGCCTTAATAGAGCGTATGTTAACATATATTTTCCTAAATAGAGCATCAAGCGGGCATTCTGTTTGAAGGTCTTAAACCTAATCTGGATGAAACAAAAATACCAACGCTATGAAGCCTCTATGAATAAATTGCCAAACTCACTTAGTGTTTTAATCTTCTCGTAGTTCTTCTTATAGTCCTACCATCCCGAATCTGGTTGTAAAAAAAAATAATTGACGTTCATAAGCGTTGCTTTTGTAACCTATGTATATGAATAAATGAGTTTGAATTTGAATTTGAATCGGAATTATCCTAGAGATTTTCTGGTCAAATGTTATTAATATACTTCTAAATCGTAATTAAATGTTATGTAACTGACATCTGATAACAGTTAAAGGTAGGTAAATATTACTTTTGGCTTAGAATTATTCCTTGTTACAATACTATAACCCTTTATATGACGTGGATTATGTAGTCCCCACGTCACTGTCAGATTAAATATCCACGTGCAAAACAGCATTATAAATTAAGACCAAATTTCGACACTTATATTTGTTTCACCTAGAAGAGAACATAAGTAATGTATTATCCAATTATCATAAAATTTAACATTTTGAGTAACCTCCAACTGAACTTCATAAACCACGTCAGTTTTCAAACAAAAAGACAATTCAATCGTTTAGAAGCTATGATGACACTGACGGGTACATAGACAATTAAGCTTATAATATGCCACTTGTTGAGTTGGAGGTTTAAAAAAAGTATTGGTGTTTAAAATATATCTTCATTAATTTTATCATTTATAAACCTCCAATCAAAATCAAATAGCCGCTATCAGCTAATTTGAAAAATAAATATATTTTTTTGCTACAATAATATTTTACTACACTAATAATACTCTATTATCAAATAATAATGGATTTAGAGGTACTACATACAATACATACACCAAATTCATTTTATAATTTCATTAATAAGTAATGTAATGTTGAAATAAATAATAATATGAGAATATAAGCACCTAATTTATAGTAATATTAAATATAATAAATATGTTATAATATTCAGAACTTTTATATTCTATTAAAATTGTAATATGTTGATAATGTTATGTATGTAATAGATATTGTAATGTAAAGTATAATTTGCATACATTATAATTATTAAAATAATCTAGCTTCCTCTCTCCTAGTAAAACCTACTATGCTGTGCCCGACAGGGTCCATAATTGTAACATATATATTTTATGTAACATCTAAGCAAACATTGTGGAAAGCATTAAATATATTGAGTATTGAGTATTGAGCTATAACACACTACAAATGCGCCCTAAGGCCTCGCGCGCACTAGCGATTAAAGTTGGCCGATAGTTTGATCGGTCAGTCGGATCAGTACAGAGTTATATGGCAGTGCGCGCACGTCTTGATCAAATCTTCAAGTGCGCGCACTGCCATATAACTCTGTACTGATCCGACTAACCGATCAAACTATCGGCCAACTTTAATCGCTAGTGCGCGCGAGGCCTAAAACCTTGTGGTAAGCATGTAACTAAATCCTAATGTGTCTAAAATGTATTAGCTTCTATTCAACGCAGACTGAGCGAAAAGGGTTGCACTAGTGTTCGTAGGCAATATCTTAACACACGTCAACAGCATGTGAATAGAACGCAATTAGTTAATACGACTTTAACGCCAATGGAACATAAACGTAATGGAATAGACTGAATCATGCTAAAACCTTCTTTTTGGTTGGACTTGTTTTATAACCAGAGGTATTATTGAATTGGTTAATATAGGTACATATGTAGGTCGAACGATGTTTTTAGGTACACTATCGATTATAATACAGGATGGATCAAATTTTATTCCTCACGATTCGTTCCCGTACAATAACAGTACCTGATCCCGTACAGCCAGTTCCCAAATTTTTTTCTCTTTCAGATCGATCAAGTTTTACAACATTTTCCCATAACTAGTTATTGGAAACTGTTATGTTTGTGACGCATCATGTGTTCAGTAATTGTATAAAGCACATTATAAATCTAGCAACTAGCTAACTAAAGTAAATAATGTTCTATGACAACCAGATATCTGAGACATTTTGATATATATTTATAAATATATATACACATTACAGAAGGTAGCGATAGCCTAGTGGGGATACCAACGGACTGCCATGCAGAGGGTATCGGGTTCGAATGCCTCGTGCCTCGGAGAGCACGTTAAACCGTTGGTCCCGGCTATCATGAAGATCTTTGACAGTCGTTACGGGGAGTCTTTACTCTCAAATAAACTGATACTGGTCTTAACCATGGAATATCGCTATCCCTTTGGGTTGCAGAGTTCAGACGGCAGTCGCTTTGTGGAAAAGTTGATATTCTGTCATATCTGGTTACACCAGTAAGCGGACCTCGGGCTCCAAGGAGTGTAAGTTTTGGATGCAACCGGGACAACGCTAGGGCGATGATGATAATATATATTATACTCATTACGTACTGAGTGGAAGTAGAAAATATGGTTACTAAATTTTATAAAATTGGAGGGAAACGAGCTGACTTATCGCCTGCAGATAAGAAATTATCACCGCCCATTAACACCTCCGCAACCGTAGAGGAGTTAAAAGTGCGTTGCCAACCTGGATTGGAAAACGTATAGGACGAGGAGCGTGATGAGAAAGCGATGCGAGTGTGGGAGAACGAGATGGAGAGAAAGGTGATGGGGTCTCCGGCACTCACTCACCGAACAAAACGCCTGTTGCGTTTTATATAGATACTGTTACTTTACAATTTTAATCTGTGAGAGAATGAATTTGCCGGTTCGACGAGGGAAGTACTACCGTACTTCCCTCGTCGAACCGGCATATTTATGCTGGAATCATTAAGGCTCCACTACAACGAAGACTCGAACAGGCTAGTCTATAGTAAGAAATACTGTGTTTTACTGTTGCTACTGATTTTAATTGGGCACGATTGCATTTTCATATATCATAAGTTTGCGCCTGTATATAAGTGTGACTTCCTCGAATCATACTACCCGGTTTTAGTGCCCTTCTCGAGCAAAGTATTCTTGAAATTTAGGTAAGAAAAATCTCAGCAGCAACCTGAAATCTGGTAATGTATACATCTCCGTTAAAATACGCTTCATCACCGCAAATTAGGCTGTAATTTATTGATGTAATTTGTGAGATTTGTCTGTAAGTCTACCTAAGATTACTTAATAAATTTATAAGTATAATGAACATTTTGATTTCACGCTCTGTTATGAAATGCACTAGATTAAATATTTTTTATTCCAACGAATAAAATTCTCAGGGTCACGTGAAATATTTAGATTACGTGAAACAAATCGTATCGGCAACAAATTAACGTAGGCAATTGGACAAATAAAGCCACGTTAGTAGATCGGGCACACTAAAAAAAAAACAATCCGCTAGTGAAGATTCACTTTCAGTGCAATGACATGTACAAATTGTATAACATCTTTATACAGCTCTTAAAAAAGAGATAGGTGTCCGATAATTACGGTGCAATCAGTTACGTATTTCGGCATTATTATATTACTTACTTTTATAAAATTTGGCGTTGCCTGTGCAACTGGTTAGCTTGCTATTAATTAAATTTGATTTTTTTTGCAGTATAATTCATTCATCAGGATATAATTTCAACCCATCATTATTTTTATGGTATTTGTCAATTTATTCGCCTGAAATTCCTCTATAATTTTGGATAAACACTCTAAATGTAGACACTAGTTATGATGACCCATCGTTGCCAGCTCTATAAAAATGGTGAAAAGGGCGAATCTATCTTGGTACAGAACAAAGATAGATTCGGATTAAAAATCCGATTTACAAAACTATTTATTCCATTTTTTCCTTCCACAGAAGGAGATTTCTTCTTAAATTTATCGAATGAAACGCAACTGGAGGAACTGTTACTTCATATTGATTTTTTGCGGCAAACAGCACCAACTTGGTTGAGCAATTGCCTTTAGCAATTGCTGAAAACAATATAAATTTACTATTAAAATTACTTTTTTTCGTAATAAAAGACCGTTAACTGATACTTGCTCCAGTTATGAAGCCTACCAATCAGGTACAAAACTATTTTTAACCATTTTGTCAGTACCCAGTACTAAAACACACACTGCAGATCCAATCACTGCAGGGAGTTTTGATATTCTGTAGTATTATATATGGTGTTTCTCTTTGCCCGTACGCAGAAGTTATTAATATAAATTAAATAAATATCCCACACTTTTGCTTCAGTTGGTTGTTTCCTCTTTTTCCAGTCGCCATACACTATTATATTCTGACAGTTTTGAACGGTTTTAGACTGTCCTTAACCATTACCATTAACCGGTCACTAGAATGGCTTTTAGATGGACTACCATTAAGGGGCTCAACCAATTGATTGCCACTTGCGCCAATAAGCTCTCACGCAGTTAAATTGCCCATTGGTATTCAATTTTCTTATGCTTATTTATTCTATAGATATTTCATATTGAGATGGTACTACTTTATACCGATTACATAGATGTTTCGGTTTGAACTCGTTGTCACCGATAACAATGCAAAGATCAAGCTCATGTCCTGATATATTATTATAGTCTCCAGGTAAAAACAATGATTTACTGAGCTTTTTAATTATTGTGTGTTTTTTACATTTACATTAAGTAAAAATATTTAAGATAATTCCTAGAGAAGAAGAGTTACTAAAATACTTTGAATGTAAGACTTCTCTAAGTTATTTTTTTATTTCCACAGCCTTTTTATGTTTTATGGATCGTTTGAAAGGAGATCTGCGAAATTGAGCACTCAGATTATATAGTTTAGTAAAATCGCGGTGGACGTTGTTTTTTTATAACTAAAAAAAGCAAACTAGCGTCGTAAATTCTGTTTTAAGACGGTGATATCATAAATATTTCAAAGCCTCTACTACTCTACCTCTATCCTGTAAAATGTTACGTTGTTTACAAGTTCCTGTGACATATTATGCAACCAAAAAAGTATCGAGATACCTATATTTTTTTGGTATTTCGATACTATTTTGGTTTTATAAGCAGAGCAGACAGCAGTCTGTAGGTACAATGATTTGCGTTTCCGACGGAATCGAAATGTTTTCATGTACGTAGTTTCTACGAAAGGGCTTATTACCGATAGGCATAAGTATGATGACGTCTGTACATAATAATATCAATGAAACTTATTAATATTCACGTTTTATAATACTTTAAGTGACTTTTATTTTCCCTGTTTTAGCGCAAAATTTAACGATATTCTTGTTACTTTTGAGGATGAATTTAATTTAAAAATGAACTTCATAAAGGGACGCAAAACATTTGTTAGTTATTTGAAAATTGTGGTGCTACCTGGTTAAAGGCGATCTTTCTCGTATTGTTTTACCACTACTTTTATACCTTTTTTATATTTAAGTTAAGCTAGCGCAACTGATTAATAATAATTGTACTTATACAAAAATATTAACGGTAGCTACAAGTACCTATACCTAATTCAACTGTGATGTATTTTAGCCGATAAAAAATCAATGCTTTTCCTTAAGTTACTTCACACATTGGTAATTTCACTCTAATATATATTGCTTAGAAACAAATTGTAACCTGCGCCGTGCAGTACAAAATATTCTTAAAAAAAAAGTTGTTATCTTATTGACAAAGTACGTGCGACAGTGGGAAAGTCTGAGATGCTTTTATTATATTTTTATATAGATTTAACACTATTTACACAGAAAACAATTTCTTTTATCTATCTACCTACTATATGCAGTGCAACAATCTTCAAACGACAAATAAAAATTGAAATCCTTTAAGTAGCATTTAAATACTGCAGCAAATAAGATTGACATCATAATATATGGAAATACTAAACAAATATTATATTCATATATATTTATTACCGTGTAGTTTTCTTATCTCATCATACATTTACATTTTAAACTCAATTACGCCGCGATCTGATGAGGAACAGTAAAATAAATGAGTTTTCAGTGCACCGTGTGCGAAGTTATTCCAGTAAAATAGTTAAAACCTTAAATGTAACTTAATAAATACTGGTACACATTGTCACATTTATATCAGCAGCAAATTAAATTTACTGATGACATTAACTTTCGATAACCTCAATAAAAACCCTTCCAAACCCTGTGCAAAAATATACCGAGTATAAAAAAATGTACAAAAGTTTAACACACAGGTGTAAACAATATTTTACTTAAACGATGTGCGTGTAAATAAAGGGTACTCACCGGTAAAAACAGCGAGTTGACAGCATCAAACGCCAGAATCACCGCAACCATGTACAGAAAGGTTTTCATGTTGAATGTAACACAAAATAAATTCACTTCGCGAAATAAAATTTCGGCAACGCAACTGAAAGTTGAGACGGGCGGCTTTACCCAACTTTGCTGTGACGTCGACGTCGGGTAACTTGTGAATGGGACGAGTACTCCCTTCCCTTTATAGGGCTAGTAAGAGTTACTGCGCAGCTAGTACTGCGCTCGCTACTTTTACACTCCAAGCACTTCCGTATTTTTGGATTTTCAGTCCTGCTTTTAGATCCTGCTTCGTAAAAACACTTTTGTTTTCAAATTTAGACCTTTTCAATTCAAACAATTACTTTTTCATTTAAATAAGCCGTTCCAATTTTTACTTTCTAAACAGAGAATATCTGCTAGAAGCATGAATTCGGACATAAAATGAATGAACATTTTAATGGCGTTAGTGGAGCACGTTGTCGGTACAAATTTGAGTGTAAAGTGTTATCGGTTTACAGCACGAGCGGATTTATCAACATCTATTATTTGTTCGCTTAAGCAAATATTTTGAACGTTTTACACGTAGTTTTTATTGTAGAGTAGAACAGTGTATATAACACTAATTAATTATTATATTTTTCGAATAACTAAGTAGTAATGAAACACTTTGGTAAATTATGAAAATTAATATTACTCACATTTTATAAAAAAAATATAAACTTGTGGGTTCCTGCCTTATCTTATTTTGTATTTACTGTAGTATTTAATAATATGTGCATTACCAAGAATTTAACATTTGACGTCGTACATGGGGCTGCTAGAATAAATAGCATTGATACAGCCAAATATTCTAAGAAATAAATCAAGCCCATGATGGCCGGGGTGATATTGATGTTTATAGTTATAAAATCGCCAATTCTCTGAATATTATACTTTGATCGAACAAATGATCGTTTCACACATTGGTTTCTGATACAGATTTAATGCCACATATATTGCGTAGTGATTCAGGTCATTACAACATTAACTGTTTGTACATGTTAAAAAATATTTTTTATAGGAAATAGTATTGTTCAGTCATTATCAATGAAAATGGGTACATAGTGTTACCTAATTCGTTGTTGAATATCATGCATAATTGATAATAAAAATAAGCATAAGTATTTCAAGGAACTAGAAATATTATGTGATTGTTATAAACTCAATCCGACATCCGAAATAAAGCGCCGAACCAGCTGCTCAAACTCTTCAGTTTTTACTGCCAGCAATCTCAAAACCTCGACGTCTGCTCTAATCTTTGAAATGTATTACTGTTACATGATTCGAACCATTGCTGTGCAGCTGTGCAATATCGCTTACCATTTGCTTCAAATGGTAAACCGAGAGAGATACGGAAATTCAACTTCCATGAAATAAAGAAAATAAATAAAAAGTTGAGGTGTCGAGGTGTTCTGACTTAAGCTAAACTTGGATGACTTGACCGCTGGAGAGCTATCGTCCACTGTTTGTGTTTAATATGACCATTCAATCGGCGCATTTCGTTCAATAGGTGAAAGACCTAGAATAGTTCGTCAGCCATTACTTTTGTTATTTCTTTACTGTTCCTTGCTAAAAAGGATTTAATTCTTGAGCATCTATTCGAAAATACTAAAGATACATAACTTTAAATAAGCTGTAACGGGCATTATCAAAATATTGTGTGAAAACTTTTGTCATATAAAAATACATATCTACAATGAAAACTTTCGTGCATATTAGACATATCACACGAAAGCTTACGTTTGAGCAACTTTACAAAGTTGTAGCTTTTGATATTAAAGAGAAACAATACAATATGTGTGCCATGTGGAAATGTCATAAACAAACTTATATTGATTTAGTTACACGATGGCATCATGTACAGTTATGTCCAGCAGGCGACGGCTTGTAATATGTATCGATTATCTGTTGTTCAAGAGACAAAATATGAAATGTTTGTCTACGCTAGCCATTCAATTGTATTAAAATTACCAACTGATACGCTTAATTCTTTGTTTAACCATTGCTATTTGTGTTTGACGTATTAGTCGACGAATCTGAATCGGAAATATAAAAATGTATCTATACTATAATCATTTATCTTTACGTTTGCCTTCCATTTTAGAAGTTGCTTATTTTCAGTATAAGGTGATTATTTTCGTAAGAAAAGCTTATGAATGAATGGACCACTTCAATCATAAGGAAACAGAATTCATACTGTTGCGTTCCGTTCGGCAAGTAATAGTGCCGGAGGTCCAAGATATCTTTCCCTTCTCCTCATCCATTTTTGTAGACCGATGGAAGAGAAAGTGAGAAGGGTAGAGGGTATTTTAAAAGGTTCACTAGTATAACTTAATTTTTACCTTCGGGTTGGTAACTCGTCAGTCAGCCAATTACCATCAGACGGTAGGTAAGTTAATTCCTTTGCCACCCGTACATCATAAAACAGCATACAATGACACATCAGCACACTGAATATGCAATGCTTGTTATGCACAGTTATGTCAGTCACCGCGTGCATTGCTTGAGTGACAAGGGCAGTTTTATCTCAAATTTAATTTCTTTCACGGCTACAAAACCGCATGTATGTACAATTTTATTATTATACATACTCAATAAGTAGTTTTATACTTATCTGAATAAAATGTATATAAACACTTAAGCGGGCTTAAACATGCAGAAGGCAGTCCCAAGAAGTGCTATTCCACTATAAAGTATTAACTTCCACTCGAATGTAGCATTGCGTCAATTGGATACATATTCCCATGATAATACTAACAGACAGATAGACTGCCTCGTTGGTCTCGCGGCATATATATGCGCGTGGGATTGGGAGGTCTCGGGTTCGATTCCCGGGTCGGGCAAAAGTGTTACTGGGTTTTTCCGAATACTCAGTAGCAGCCCGGAGTCTGGTGATGTGCCCGGTAACGGCAATAGGAACTCCTTTCGAGAACTCCTTTCTGAGAGATTGAAGGAATCTGCACATTGTTTTCATTAGTTCTAGTTATATAATATATTATAATTATATATTTTGTATGTATTAATGGAGTATGTGTGTAGTTTATGCAATATGTATTATTATGTATGTAAATAGTAATATACTCATTTATTTATAATATAATATATTTATAATTTTATTTATAGTATAATATTCAATTTACTTATATTACATTTGATATATCTGTGATAATTATCTCTATATATAATGCACCTACCTTGCTTGTCTCTGCACCACCAAAAGGTCCGACTGGTAGATAATGCCTTACGGCATTAAGTCCACCTTATATACTGTAACTGTATATTGTGCATGAAGTAATAAATAAAATAAATAAAATAGGCTCACCCCCTAACGTGGGACCTAAAAATTCATGGCGAAATGTGGGTGTATTATTACACCTCTGCCTACCCCTTCGGGGATACAGGCGTGAGATAATAAATAAATAAATAAATACTAACAGCTTTTTCCCACAAAAGTAACACGCCACGAACAGCAGCTTTCTTAACTAGGCCAAGTCTTTCATCCATATTAATAAAACGCTAAAATAACTCATTGTGTGTATTAGCTTATTATTAAAAAGGTTAGCTTTATTTTACTTCAGTAGTGTCGAGGTAATCTGAATTTAACACGGCCGCGGCCGTTTTGCTAGTAACAAGATAATAAACAAAATAAATTGAACGAAATATTACAAAAGAGGTTTTAAGTATGCCACAAAATAGGCAGATATATTATTTTGCTGCGTACTAAAGAATATTGGTGAACAGACTATTTTCCTTGTCGGAGTGTTTGTACACGCTAAGCCTCATAATGGCACGTCTAATTTGGGTGTTTTCACAGATGAATTAAGAGGAACAATATTTGTATATAAAAATGTTAAAAAATATTTAACGTACATTTGGTATAGGTATTTTATTTTAATTTGTCTTTCGGGATATATACCACGTACCTTTGTTTGGAGTTACCGATATATCAGCACCATGAACACGGATGTACTGAACCGGGTGGATGAATGTTACGAGCAAGTAAAACGGTCTACCCGCTTTCTTATTCGTTTCTTGCGTACAACACCACTACCACTGTTTTCACTAATCGCACTGTACCCGACCACGACATTCTACTCTCACTACGTCAGCTCACAGTTTGCGTTTTGTCGTTTCACGAGTTTTACATAAAGGCACCACTGGATGCCAGATTGAAACCCATCCTCTCTATTGAAATGTTTGAACGTTTTAATTTCAGTAGCCTCCATAACCATTCGAGGTATATTGTACTGTTCTGTCGAAGGTACCTGAGGGTTGTGTGAGTTACACAATCCACAGGTGCTTTCGAATCCAATAGTAGGTACCCGAGTCTAAGAGGTGTTGAGCCATGGCTGCCTGTCAAACCAATCTTATAAGTAATTAACTAAAAGTACCACTGTGATATAAACAGATTTACACTAGATATAGGTACTTACTTTAGATCTTGTTGTCAACCACGCACTTTCTAAATGTACATCAATCCTTTACTGCGCGTTAAATCCGTACAATTATGTTTATCATAATCGTGGTTGTCAAGTACTTATAATTATTATTATTAACGGATGTAAATTAAGCCACAGTTGGTATAACCAAACGTTGTTCTCAGCTATTTATGGTTATATACTTTTTAAGATTTTTATGGAACTGCTTACACACCAGATGTATAGTCTTCAATGAACTGTCAATGGATGATTCAGTGTTCTTTAGCAGTTCATCGAAGAAAATATATCATCATCATTATCATCATCTGAAGTAGTATGAAGTAGTATCAGTGCTGGCCTCTTTTTACTATGAGAAGCATAGTACATAGTCTACCACGCTGGTGAGGTTCGGATTCGGATTCTTTCGAAAATATCAAGGGGTACTCTCAAACACGCAGGTTTTCCCACGATGTTTTCCTTCACCATTCGGCAATCGGTAATTATCAGTTTAATTCGCACATAACTTCGAAAAGTCATTGGTGCGCGCCGTGGGTTGAAGCCGAGGCTCTAACCGTCGGTCTCTCCATTACGCTATCGTTACTTCGTTACTATAGTATTGTGATTTTATGTCTTATAGTTTTGCTGGGCTGTTGGGGTCCTGCATCAGGTGTTCCACTTTCCAAAATCAATTATAGCCTATACGTTGCCCAGACCTAATAGCAATATAACAAAAAAGTTTCATTCAAATCGGTCCAGTAACTTCTGAGATAAGCGTGTACAAACAGACAAACAGATAAACAGACAAAAAGACAAGAAAAGGTTTTTTTCTATAACTGATTGACTATTCTTGTTCTATACCTGATTCTTAGCCTGAGTAAATTTTTTGTAAATATCTTCAATGTACAGAAATATTTTTTTAACTGTCATATTATATACCTAGATTGCAACAAATTTTAAGGACAGATGTTTCACAAATAATAATATCATCCGCGTATAGTAATTTTTTTACACAGAGAAGGACTACACGAAATTTTGAACACTAAATATGGATTAAGTCCCTATAATATAGCTTTTTAGTTTTAAATTTCACTGACAAGCAATGGGCTTTTGCAACAGTTTTATAATTCATTCGGAGAAGTTTTTTAGTCTAACAAGTTCTTTCGTTTTCGTTCATATTAACTTTGCTCTGCTGAAACTGATTTTTTTATTTAAATGGGAATACATGTTACATTGCCTCCGTTTGTAGATTATCTATAACATCGTGTATAAACGTTTTATTTATTTTACAGATAGAACATATTTAGGTAAAGAATTCAAATCAGAATCATCATTCACTATAGAAATTTGCAGTGCAAATAAAGCAGTGCACATTTAATATTTTTAACTATTCCAGTAACAAAAGACGGAAAATAACCATTATGTAAAGAACTTTAGAAAAATAATTGAATCGCGATGGAAAGGAAAGCTCCAGGCGAACTCTAGATGGAACGAATGAAACTTGGTGAAAATATTGTTTTTAGGAAGATAGGTTTTAACAGTCAGGAGCAGCGACAGACACAACTATTTTAAATTGCCCGAAAACATTCAAATACAACAATTTTCTCGAGAAGTTACCTAAAATAGAAACTAAAAGGCTATTAATGTTTCAAAGGAATGTCTTCTGGCTCCGAGTTAATTTAAGTCTACCTAATTGACTTGTAAATTGCTTACAAGTAAATTGCTGGAAGTTGTTGATCCACCAATTTAGATACCAACAAAACGATGATCATTATAATTTAAAACGAAATAGAAGCTAGAGTTACTTTAATTATGTAACTGTAACTCGATAAGTGAAACATTATACGTATAGAGTTCATTACAACCTACCTTTTTTTAATAATAACAATAGAAGTAATATGTCAAATAGACTACTATGTATGTGTGTCATTAACGTTGAGTGGGCTCAAAGAAAAATTGGGTGCTTTGGGGTGTAAGCCGGCTGACGCTGTAATGTGTAGGTTGCGCACGTTACAATAGTGTTAAAGTGAAAGAAAGTGACGACAGCTGCCCGCCTACGCATCGCTGATTCATTTTACTTGGAAAACGTTTTAGTACCACAATATACCTCATTAAATTCTGAGCTATTGTTGATTATACTTATACCTGTGAGCGATCAATATTGTCAATCTACCGATAATCATATTTATAAAAAAATATTATTTTACATGGGCACGTAGCTCGAAGAACCGATGGCCGTTGGGCTATTAAGGTTTTAAAATGGTGGCCGCGTCCCTGACGACTCAGCAGGGGCAGGCCTGCCGCAAAATGTATTGTCTATCAAGAGGAAGAGGTTGGATGCGGGGAGCTCAATATCGGCTTGTGTACCTTGCGAGTGAGGCCTATGTCCAGCATTAGGACTCGCTCTAAGCTGAGATGATGATGAAAATTATGTGTGTTACAGGATCACTACATAGTATAAAACAAAGTCTTTTTTTTTGTGTCGGGTTGGAAAATCCTCATGGAGTCCCTCCGCCCTGGGGGATGGGCGAAGGGGACTGTCAGACTCTTACTGACTAAAAACCAACCCGTGTGCCTCATGTACCCGTGTGTCGGAGGGTCGGGTTTCGCCCAAGCATATGTCGCAACCCCCCGACGGGTATTGGCCCGCCAGATGGTCCGGCGGGCCCCGAACAAAACCCCCTTGGCGGCGGATGAGGGTGTTGGGCTCCGCCGCCAAAACACCAAGCGGCCGCAGAGGATAGGGAGGACGGCAACGCTACACCGCATCTCCTCTTCCTCTGCGGCCCCACCGCGATGCATCGAATGGTGCGCCCCCATTTGGTATAAAACAAAGTCTGTCTTCTGTCTGTCCGCCCCTATGTATGCTTAAATCTTCAAAACTACGCTACGGATTTAAATGCGGTTTTTTTTAATAGATAAAATAATTCAAGAGGAAGGTTTATATGTATAATTGACGCGGGCGAAGCCGCTGGCGACGTCTAGTTTTATTACAACTATTGAAGTGACCTAATTCTATTTACATACTTAATATTTTATAAGACCACACCATTTATACCATTGTTATGAAAATTGACTCTCTTGATATATCATGAGCTTCATTTTAAATTTAATTAAAACGAAATCTAATAGGTAAGTTTATTGCCATAACGTCGTCTCGTTACGTCTATTACTTACATTACATTAGCGTCATGTTGAAAACAAATTCATACTTTAGAAATAAAGAGTCCGTTTTAACTTCGATGGGATCTATTCACAGCTAATCTACATTTTAACTTTTAACTTTTGGGATCGGTTGTTATTTTAGTCTATTTCATTTCATTTGAAATATGATATGAATGAATAGTCTCATCGTTTGTAATATGATAATTAACTAAAATTAACAAAAGCAAAGTTGAAAACATGTTTGATCAATTCAGCGTCTGTGTTTACATGAGGGAAAGGTCTGACTAGTGTAAAACAAAGATCATAATATTTGTCTTCCGACAACATATCACTTCACACATTTCTAAAGGCCTGCGCACACGTAGCGGCGCGCAGTGGAGAGCACTTTTTAGTTTGTATTTTTTTTTTCACGGTAGTAGAGCCTTGCTGATTTCAGCATGAATGGGCCGGCTCGATTGGGGATGTACTACCCTCTCACAGAAAATCGACGTAAAGTAACAGTACCTAAACTGTTGCGTTTCGTTCAGTGAGTGAGAGTGCCGGAGGCCCTATCCCCTATTACTTCTCCCTCATCCCACATCTTATCATATCCCTTTTCCCAACCCCAAGGGGCGGCAACGAACTTGTGACTCCTGTGGTGTTGCTTGTGTCCATGGGCGGCGGTAATTGCTTACCATCAGGCGATCCGTCTGCTCGTTTGCCGCCTCTTACTATAAAAAAAAACTCCATTTCTCAAACTCTTATCGACATTGTTCTCAGTTTGAAATAGTCCAAAATCAATTATCATATAATATTTTTGTTTGTGTGTGTGTGCGTATTGTAAATATTGTTTTGTAAATTGATTTTGTACGTTATTTCCCAATGAGAACAATTTCTATAATAGTTTGACGAGCGCCGGGCCGGCAAAATTTGGTACCTAGGTACTCGTGAAAGTTCTATGTACTCGTATATTTGTTACTTTTATATTCCATTTATTTGCCTCCATCGCAATGTGTCACGAAGTGTTTAACGGAATTCAATTAAGCGGTAGTTAATACCCAGAAATGTAGGTAAAAATTATCCATCAATCAAAACCAAAAATCAATTTCGATTAATTAATCATCCATATTTTAGTTTTGATGAATCACATTTATATAATTGAATTGTCATAAAGTTTCACCTGAAGCGACCATGCGGTCTGTTACATTTTTTTTCAGACATTTAAATCATTTTTAACTTTTAAGGAATGTCTTGTGCAGGAAGTTGGGACGACTGAAGCCAATAGTTCTCTTGACGGTTACATTTTTGTATAGGTCCAGGATCGAGTTGAAATCATTATTAAATATCTAAGATTTTTTTTGTCTCTTAATGCAGTAGGAAAGGTTTCAAGTAATTTTGCATTTATATGTTCTTTCTAAACCAATCGTACGCGTTTTGGCAATGAATCCCTGTAGCTATATAGGTAGGTATACGAGTCTACTTTCTCTTGAAATAGCTCACAAAATCTAAAAGCACAAATAAAAAAAATATGCATATGCAAATGTTCGTTGGTGGATATTATTACTCGTATGTCACAGACTGTAACTATAGTCACAATATTTTATTTTACTGCTACGGCCCCCAAGGAACATACACGCCAAATTGCCGTAAAATTTATGGAGCCCTTGGTGCGCAAAACAGAGCGTCCGTTTCGCTAGATTTTTATGCCTTTTACAAAGAAAATATTAAATATTGATAGAGCAACAAATATCCAAATACGTTTAGCGTCACTGTCACACATTCGCAGAGAGTTATAATGAATTTAGCTGTGGCTAGCCTTGTATTTAATTCGACGTGTGCACGTCAGTTCCAATTTAATTCGTAGCTTAAAGGATGCTTCCCAAATAGAATATAGTTCAGTAAAATTAGGCGTTTATGTTCCTTAGACCGTCTCTAAGGAACATAAACGCCAAAGTTTAGCTTTTAGCGGTTCAATAAAGAATTTCTCGAAATCCCACGTAATCGTGTGGAAACTGTTAAATTAAAATACAATAATATGTACGGGCGTACCTAGGAGTATCCTCTAGTGTTATTTATATATTCTTATAAAATACTAATAAGAGAAATACTCCAATTTTCAAACGCCATTTGTCTTCAGTTAGAAAAAGCTTTCTCAAACGAAGTAATTGTTTTTTCAGTGTCCATCTATACTACCAAGGGACGTCAGGATAAATGGAGTGCTATACCGCTGATAAGAACCAATGTAATTCATTGTGATTGAATCTTACTCCTTACCAGATAATCTTCAAATTATAAAAATATGTATTATTTAAAATTGCGTATTTTTTTAAATTTGATATTAAACTACCTTTTACCAATTGTATCGTGGTTTCTGTATGATAAACGACTTCAGAAAGGACGAGGTTCTCAATTCAACGACTATATATTTTTATTTCTATTTTTCTATTTCTATATCTAACTATAGACAAGCAAGCCAAGCCTTTTAGAGCCATTGTTGGTTATCATAGCTTCTAAAAAATATACGATATTCAATAAAATTATAGGCCTACACCGACTAGTGGCACATATATCACTATGATCAAGACTGCATAATTATATCAATGTAGGTACTGTATTACCCAAAATAAAATAGCAAAATTAAAACTGTAATTTCGCCCACAACAGATATTTTTGCCGTGCCGTGGCGCTTGAGGCAGAGTTATTGCAAACTTTTTAATTCTGCTCGCTTTCCTGCGGTTAACATTGTTAATATGTTAATAAAATTATTATCTTCCTGTCGACCAAGTTCAAGAGCAGTATCTGACATAAATAGCAATGTTTCGAAAAGGTTGCGACTTTTACCCACATCCCGTTCTCAAGTACAAAGTGATATTTCACGATCAAAGGAATTAGCGATTAACGTGGAAATGAAAGGCGGTCCGGAAATGGATTATGAACTTAATGGCATTTAACAAGCTTAATTAAGCCCTTTAATAGTCAGATACATTTGTGTACCATTTTTAAGGCGCTGTCTTAAGCGACTGTTTTGGTAAATGAGGGGGTGAAGCAGGGGAGGAGAAGGGAGCTTAGCTCCGTCTACTGCGGGGCGCCCCCCTTCATTCTCGTCGCGTGCGGCCGTATTCTGGCGATATCCGTATTCCAATATTTCAAAATCGCAAGCAAAACGTTTTAGCATATTGAATTGAGATACTGATATTAACACTACGCTTGAGT
This sequence comes from Euclidia mi, assembly GCA_944739405.2. NCBI lineage: Eukaryota > Metazoa > Arthropoda > Insecta > Lepidoptera > Erebidae > Euclidia > Euclidia mi. Next base: position 61,829,119 of record OX123184.2, on the reverse strand, counting down.
GAAGAGAAGTAGCCAAATGTATAGTTTTATAATCATAGGACGGAAAATAAGCTCCATCGTTGGTAAACTACAACAGGTCATCATTGCGTTAGGCAGGGCTCATTAACTATCGATACGATACAATATTTTTGCATAGGATGTACGTGTACCTACCGTAGTCAGGTATACATTTTTTTAAATTGCTGAAGTGTCCATCTTTATTCTCTATAAAAATATTTAAAGTATTTGTAGTCTGACTGCCTCCGTGGTCCAGTGGATAGCGTATGCGACTGCTGATCGGAGGTCCCGGGTTCGATTCCCGGGTCGGGCAAAAGTGTTACTGGGTTTTTCCGAATTCTCAGTAGCAGCACGGAGTCTGGTGATTTGCCCGATAACGGCAATAGGCTCGCCCCCTATTACGTGGGACCTAAAAATTCATGAAGAAATGTGGGTGTAATATTACACCTCTGCCTACCCCTACGGGGATACAGGCGTGAGCCTATAAAAAAATGTAGTCTAAAATAGATATGAAATAACCCGTAGCAATGTGATAGTGGTAGTTAAGTTTCTTTAAATTTAATTTGACGACGCTGGTATGAGCGCTCTTTAGTACCTACCCCAAATACTGTGAAGGTCCTTGTATACATAACATTATATAACTAATGCTGCTGAACTTATTACGGTATTATGAATGAAAGGACATTGAAAGGTCTTATGATTACTAGCACAATTATATAATCACGTTGCCGATAAGTACCTACTTATTAAACATATTCACTGTATTAGGAATGAAAAAGATGTACCTACTAGTTAGTTATATTCAATCGTAATATCGCAGTAACAGCACTAACAGCAGTATTTACTGTCGAATAAGCGATTCCACCTTCAAAGGAAACACAAGAAAATGGTTTCTGATTACACTGATTGCCTGTTACGTGCTCTCCTTCAGGTAAATTATACAACACACTGCCTTATATAGTATTTTCTATATGGTTTTTATGTTCTGTATTAGGTAAGTATGTCGATTGAACTTATGGAATTCACAGAGTATTTCATTTCGACTTCATCACATTTTCTCAGCTATTAATAGGTATCGTTGAAGCTCTTAAAATATATAGGTCCAGAGGAATAGCATTTAAATAAATAAAATAATAAGATGAAAAGACATTTTGGAAAACCAAGTATGTACATTATGTGTAAACTTAATAGGTATTTTTAAACATCACACGTGATTCAAATTATGAATCTCTTATGAGTCCGAAATAGACTTTTTTATTATTATATTATATTCTTAACATTTTGCTATATTTACTTTGTTAAGTGATTAATTATGATTTTGCTGAATTGATTTTGGGCTGTATGACAACTTTACTTCATCGACATTTTCAGAATATTTTGGTTGATTGAGAACACTTCTTTCTTTCAGGACATACTTAATTTACAAAATAATACTATGATTGTTTCACCGTGTCCCGGCCGTGCCCCAGACGGGACGCGGTCCGGCCTCGGCACGGTGTAGCGTGAATCAACCTAAATTCTTTAACCGACGTGACGTTGATATCAAACCATAATTATACTCTCTGGCTATATACAGCAAATATCTAACTTACAGAACCAGTCAGGGAATTTAAATTAAAAGGCACGACGGTTTGTAAAACATTTATTAACTCAACAAACTACATCAACTACCTACTTTTGACAAATACAAACTACTAACAAATACAAGCTACTAACAAATATATCAATAATTAGAATAAATAACATGTCTGTTCGGGTATAGCACATGGGCTAGGTAGGAGAAAATACCAGAGACTACTTGATACAGAGCGTAGAACAACTGTATGAACACATCAAGCTGAAACGACAGTAGTGGGATTTTGAAAACGAAATCTATTGTACGGGAGATCTAACGCGTAATCAGCTTGAACATCTCCTGGTCGAGTAGTCAGGTCGACTAAAGGTGTAGGTGAATCTATTGAGGTAAATATAGGTCCAGGTACTTCAGATGGTCCAGCATATATTGGATAAAGTCTTGGCTCTGCTTCTTGCTTGACTGCTTTCGTTAATTCGGGTTTCCAAGTCACAATATCGACGGCTTTACTCTCCCTACGATCTTTCTTCTCTTGTGATATTTGAATTCTATCAGACTTTATCATTTCTGTATCAGTCCACGGGTTGTGTATTGACATGGATGGCGGAGGAGTTGCTGGCATGACACTTGGTGGTGGCCAGGCGTGATCGTCCCGACTCCTCTTCTCATACGGATAGTCGTAAGGGTAATGGTAGAAACCGTAGTTTACCGGACTTGTAGCAATCTGGAACAGAACATCTGTTAACACGTTACCCCGGGTGGTTTAGTAAACGTGCATTAAAGCCTACACTTGTGAGTAAATCGTAATAAATTAAATAGGTACATTAGATTTTAATACAATTTAAAATCGGTGTTTATTTAGATAAGCGAAGCGGATTTCAATGATACTCTTTAGTTTTGTTAAATAAAACCGTTAAACCAATAAAATTAATGTGACTTAAATACGCAACACTTATCTACTTATTACAAGAATGTTGGCCACTATAAGTAATACTACTCGTTAGGTTGAAGGAAGAAATAACATCGATTATAGAAAGTCATACCTTGGCCCTGTCATGATATTTATCATCATTACTAAGGTCTACCTGAAAATGTTATTTTTACATCGGCGTTAGTTTGTATGTAATTAATAGGTTACATTGTTAACGTGTTGTATCCGCGTTAAAGTGTTGTAATGATAAGAATTAGTACTGTGAATAAGGAATTTACTCTGCAGACATCGTAAAATATTGTCCCGGAGGTTATTTGATTAACCTTATCTGCTTGGTATAAAAATGATTAGCATATACGAGCGGTGTTAATATGTTAGGTAAAATACTTGAATATTAAATTACTATCAATGTTAGGTTGGTATTTGTGTGCAAAACAAAAAGGTTTACTTTAGTAATCTTACCTTTTTGAGACCTTGTATAGAAGCGAGAATAAGAGCCATTTTGGCCAACAATAAGGCTTTGCCGCCTAACACAGCGAGGAACTGGAAGCCCATCGGAATCATCACCATGCCAATAGAAACGATACCAAACATCATCATTGTCATCATTTGGTGTCGTCGACGACCTCGGTATTCAACTGTGAACATAATTATTACATACATACATATATAGATTTAAGCCTGTTTCCCGGAGGGGTAGGCAGAGACTACGGAACGCCATTTGCAACGATCCTGACATATCTCTCTTGCTTCATTCACTCCCATCAAATTTCTCATACATGCTCTTCGGTTAAGGGTACTTTTAATATTGCCTTTTTTAGGATGATAATATAATAATTATTATTACTAATTTATAAATAAGTTAATTGCAAAATGTATTGCGCTTTAAGCATAAATCTCCACGCACTGAAAGGTTGTAAATCGCAAGCATGCAACTTATAGATATAAACATTAGTGTCAGCATTTCATTATTGCATGCAGTACACTGCACCGAAAACTGACTTCATATTGAGCTACATACACGGGGCTGTAGGCGCTGTAACTTTTGTAGAAACACACGTTGATAGCTCTCACACGGAACACGTGCTCTCATATGCGACGCAATGCATGACGTGCGACACTTGTAAAGTGCTACTATGGCTCACGACAATTTTGATATTGGATTTATTCTTAGAAGTATTATAATACACACTATGTTTGAGACGGCTATAGGTTACGCTCTCAAGGATACTAAAGCATTACAAAGAATACAATAATTGTCAGTTAATGTTACTACTTATTATCAAAATTTATATTATCGTTTAACTAGAAGTTTCTATGTACACAGAGTCTTCAAATTACTTTCCAACCCCTTATAATGAACACATTTCAATTAACCCGAAACAGATTAAACCGTGAAATAATAACTTTTAGCCATTATTATTAATGAGAAGGTAGGTTTCTGAACGCGAAGCTTATTCTATCATACCTACTCGTAGTAAAGTAACTGCTAGTATGAAGACAAAACTTTGGTCTCATTGGTGGGAATTGTATACACGGCTTATCCTGTCTTCTCGTTAACTTATGTATAGTTTTAAGACTAATACGTTATTCCACGTAGACGAATTGAGTGGGTTTAGTAATGAATATGGCTTTGTTTTCAACAAATTACTGCAAACTACAAAAGAGACGTGCCGTTGTCTCCGAAAATATATTAAACTAGAGGACGCCAGCAGCTACGCCTGCATTTTTTTTAATTTAACCGTTTTGGCCGATCCCGTGGGAATTTAGGGAAATCCCTTCTTAGTGCACTCCTACGGTTCCCAAGGAACAAACATGCCAAATTTCAGCTAGAGCGCTACAGCCGAAACTATTGCCCAATAGTTTCGGCTGTAGCGTGTCTGTCAGTCAGTCAGTAACGCAAGGATTTTATATATTAAGATGTATGTTAAAGGCCTTCTAGATATTTTTATAGCTTCAAGGTATTTTATGTTATTCGTAAGTTTAGCCTAATAGAAAAATGGTAAGGTAATAAGACTCAAAGTGTACGATAATAATCACAATTTCAATAACTAGGCAACATTGTTGAAAATGGCTCGGTATTGCAAAACTTAAAAAGTTTTTGTAATAACCCCATATTAGTTGTTGATTTTATAATTTTGTCGTCAAGATGGCATATATATGCTTGCATCTTTTAATACGCCAACACACTATTTTATCGAGTATTAGTTTTTTTCCATCATTTCTCATGAATCTGGAGATTAATATTTTATCGAGTATTCATATTTTTTTTCATAATTTCTCATGAATCTGGATATTAATATTTAACCTGATTTGAACCTCGTGTAAGTATTTTTATTTCGCGTTCAATTGATTTTCATTTCAATTTGGAGAAAAGAAAAATTAGAAATGTAACTATTTCATATAATATGTATAACATCAAAAGGAGTACAAAATCACGAAATTCACGTCAAAAATAAATTTATAGCCTACGTGATGGAAATGGAAATAAATATCGAAACAGAAAATCTACGATACACCCACATGATTTGCAAATAGGCACATGTAGAGGAAAGACGTACAAAATGACATAGGTGGGTCATATGACATATATCACTGTTTCTTAGAATCTGTGGCTCATTTAATTAATCCAAAGACGTGTAGAGGGCCGCTTAGTTACGTATTGCAACCTGCGGTTTTGCCAGCGGTGCTCCGTCGGCCATTCGATGTAGACAACGGTTTGAATTTTTTCGCGCGTTATCTGTTCTGTTTTGTTGGATTTCGTTTCACAGTAAAAGTAAGTAAATTAAATTTCCATTTTAATTTCCACTGTCTCTACTTGTTGTCAACATATTAACTTTGACTGAGAATATGTTAAAATTGTTAATTTTCATTATGGTTTTGTGTTATTACAGTTGAGGTTCTAAAACTATAAAATGGCCAAATTGACATACCACTTGGTAGGACAAAATTACATACTATGTCGTTCACTATACCAACTCACTTTTTTCTCGTTTTTAGTAGGTACTCATAAATTCATCAAAGAAAAAGAAAACGCCACAGCTTACCGGTCTTTCTGCTAACTTTAACTCCAAATATGGAGGAAACTAAAATAAAACCGGGTCTTCCGCCGGTCACCAAGAAAAGTGGCTCAGGTATTCAATTTCGGCTCTAGCAGCGATGTAGACCATCATGTGAAGACGTTCCAAAGAAGAATAAATCTATCATATGTCAGCTGTGCTAATAATTGCTTAGTTTTCCATACATTTTTGTATGCCGTTTTGTCCACACTCCGTATGTCATATTACCCGCCCATGGCGGACAAAACGGATTTTAGTCACAATTTTTTTAAAGCCTTATAACTTTGTTATTTTTTGTTTTAAGTTGATTGATCTCTTTAATTATGCAAGCAAGCAATGGAAAGTTTGATTGTTAATGTTAAAATACATACATACACACATACATAGACTCACGCCTGTTTCCCTGAGGGGTAGGCAGAGGCATATTAAACGCCCACTTTTCGCCAGTGTTTTGATCCCACGTAATAGGTGGCGAGCCTATTGCCGCTAATCGGGATATTTTGTTTGCCAGAGCCTCGTCCGTTGATCGGATCGATAGGTGAGGTTGGCTTGGGACCCAATGTTCTCGGTGGGAACCCTATGCACCCTAATGTTAAAATAATTAATAAATAAATATTTATGAATGATTTAGCGAAGGGTATGTCATTTTGTACGCCTTTCCCCTAGAATAACTCACAGTCGAAATAAAAATAAGATCTGATCAAAAGTAAGAGTATTTACCACAAATAAAATCCACAAAAACTTAATAACAAGAGGGTTGAAATTATTTCCTCTTTGATTTTTGAGGCAAGAAATGTGTGTCAGGATCGTTGCAAATAGCGGTCCGTAGTCTCCACCTACCCATTTGGGACACAGGCGTGAGTCCATATAAATGATTGTGTTTCTTATAGGGCTGCAGGTAGAATCGAGTAACTTTTAAGTAGTATAAGATTTTAATTTGACAACTTGAGGATGCCCGTAGATCGTATGGGAATTTCGGGAAATCCCTTCTTAGTGCACCCCTATGCTCTCCAAGGAATATACATGCCAAATTTTACCTTCTTGTACCTAATAGTTTGGCTGCTGCTTGTCTGTCAGTCAGTCAGTAACGGAAGAATTTTATATGTTAACTATAGAGGTATATTATAAATTATATGTTAACTATAGAATAGGTAAATTTATATGTTAACTATAGAGGTATATTATTTAATATATAAAAATGACCAGATTTTTTTATTAAGCTGAACATTGAAGCGTCATATTTTTCGCCAGAACCATAGATCTACCTCTAAATAAATTGCATGCAAAGTTATGTTTATTGGTTTAGTTATCAAGATATTTAATAGTGCTGTCTTCCATAGTGGCTGCCACAGATATTCTTGACAGAAAACGATTTAACCGATCGTACAGTTCAGTTTACCTTTTGATGCGAACACCTAAAAGTGAGCGTTTATAAAGAATTAGCAGTCTGTGTTATTGTGAAATGAAATATTTATTTCGCAAGTATACAGATATATGTGTAATATTGTGGCGTTACCGACTGACTGACAGACAAGCCACAACTAAAACTACTGGGCGCAGGAAGCTGAAATTTGACGTGTATGTACCTTGGGTACCGCGATGCACTGAGACGGAATTTCGCCAAATTCCGAAGGGATCGAGTAGAAACGATAAATAAAAAAATGCACAGGCGTAGCTGGTATCCTCTAGTTGTTTTATACATATATAAAAAATATTTGTTAGCAGTGCCTTAGGCCTTAGGCGGCGTGTAGCGCAGTTGCGTCAGTGACGTCATCGTGTTGTTGGTTTTACTTCCCGCTGCCGCGAAACAAAATATGTTCATATCTTCACATTTTTACAAGTTTGATTAAAATGAAAGCTCCACAAAACAGCATGCGAGAGGAAGGCCTCGGGCGACCGTTTAATTATAAACAATGTTTTTGTACTTCCTCAACATCTGTAGCAACAGGCAGCCTTACGAAACACAGAAAAATCTCAAAGTTCTCACATGTTGACATTTTTAAGATATGGTATACGCGCCACTGTCGCATTATTATTTATGAACTTTATAAAAAAAAATTATTAATTTAGAAAATGTTTGAATTTGATTCGTTTTTATGTTTCGGCCATTTTCAATATTCGATCCATACATGGATTTTGAGATTCGAAATTCGTGTTTGACATATTTTGAATGGAGCTTATGTCAAAAACGAATCTAAAATCTACAGATCTATCTATAGTTCCAATATTGAATTCCGTAAGCGGCACGGGTAAAATATAGGTAGGTTGTCATATAAATTGTCTTTTATACAAACATAAATGAATTGCTTTAACATGAAAGGTAGATAAAGATTACAGGTATGTATAAACCTTTAGCTAACCTTTAAAAAGTAAGATAGTGATAGTACATATACAAACCTTTTTCAATAGTTTTCCCATTTTCAAAGTCAAACTTGATTACATGAGTTCTGAGAACTTTGGCCATTCTTTGAAGAGCGAGCGTGCGCCAATCGCCTTCTTCGAGTTCCTTTTCGGTCCACGTACTGAGGGAATGTCATAATTAAGTGAAAAATTACTTTTAATTAAGTTTTCTTCTAGTTCAATCTTCAAGGTAGGCATTAGATCAGCAATTGAGTAACACAACATGCTCCATGAAATTCAACAATTTCTAATTGAATTCTTTTATACATTTAGTACATTAAAGTGAAAAAGCCTCTAGTAGCTATACACGGAGTCTGGTTTATAATATATTGATTTTATAAACTTTGTACGGTAACTCATTGCTGGTTTATTTAGCGAGTCACTCGCTATAATTGACTTCTTTAAACGTAGGAGAATAACAGATGATCTTTAAATAAGTCAATTATCGCAAGTAAGATCCGCTAAATATTATTGTATGATGTAGATTGTAGACAAATCGCGAAAGTTTAAAATCGATTAATTCATTGCTGATCAGCTTTGTGTAACATGCGTTTACGAAACGCAATATGCGTAGCCATTGCGATCGCGTTTTGTCACTTATCAGAAGATAACATACAGACCGCACATACATACGTTGAGGTTGTTCACTCTGATGTTTGATGACGTAATTTTACAATGCAAACGTGAACAAACATTGTGTGACACTCTTGAATGGTTTTATAATCATGAGTGAACCCGTGAGCAAGAGTAACATCAGACACCGCATGTCAAACTGAATTGGCATCAGGCTACGTCAACGCACGCATACATACAATATGAACCATATATACAAAAGACTTATATACATTTAGAACTTTTAAAGATTCTGTTTTAATTAATATGTCGATAGGCCATTTTGCCTTCGTTGAAGTAAATTTTAGGGTTAGGCAACAACTCGCCCCCTCGAAAACTCGCCCGCGGGCGAGTTGACCCGTTTGATCAGATGTTGGGGCCGTACTCGCCCTAATGTATTTTTATGACTGGGCCAGTTATGTCCCTGAAAAATAACTAGGTGTCAAGTGATGTACAGTCACTGATTTACAGTATGTATAGATCTATTAGATGCGTAATTTCTTGTTGTTCCAAAGCGTCAGGAGTAAAACAAACTAGTTTCTTTTTCACAAATTCTATACTATACTCTCAGTATGTCTAGAATTTGGGTAGGTTATGTTAGGTTTTCTTGTGACCCAGTACCTCAAAATAGGAGCCGTGCGAAGCAGGGCTCTGTCAAAAATAAGCTTAAAAGACATACCTACCAGATATATCTACCACACCTAGTTATTTTTCAGGGATATAACTGCCCCAGTCATAAAAATACATTCAGGCGAGTACGGCCCCAACATCTGATCAAACGGGACAACTCGCCCGCGGGCGAGTTTTCGACCGAGCGAGTTGTCGCCTTACCCGAATTTTAGAGGTCGCTTCACAAATCTTTAGCATTGGATTGCTCAATATACATTAATTTGGCCACAGCTAAGGCTTACCTTTAAACTATTATGTCTATGATCTAAAATTAACATCAATGGACATAATATGAATGATTTATTAACCTATTATTTGATAAAAAATAGTCATACATCCTGTAGTTATCAAATATGATCCATACTTACAATAAACATTACCTATTACTTTCAAATATCGCCTTATATACAAAGCGCAACTAGATTTGACATCCTAAACGAATCCGAAACGAATTTTGATGAAAAGCAAAACATATTTGTCTCAAAAAATTACCAAATCGCTGAAATCGTCGTCTGGTCTAAAATGTATTGAGTATACCTACATTTATTAAGTCAGTAGTTCGTTAGTTATACAAAGTTAATAAGCATTGTTTGTCTTCACGCCTTCAAGGCTTAAGTAGAATTTTCAACACGTCACACTATTGAATTTTACCGCCACGTGCAAATAATACAACCGATAGGTGAATAAAGCACTTGTATGAATAGAAATCACTACTCACGTTCATAAAAATACCCTAGCGATAAGTATGACAAATTGTATTTGTAGAAGCAGATTAGCTAGCTGATGAAACTGACATCGTTGGAAAGCGATTAAAGGATTAAAATTGATCCGGCATTTACTCCAAGCGTGCGGACACAGGAGATAATGTATTTAGTTATCAAATTGTAAACTGTCTCCACGCTATTTCAGTCTCATGAACCTACGAATTTCATCACCGTTTTATAGGTGACTAGTATAAGACGTTGCCAACATTTATAGGATTACCTACTAGCTGATACGGCAAACGCTGTTTACCACACACTCGATTTTGGGTTAGGTATAGGTTTTTATTGATGTCAAATAATAAAAAATAGCCTACGACCAGTCATTGTATGCTGACTGCCGAGGCCTACTAAATGTACACGATAAATGTTATGAAAATCGGTCAAACCATTTTAGAGAAGTTCGATAACAAACACTGATTATTACGAACATCCTATCATATGACCTCTGCATTCTAACGTCAATGTCTAATTATATATACTTAAAGTGCATAGCATGTTCAAAGAGGATGATTTTAGAGAAAAGTTTTAATAAACCTGTCTTTAAGTGCGAAGTCTCAAGAGTGGCATGGGCAATGTGGTTTAATTTTTATCGTACTTAATGTTGATTTGATCTTAGCTAGCTATTTGAAACGCAACACTAAGCTACTAAATCTTTTTACATTTTTCAAAAATATGTAATCATAGACAATTTTCTGTAGTAAATTCGGTTTCAGTATCGGCGTCATTTGCAACGGTCGATTGAGTTAACGGTCGCACTACTTTTATAACCAACCAGAAACTCAATTGATCTCGTAAAATGTTCGTACACGATTTGTTGTGGAAAATACACCACTTATGCTTAACGTACCATATATTTCCGATCAGTGGTATCAGCTTATAATTTAATAAGGGACAAGAAATCCTGATACCTACCAAAAATATAAATTGATGGTATATACGCCTTTATGGGTCTGTGACTGCTGTCAAAATCTGTTATAATTTATTAGAAATTGTAAGAACTAGGTGTAATTATATAAACAGTATTTTTTACAGATTCTGGTGAGACATTGACTATCGCTTTGCCGCCCTTGCATGGTTGATAAGATACTACCACGTACGAAACCGGTCCAGCGCTTCCTATTTCGTCGAGTCATAAAAGCTTGGAATTCTTTGTGAAAAAGCTTTCTTCAAAGCCATCAAGGTGCGAGCAATATGCTGGCATAACTAGATACCTAGTTATGCCAGCCTGTGATCAAAATCTATTGACTATTTTTGCATGACATAGGTTAGGTATTAGTTACAAACCTCCATCTATCCCCAAAAACTTTCAGGTTTATAATAGAAGGTTGGTTGCTACCCATCATCATCATCAGCCTACATCAGTCCACTGCTGGACGTAGGCCTCTCCTATGGCGCGCCAATGAACTCGGTTTTCAGCTTATTTATTATTATCTATTATCTTATCTTAGCTTCGGTTGCTACCCGCTTTATTACAATTATATAGATATTTCTATAATTCATAATTAATAATTGGTATCGAACGGTGTATCATACATAGGTTACCGATTTTTTTTTAAATAAGTCTATTATTATTTCTCGCCTTGATGATAATTACAAATGTACTAACAAATTACTGTTAACTAAATATAATGGCATTACCATCGAAAATAAATCCCAAATCCCATACACATGAAGAGACAAAGAAAATGACAAAGATGAGAGACATAAAAATGTTGACTATTTTAAAACTTTAGCTCATTATATGCGAGGAGTACTGTCATATTTGGCGTTAAAGTTTGCATGAAGGGGAAAATATGGTTTCAATATTATTGCCGTATTTCTACCACTACAGGGAAAATTGTGAATATTAATTCTATGATTATAATAAGATGTATTGTGCATATCAAGTAATATACACTCCGATTAACATACTGATTTCTGTTTTAGTTCTATCTAAGCTATATCTAATATTTATTTATTTATTTAACTTTTGCACAACACAAACAATGTGGTACAAAGTGGACTTAATGCCTTAGGCATTCTCTACCAGTCAATTTAGGGTGGTGCAGAGATAATTGATGGTAGGTGCATGATTATTATATATTTTAATTATTTCCAAAATAATATGTATGGGCTACGAGTATCATCTAGTGTTATTTATATATTCTTATAAAATACTAATAAGAGAAATACTCTAATTTTCAAACGCCATTTGTCTTCAGTTAGAAAAAGCTTTCTCAAACGAAGTAATTGTTTTTTCAGTGTCCATCTATACTGCCAAGGGACGTCAGGATAAATGGAGTGCTATGTTGCTGATAAGAACCAATGTAATTCATTGTGATTGAATCTTACTCCTTACCAAATAATCTTCAAGTTATAAAAATATGTATTATTTAAATATGCGTAATTTTTTAAATTTGATATTAAACTACCTTTTACCACTTGTATCGTGGTTTCTGTATGATAAACGACTTCAGAAAGGACGAGGTTCTCAATTCGACGACTATATATTTTTATTTATATTTTTCTATTTCTATATCTAACTGTAGACAAGCAAGCCAAGCCTTTTTAGAGCCTTTTTTGGTTATCATAGCTTCTAAAAAAATATACGATATTCAATAAAATTATAGGCCTACACCGACTAGTGGCACATATATCACTATGATCAAGACTGCATAATTATATCAATGTACCTACTGTATTACCCAAAATAAAATAGCAAAATTAAAACTGTAATTTCGCCCACAACAGTTATTTTTGCCGTGCCGTGGCGCTTGAGGCTGAGTTATGGCAAAATTTTTAATTCTGCTCGCATTCCTGCGGTTAACATTGTTAATATGTTAATAAATTTATTATCTTCCTGTCGACCAAGTTTAAGAGCAGTATCCTGACATAAATAGCAATGTTTCGAAAAGGTTGCGACTTTTACCCACATCCCGTTCTCAAGGACAAAGTGATATTTTACGATCAAAGGAAGTTGCGATTAAAGTGGAAATGAAAGGCCGGAAATGGATTATAAACTTAATGGCAATGTTTAACACTTTCTGTAAAAAATATATTGTTAAACAGGCTTAATTAAGCCCTTTAATGGTCAGATACATTTGTGTACTATTTTTAATCGCAAGAAACACAAATGTGGCTAAAGTATATTTCATATTAAGCTTAAAATTTCTAGGGTAATTTGCCATGAAATAGTTTACAAACATAGATTTACTCAGAGAGTACAAATCTTATACTAATATGTAAAGCTGAAGAGTTTGTTTGTTTGGTTGAACGCGCTAATCTCAGGAACTACTGGTCTGATTTGAAAACTTATTTCAGTGTTAGATAGCCCATTTATCGAGGAAGGCTATAGGCTATATAAGATCACGGTATGAGCGACGGGAGTGGAGCAATAAGCCTTAAATAACGTGGGTGTAACCGCGGGCATCCTCTAGTATACATATATAACACTCCTCCAGCAGTAACTCACTAAGTTATTTTCTGATTGCGAGTTACGATTAATCAAAAAAAGATTCCGACGAATTGAGAATCTCCTCCCTTTTTTGAAGTCGGTTCAAAACACTCCTTAGTACATACTTTGACCGTTAGAACATTTTTCGAACGGCATATATCTTTTTCGTCTCAGTGACCTGACCATACTTGAGGAGTCATGTTATCTAGTTTGTTAGACTATACGTTTCATAGATTACTCAGCAAATATATGTACACTGACAAATAACGGCTTACCTTGTATTTGGTTTTTTAAACATCGACGTAATCATGCCGCCTTGACAATTATTCCGCTGGCCTACATGTAATATTGGTAGTCTGTTCGACCACAGTACCTCCATGTTACTATGTTATGTATTTGTATGTTACACAATGTTATTCAGATAAATATCTTGGTTTGTATTAATAAGATATGATACGTACTGTCTGCCAACAAACTTTATTTATAACAATTATAGTCTAGGAGCCAGTAAAGTCTCAAATATTCTGTTAAGTCGCGAATATCTAATAAAGTTCATCATCAAACTCTGACAAAGACAGTCTTGATAATCTTCCGGTTAAGTTGTGAGTAGGCGGAATTTCATTACAATGTGATGAATTTTGATTTGTTATATACACAAGGATTACAATTTCTGTTATTTTAACATTTTATTCAGATAACATAGAATCGTAGTTAAGTATTTATAATTTATAAATAAATTTGAACAGTCATGTTAGAACCCTATACTTAAGTCTGAAACTGAGTCGCATAAAGTATTCTTCTTTTATTATTATAATAATATAAATAATCTGGATACTAACATTATTAATATACTTACCTGTGAAGAGACCTTTAAATCACATGTAATATTCTATACATACATAGAAATAAATAAAATTGGGATGTCTGTTTGTAATACTAAAATAACCGCTTTTTACTAAATACATATGGATGTATGCACGGTACGTATACCGGAATGATTTTTTTTACAATTTTTGTCTCTCTGTCAGTCTGTCTGTTTGTTCTCTCTAATCTCTGGAATGGCTGGACCGATTTTGACGGGACGTTCACTGGCGGATAGCTGATGCACCAAGGAGTAACTTAGGCTATAAATTAACCGGGCACGCGAAGTAGTTTCCCTCAGGACGCGGGTGAAACCACGGGAAACAGCCAGTTAATAATGTTCTTTTTTTGGTCGCGTTTTGTTTGCTTAGTAAGCGAATTATTTTCATAAAATTGAAAAGGTTTGAAAGAATATTGTATTGTTACTATAAAAGTAATCAATATGAATGGACCCACTTGCATAAACTTATTTTCAAGGTGCACAGCAACCTGCTGTGATAGAGCACAGCAGGATTCTGTGCACCTTGATAAAAAGGAAAAGAAAGCTACTAGAAAAATCATTAACATTTATCATATTAGGTAATATTGAATTCAAAAGCACAGAGATTAGCGAGAACAGACAGACAGACAATAAAGAAAAATAAAATCATTTCGGTATATGTACCGTGTATACATCCATATGCATTTAGTAAAAAGCGGTTATTTTAATGATACAAACAGACACTCCAATTTTATTTATGTCTATAGATAATCCGTAGTTGTCACATCAGGGCGTCTATCAAATCGCGGTACTAAGAAGTCTGCAGTTTCTAAAATTTATACTATTATAAAGTGACATGTTCATTTCAGAATGAGGCTTCTGTCTCAAGATTCAGGCAGTATAATATTGCTTGTAGGTTTAATTAACAGAAGATCACATAACCACCTAGAGAGGTACGATACGGTTAGAAAGGTTGTCACGCGTATCATGTTCAAGAAACTCCTTTCTATTGAAACACAAGAACGTTGTGTTTTATACGAGCCTACCTTGGATATCCTTACACATAGTGACTAATCTTATAATATAATATAATAATATATAAAGCTGAAGAGTTTTTTGTTTGTTTGGTTGAACGCGCTAATCTCAGGAACTACTGGTCCGATTTGAAAAAATCTTTCAGTGTTAGATAGCCCATTTATCGAGGTAGGCTATTTAACATCACGCTATGAGCGACGGGAGCAGAGCAGTAGCCTTAAATAACGCGGGTGTAACCGCGGGCATCCTCTAGTAAGAAAGAATAGGATTGCAGTGTTTCTAAAATATACGCATGGACTTACTTTAGACTCTAGATTTTTTTTAAACTACAGTATCGTCAGTCGTATGATTCCTATGTGTATCTTCTATTTGTCGATATTTAACTTGTGGAAATGAATGACCTGTTATTTTTACGGGCCAAAGAGAAAATTAAGTAATTAATATTATGTACATTAACGTGTAATATTAATTACTTACTTTGCCTTTGTCTGATGGATCTCAATCACGTAATTATATGAAAATATTTGCAATATTATTTTAACGGCAGCGATAGCCTAGTGGCGATACCAACAGACTGTCATGCAGAGGGTATCGGGTTCGAATCCACGGCGCGCACAGATTACTTTTCGGAGGTATGTGCGTATTGAATTGTTAATTATCTATTATGCTTGCCCCGTGCTTCGGAGAGCACGTTAAGCCGTCGGTCCCGGTTGTCATGAAGATCTTTGACAGTTGTTATAGGGCATCAGTACCTTCTAAATAAACTGATACTAGTCTAAACCATGAAATATCGCTATCCCTTCAAGTTGCGGAGGTCAGACAGGCAGTCGCTCCGTGGAAAAGCTAATATTCAGCCAAATCCGTTAGACTAGTAATAGGTTGAAACTGGGATAACGCTAGGAGGATGATGATTTGCAATATTATTTGAGAATAGTTTCATGAAGTTAGGTATGGACATAAAATCATCAAATATAACTTAAATGGTTTGGAAACAAGACATTTTAAAGATGATCGTCTTTATGTTATAACAAAGCCAGTCGTTTTTAGTTATATAAATGCTCCCATCTTCTAGGAAAGTATTTCACGAAACGAACATCAGTTTCTTGAAGATGACACCAACACATATTTTCCAGACCACAATCTCACCATACAATCTATTAATCTTCCTTGTGTGAAAATGTCGCCTACATAAAGGAACAAGCGTGAAATTAAAGAGGGATTAACGTGAACATATTTTTCAATATGATTTTGTTTTCTAAAAAATTATTCAACAACATAATTTCTTTATGATACAAAAGAATTTGCTGTAACGACAAATGCATGTCACTCAAGATTTTACATGCAATGAACAGCAAATAAAATTCAGACTGGCATAATTCCAATTCCAGTTCAATGCACTGACCAATATTGTCACATTGGTGCATTTTTAAGCACGAGGTTTGAACAAAATACTTTTCATATTAAAAAGAAAATTAAACTGAATACAGCATTACGCGAGTAGGTACATTTCATGTACTGCGTCATTATTTGCATGAGACCAAAACATTGTGAACATATTACGTTTATGCTCACATCAATCATGTCGTTGTATTATCACATATGTGGCTGTGGGATTGCCACGAAAATAATATGTGTTGGTCTATACAAGTAGGTACAAAACCTGGCTGATGGTAAATTGGAAAATAATCGATATTTAAAATACATCTTTCGAAATGTAACGGCGTTGTGTAGGTAAATTAGTTCAAGACGCCATCCGATTGGGGTATAGGTAGAGTGACGACGTACGCAAAGTTTCTCGTTTTCTTTCAAAGCTGCAAATCGAACTCAGTGGCGTGCCAGCGGAGAAGCCTATATCCAGAGGCGGACTATGGCAAGATAATAATAAATTTAAAAAAAAAATTAGGATCATTTTGGTAGTTCTCTACATCACAATATTAAATAAGTAAAATAACATAAACATGCGCTATACTATGTTTGTAGGTAGTCAACTGTGTCATTTATTGTTATTTTGTAAATATATTAAAGCCTGATTGATATAAGATACCTTTATCAAAATTGATTAAACATAAAGCTTGAATTATTGAATCGCATTTGTTTGTCACGACTATACTCATGTACCTTCGATATATTTTTTGTTATAAATCAATGTAACGCAAACAGATTGTTTTATTTTATTAAGGGTCAAATGAGTTTTAGTAAAAACTTGTTCATATTTGTTCAATTTGTATGCTTATTAATTAAATGGTGGTATATTTCATGGTTTGAGTCATCATCAGCCTTTAACAGTCTGCACACGGAAGTGATGACGTGTTGTTGGTTTGAGCTTTGATGTCGGCTAATGACTTTCGTAGGGTAGACCGGGGACAATTGTACCATTTTGCCTTTGGCGTTGAATTGCTAGTTGTTTTTTGATATTTATTAAATAGTGTTAATACTCAACGACAGCTATTTTAATTAGCTAGAGGATAGAACTATTCTTATGGTTATAGAAACAGTATAACCATTTTTTTTTTGTCTTTGAACAGAATTCGGAAATTGGTACAATTGTACCCCATAACGGGATAAATTGTACCAAAGATTTGAGGAAATAAAACACTGTCTTTAAACAAAGAAATGTATTTCTTAATATGGCCTTAACTCGGCGGTACAAACTTTAATGTAAATAAAATTAAAAAACAAAACAATTTACACAAATAACTGAAAAAACTGTCGTTGACTTGAAAAACATAAAATATATTTTTTTTCATCTTTAGCAACAAATTCTGTAGTAAGGACTTTAAAACATGGTTAATTAATTCATAGAAGCCACTATATAGCTGTAATAATTGTGATGAACAACAAAAAAACACGCAAATAATCAATTATCATAATGTATGGAAAGGCACATGGAACAATTGTCCCCTTGGTACAACTATCCCCTGGTGCAAAAGGCTAGTTGCATGTTTTTCAGAAACTGGCTAATATTTTTCCTTATATTATTATACTCAAAATATAAATATTTAACCGGAAAAAAATCTATTAATTTACCCCACGACCACGGTTGATGTAACTCAACCGAAAAGTCGGGTAATATAAAAGTATGAATTGTAATCTCATACCTTTTAAAATTTTTGTCCCGTATAAATAAATAAGAAGACTAACATAATTTAACGGCCTTATGGGGTCAATTGTACCACGGGTGCAGTTGTACCGGTACAACCATACCCAAAAAATAGTAACAATTGTCCCCTCAAGGTCATTTTGACAGAAAAGGTAAATTACTTGTGAATACGAGCTCTATATGACACAAAAACTGTTAAAATACATTGCTGTTAATTATACTAAGCGTTTAAACTATCACCAGGTAAAAAATAAAGCATAGATTTTATGATATAACTAAAAAATATTACAACAAAAAATTTACTTTTGATGCGTAGAAATTTCCTCTTACCGCCGCCACACAAGCCCGCATCGTCCCGCTTTCGAGCGAGACTGGCGGTTGAGAGGCCCGCGTTCGGAGGCGCGCTTGATTCAGACTCACACAACAGTACGACGCTTAGTTTAGAAGATATTTGCGATGGTTCAATCGTCCCCTGGTACAATTGTACCCGGTCTACCCTACTTGTTTCGCCTTATACTATTTAGATTAACCGAATACTTAACCAACCATGCTTGCTCTCTACATTGCATTGCGTCAAGGAATCAAATAATTCAACCACTGAATTGCTTTTCGGGGATGAAGCTTTTTTTACCGTTGCCTTACGCAGATAATGACCTTTGCGGTAGGGGACGTTGTTTTTAAAGTAATTGAGCAATTTAAAACGGTTGCTTGGACAATTGATAATTTCGCTCACCCAATTCAATTTGATAAATTACTATAACTTGTTGAAAGATTGTACAAAAAAAAAGACAGCTCTGAATTCTAAAATTTAGTTACCATGCAAAAGAATACATATTGGCTCATAATACTAATTCAAATGATAGCGCTATACCTATTTTTATTATATGCCATAAGCTGAACAATAAAATTATGATAAGATATAAACGATATCTTATAAGCAATTCGTCAAACCCTGTATATCGCCCTATGCACATTGTCGAGTGCCAAATCGGCTTCTTCTTAGTCACCTAGCCTGCTTGCCTGATCTATATTATGAAACGAAATCAGTCACAAGAGTTATATTTTCATGAAAAATTATAAAAAATCAATTAAAAATGTAGCCATCTGACCACGAATCAATGGCAGATAGAGCACAGAAATCCTAAAATGAAGACCGCGAAATGCTAAATCTGGTATCGACAGGCGAGTAATGTTGCGCAAATTGAAAGAAACCTTATGAAATCAAGATTTTAACATTTATCTGACCCTATAATTACAAAGCTTTTACTTGAGCTTACGCTAATGTTACATATTGAAATTGAACTACTATTTACGGATTTTTATTTACTAATTACATCATTTATTAATATCCGACGTTTTGGCTACTGTACAGGCACCGTGACTTAGTAAAATGCGTATATTGCGTCCATAAAAGTATAATAAGTCATATATCCATAAAAGTAATATAATTTCAACTATATATATACATACATACATAGTCTCACGCCCATATCCCCTAAGAGGCAGGCAGAGGTATAATGCTATCTCCACCTTGTCGTGGTGGGGGGGCTCAGTAACCGCGGCTTTGAACCCCGCAGTGAAGCTAAGAGGGATCCCTGGAGTGGACGCTCCGCGTGGGCTTGGCAGTGGGTATGCGCAGGATGCATCCAACGGTGCGGGTGCGGGGGACGGTTCTGTCTATCCCTCGCAGTCGGGCGCGGTCGCAGGAGGAGAGGCGTGTCGGTGTTGTGTTGCCGCGCACCCTATCTCCCGCGACCAAATGGGGGCGCACCATTCGATGCATCGCGGTGGGCCGCAGAGGAAGAGGAGATGCAGTGTTGCGTTGCCGTCCTCCCTATCCTCTGCGGCCGCTGGGTGTTTTGGCGGCGGAGCCCAACACCTTTATCTGCCGCCAAGGGGGTTTTGTTCGGGGCCCGCCTAACCATCTGGCGGGCTAATACCCGTCGGGGGGTAGCGACGAATGCTTCGGCGATACCCTACCCTCCGACACACGGGTACATGAGAAACTCGAGGTGGTTTTTAGCTCATTTCCCCAAGAGTCGGTGATCCGAAAGGATTTTCCACCTCGTAAAAAAAAAAAAAGGTATAATGCTACACCCACTTTTCGCCAGATTTATTTTAGTCCCACTACAACTATATATATATATATATATATATTTAGTCTACTTTAGACTCGTATACCTACCTATAAAGCTATAGATTGATAGCCAAAACGCGTACGATTGGTTATGAAAGAACATATAAATGCAAAATTACTTGAAACCTTTCTTACTGCATTAAGAGACCAAAAAAATCTTAGGTATTTAATAATGAGTTCAACTCGCTCCTGGAAAAAGCACTCTTACCAGATTACACAAAAATGTAACCGTCAAGAGAACTATTGGCTTCAGACGTCCCAACTTCCTGCACAAGACATTCCTTAAAAGTAAAAAAATGATTTAAATGCCTGAAAATAATTATAAACAGACGGTGATGGCACGGTAATAATATCTAACAGTATTGTAACTCCATACAAACGCACGAAACTCGAGTTATACCTACGCGCCTCGAACAGAGTACCCATTAGCACGCCATTAGACTGTGCGGACTGTGCCAAGAGTACCCACGGCCGCGATCGTGCCGCAGCTCGCATAAGGCGCGTCTGTAGATATATAACTCACGAAGGCGGCCGAGTTACAATACTGTTAGATTATATTACCGTGGTGATGGTCACTTTAGGTGAAATTTTATGACAATTCAATTATATAAATGTGATTCATCAAAACTAAAATATGGATGATTAATTAAGCGAAATGGATGGATAATTTTTACCTACATTTCTGGGTATTAACTACCGCTTAATTGAATTCCGTTAAACACTTCGTGAAATCGTGACACATTGCGATGGAGGCAAATAAATGGAATATAAAAGTAACAAATATACAAGTACATAGAACGTTCACGAGTAGGTACCATATTTTGCCGGCCCGGCGCTCGTCAAACTATTATAGAAATTGTTCTCATTGGGAAATAACGTACAAAATCAATTAACAAAACAATGTTTACAACACGCACACACACACACAAACAAAAATATTATATGATAATTGATTTTGGACTATTTCAAACTGAGAACAATATCGATAATAGTTTGAGAAATGGAGTTTTTTTTTTATAGTAAGAGGCGGCAAACGAGCAGACGGATCGCCTGATGGTGAGCAATTACCGCCGCCCATGGACACAAGCAACACCACAGGAGTCACAAGCTCGTTGCCGCCCCTTGGGGTTGGTGATCTATTTCAAGAGAAATGCTAAATCTGGTATCGACAGGCGAGTAATGTTGCGCAAATTGAAAGAAACCTTATGAAATCAAGATTTTAACATTTATCTGACCCTATAATTACAAAGCTTTTACTTGAGCTTACGCTAATGTTACATATTGAAATTGAACTACTATTTACGGATTTTTATTTACTAATTACATCATTTATTAATATCCGACGTTTTGGCTACTGTACAGGCACCGTGACTTAGTAAAATGCGTATATTGCGTCCATAAAAGTATAATAAGTCATATATCCATAAAAGTAATATAATTTCAACTATATATATACATACATACATAGTCTCACGCCCATATCCCCTAAGAGGCAGGCAGAGGTATAATGCTATCTCCACCTTGTCGTGGTGGGGGGGCTCAGTAACCGCGGCTTTGAACCCCGCAGTGAAGCTAAGAGGGATCCCTGGAGTGGACGCTCCGCGTGGGCTTGGCAGTGGGTATGCGCAGGATGCATCCAACGGTGCGGGTGCGGGGGACGGTTCTGTCTATCCCTCGCAGTCGGGCGCGGTCGCAGGAGGAGAGGCGTGTCGGTGTTGTGTTGCCGCGCACCCTATCTCCCGCGACCAAATGGGGGCGCACCATTCGATGCATCGCGGTGGGCCGCAGAGGAAGAGGAGATGCAGTGTTGCGTTGCCGTCCTCCCTATCCTCTGCGGCCGCTGGGTGTTTTGGCGGCGGAGCCCAACACCTTTATCTGCCGCCAAGGGGGTTTTGTTCGGGGCCCGCCTAACCATCTGGCGGGCTAATACCCGTCGGGGGGTAGCGACGAATGCTTCGGCGATACCCTACCCTCCGACACACGGGTACATGAGAAACTCGAGGTGGTTTTTAGCTCATTTCCCCAAGAGTCGGTGATCCGAAAGGATTTTCCACCTCGTAAAAAAAAAAAAAGGTATAATGCTACACCCACTTTTCGCCAGATTTATTTTAGTCCCACTACAACTATATATATATATATATATATATATATATATATATATAATTAAATAAAAATTTTAGGAAGATAGGTTTTAACAGTCAGGAGCAACGACAGACACAACTATTTTAAATTGCCCAAAAACATTCAAATACAACAATTTTCTCGAGAAGTAATCTAAAATAGAAACTAAAAGCCTATCAATGTTTCAAAGGAATGTCTTCTGGCTCCGAGTTAATTTAAGTCTACCTAATTGACTTGTTAATTGCTTACAAGTAAATTACTGGAAGATGTTGATCCACCAATTTAGAGACCAACAAAATGATGATCATTATAATTTAAAACGAAATAAAAGCTAGAGTTACTTAATTTATGTAACTGTAACTCGATAAGTGAAACATTATTCGTATAGAGTTCATTACAAGCTACCTTGCTTTTTATAATAACAATAGTAGTAATATGTCAAATAAACTACTATTTATGTGTGTCATTAACGTTGAGTGGGCTCAAAGAAAAATTGGGTGCTTTGGGGTGTAAGCCGGCTGACGCTGTAATGTGTAGGTTTCGTACGTTACAATAGTGTTAAAGTGAAAGAAAATGACGACAGCTGCCCGCCTACGCATCGCTAACTCATTTTACTTGGAAAACGTTTTAGTACCACAACAACCCTCATTAAATTCTGCGCTATTGTTGATTGTACTTATACATGCGAGGGATGAATATTGTAAATCTACCGATAATTATATGTATAAAAAATATTATTTTAAGTGTTTGCTACACAATATTCAAGCAAATGGGCAGGGCACGTAGCTCGAAGAACCGATGGCCGTTGGGCCATTAAGGTACTATAATGGCGGCCGTGGCCCTGACGACTCAGCTGGGGCAGGCCTCCCGCATGTTGGACGGTCGATCAGAAGGAAGCAGCCGGATGTGGGCGGCTCAATATCGGCCTGAGTGCAGAGACTACTCTCTAGGTTGAGATGATGACGATAATTATGTGCGCTACAGTATTTTATTACAATTAAAGTAGAATTGTTAATTTATTCTATAGTTGTGAAATTTTAATCCTTTGCTATAAACATAGCTTCATTTTAAACTCAATTAAAAAGAAATCAAATAATGTTATTGCCATACATTGATATCTCGTTGCATCTATTACATTAGCTTCATGTTAAAAACAAATTCACACTTTTGAAATAAAGAGTCAGCTTTCACTTTGATGGGATCTATTCACAGCTAATCTACATTTTAACTTTTGGGATCGGTTGTTATTTTAGTACGTTTCATTTCATTTGAAATATGACATGAATGAATAGTCTCATCGTTTGTAATATGATAACTAACTAAAATTAACAAAAGCAAAGTTGAAAACATGTTTGATCAATTCAGCGTCTGTGTTTACATGAGGGAAAGGTCTGACTAGTGTAAAACAAAGATCATAATATTTGTCTTCCGACAACATATCACTTCACACATTTCTAAAGGCCTGCGCACACGTAGCGGAGCTCATTGGAGAGCATTTTTTACTTTGTATTTGTTTTATTTTCACGGTAGTAGAGCCTTGCTGATTTCAGCATGAATGGGCCGGCTCGACCGGGGAAGTACTACCCTCTCACAGAAAATCGACGAAAAGTAACAGTACCTAAACTGTTGCGTTTCGTTCGGTGAGTGAGAGTGTCGGAGGCCCTATCCCCTATTACTTCTCCCTCATCCCACTCCTTATTCTATCCCTTTTCCCAACCCCAAGGGGCGGCAACGAGCTTGTGACTCCTGTGGTGTTGCTTGTGTCCATGGGCGGCGGTAATTGCTCACCATCAGGCGATCCGTCTGCTCGTTTGCCGCCTCTTACTATAAAAAAAAAACTCCATTTCTCAAACTATTATCGATATTGTTCTCAGTTTGAAATAGTCCAAAATCAATTATCATATAATATTTTTGTTTGTGTGTGTGTGTGCGTGTTGTAAACATTGTTTTGTTAATTGATTTTGTACGTTATTTCCCAATGAGAACAATTTCTATAATAGTTTGACGAGCGCCGGGCCGGCAAAATATGGTACCTACTCGTGAACGTTCTATGTACTTGTATATTTGTTACTTTTATATTCCATTTATTTGCCTCCATCGCAATGTGTCACGATTTCACGAAGTGTTTAACGGAATTCAATTAAGCGGTAGTTAATACCCAGAAATGTAGGTAAAAATTATCCATCCATTTCGCTTAATTAATCATCCATATTTTAGTTTTGATGAATCACATTTATATAATTGAATTGTCATAAAATTTCACCTAAAGTGACCATCACCACGGTAATATAATCTAACAGTATTGTAACTCGGCCGCCTTCGTGAGTTATATATCTACAGACGCGCCTTATGCGAGCTGCGGCACGATCGCGGCCGTGGGTACTCTTGGCACAGTCCGCACAGTCTAATGGCGTGCTAATGGGTACTCTGTTCGAGGCGCGTAGGTATAACTCGAGTTTCGTGCGTTTGTATGGAGTTACAATACTGTTAGATATTATTACCGTGCCATCACCGTCTGTTTATAATTATTTTCAGGCATTTAAATCATTTTTTTACTTTTAAGGAATGTCTTGTGCAGGAAGTTGGGACGTCTGAAGCCAATAGTTCTCTTGACGGTTACATTTTTGTGTAATCTGGTAAGAGTGCTTTTTCCAGGAGCGAGTTGAACTCATTATTAAATACCTAAGATTTTTTTGGTCTCTTAATGCAGTAAGAAAGGTTTCAAGTAATTTTGCATTTATATGTTCTTTCATAACCAATCGTACGCGTTTTGGCTATCAATCTATAGCTTTATAGGTAGGTATACGAGTCTACTTTCTCTTGAAATAGATCACAAAAACTAAAAGCACTAATTAATTTTTGGATAATTGGTGGATATTATTATGTCACCTACTGTAACTATAGTCACAATATTTTATTGCACTGCTACGGTCCCCAAGGAATATACCTACACGCCAAATTTCCGTAAAATGTATGGCGCTCTTGGTGCGCGAAACAGAGCGTCCGTTTCGCCAGATATTTATGCCTTTGAATACAAAGAAAATATTAAATATTGATAGAGCAACAAATATCCAAATCTAGACTGCCTCCGAGGTCCAGTGGATAGCGTATGCGTTGACTGCTGATCGGAGGTCCCGGGTTCGATTCTCGGGTCGGGCAAAAGTGTTACTGGGTTTTTCCGAATTCTCAGTAGCAGCACGCACTCTGGTGATGTGCCCGGTAACGGCAATAAGCTCGCCCCCTGTTACGTGGGACCTAAAAATTCATGGCGAACTATGGGTGTAACATTACACCTTTGCTTACCCCTTCGGGGATACAGGCGTAAGACTATAAAAAAATATATTCAAATACGTTCACGTCATAGCACCGTTACATCCCTAGTCAATACTACGGATGACATCAGGACCGGCATGGAAGGCGGTCAGCTTACAATTCTGGCTCTGCTAGATTTTAGCAACGCCTTCAACACAGTGGACTTTGATATTCTACTTAGCCGTCTTTGCACTCTTAACATATCTCCTACGATGATTGATTGGTTTCGAAGTTACCTGTGTGGCCGCCGACAGCGTATACGCATTGAAGACTCACTTTCTTCCTAGTGTGATACAACTGTCGGTGTACCCCAGGGTGGCGTGCTGTCTCCATTACTCTTCGCAAGTTTTATAAATTCTATATCAAATAATCTTTGCTCCTCTTATCACCTATATGCAGATGATCTCCAAATTTATATGCAGTCGCCATTGGCACAGATGTCATCTTCTGTGAGTACTATTAACAGTGACTTGGTACTGATCAGTAGTTGGAGCAAATCCTTTGGACTTAAAGTCAATCCCTCGAAAACCCACGTCATTGTTATTGGTAGTTCACGAATGATATCGAAGATCGACTGGTCCCAGCTTCCTCACGTTACTTTCGATGGCACTGTAATCCCCATACAGGATAAAGTAAAGAACCTGGGTATAACTATGAACTCTTCTTTTACTTGGCGGTCGCAAATACAGGAAATGAGTCAAAAGGTGTTTGCTTCAGCAGGATCACTACGAAGATTAAGAAACTTTCTTCCCACTGCCACCAAAATTGCGCTTGCTAACTCTCTTCTCCTACCCATTATTGATTATGCAGTTTCACTACTATATACATACATACATACATACATACATAACGTCACGCCTTTTATCCCCGAAGGGGTAGGCAGAAGTGTATTTCTACACCCACTTTTCGCCAGATATACTTTAGTCCCACGTAATAAGGGGCGAGCCTATTGCCGTACCGGGCACATTTCAAGACTCCGTGCTGCTACTGAGAATTTCGTGGCAGATAATCCCAATAACACTGCCCGACCCAGGAATCGAACCCGGGACCTCCCGATCCCACGCGCACATTTATGCCGCGAGACCAACGAGGCAGTCGTATAGGGATTGATGTCGAGTTTTCCGTCTCTACGCAAAGATGGTATTTGTATCATGGTATCCCTTAGTCGCCTTTTACGACACCCACGGGAAGATAGGGGGTGGTGACACTTGTATTCTATGCCGTCAACCACACGGTATGTATTTGTGTATTATATGTGTGTATGTATAAGTATTTATGTAGGTATATATAAGTATATATATATACCTACATAAATACTTATATATAGGTATTATATATTGTATAGGTATCACAATATTATATTTATATATATATATATATATATATATATATATATATATATATATATATATATATATATATATATATATTATATATATTAAGTCTATGCATATTTTTACATAGGTACTGGTACACTTTTACAACTACCATTTATTTCCTACCAATAATATCTCCATCCAAAGGTTGCCTGGTAGAAATCGCTTATAGCGATAAGGCCGCCCATTGTGCTGTATTTAATTTACAATTCCTTAAAAAGTTTTATATAAGTGTAAAATAAAGTTTAAAATAAATACGTTTAGCGTCACTGTCACACATTCGCAGAGAGTTATAATGAATTTAGCTGTGGCTAACCTTGTATTTAATTCGACGTGTGCACGTCAGTTTAAATCTAATTCGTAGCTTGAAGGATGCTTACCTAATAGAATATCGTTCAGTTGGTACCATATATTTTGCAAATACTTAGTATCTGAATATGACCGACTGAGAGACATTGGTAAGAGATTGGGCAGAAGAAGTTGAAATTTAGCGTGTATGTTCCTTGGGGACCGTCGCGGTGCAGTAAAGGGTTTTCCCAAAATTGCCTCGGAATCGAGATGAAACTATTAAATTATAATCAAATATGTGCGGGGAGTAGCTGCGTGCATTATGTAGTGCTATTTATATATTCTTATCGAATAGTAATAAGAAAAAACATTTGCCGACGCAATTTATTTTCATTTAGAAAAAGCTTTCTCAAACGAAGTTATTGCTTTTCAGTATCCATCTATACTACCAAGGGACGTAAGGATAAATGGAGCGCTATGTCACTGATAAGAACCAATGTCATAGCAATCATTAGTCTACTTAATTCATTGTGATTGAATCTTACTCCTTATCAGATAATCTTCAAATTATAAAAATAATTTATTACTTAAAGATGTGTAATTTTAAAATTAGAAATTAAACGACCTTTTACCATTTGTATCGTGGTTTATGTTCGATAAACGACTTCAGATAGGAGGAGGTTCTCAATTCGACGACTATATATTTTTATTTCTGTTTTTCTATTTCTATATCTAACTGTAGACAAGCAAGCCAAGCCTTTTTAGAGCCATTTTTGTTTATCATAGCTTCTAAAAAAATATACGATATTATTCAATAAAATTATAGGCCTATACCGACTAGTATATATGTGCCATATATAATTATGATCAAGACTGCCTAATTATATCAATGTAGGTACTGCATTACCCAAAATAAAATGGGATGGAATATTAAAACTGTAATTTCGCGCACAACAGTTATTTTTTCAGTAACGTGGCGCTTGAGGCTGAGTTATTGCAAACTTTTTAATTCTGCTCGCTTTCCTGCGGGTAACATGGTTAATATGTTAATAAAATTATTATCTTCGTGTCGACCAAGTTCAAGAGCAGTATCTGACATAAATAGCAATGTTTCGAAAAGGTTGCGAATTTTACCCACATCTCGTTCTCAAGGACAAAGTGATATTTTACGACCAAAGGAATTAGCGATTAATGTGGAAATGAAAGGCGGCCCGGAAATGGATTATGAACTTAATGGCGTTTAACAGGCTTAATTAAGCCCTTTAATAGTCAGATACATTTGTGTACCATTTTTAATCGCAAGAAACACAAATGTGGCTTAAGTATATAAGTTTGTTTGGTTGAGCGCGCTAATCTCACGAACTACTGGTCTGATTTGAAAAATTATTTCAGTGTTAGATAGCCCATTTATCGAGGAAGGCTATAGGCTATATAAGATTAGGCTATAAGCGACGGGAGTGGAGCAATAAGCCTTAAATAACGTGAGTGTAACCGCGGGCATCCTCTAGTATACATATATAATACTCCTCCAGCAGTAACTGACTAAGCTATTTTCTGATTGCGAGTTACGATTAATCAAAAAAAGATTCCGACGAATTGAGAACCTCCTCCCTTTTTTGAAGTCGGTTAAAAACACTCCTTAGTACATACTTTGACCGTTAGAACTTTTTTCGAACGGCATAATTATATCTTTTGCGTCTCAGTGACCTGACCATACTTGAGGAGTCATGTTATCTAGTTTGTTAGACTGTACGTTTCGTAGATTATTCAGCAAATATATGTACACTGACAAATAACGGCTTACCTTGTATTTTGTTTTTTAAACATCGACGTAATCATGCCACCTTGACAATTATTCCGCTGGCCTACATGTAATATAGGTAGTCTGTTCGACCACAGTTCCTCCATATTACTATGTTATGTATTTGTATGTTACACAATGTTATTCAGATAAATATCTTGGTTTGTATTAATAAGATTTGATACGTACTGTCTGCCAACAAACTTTATTTATAACAATTATAGTCTAGGCGCCAGTAAAGCCCTTTTGTGGGCCTCAAATATTCTGTTAAGTCGCGAATATCTAATAAAGTTTTTGTATCATCAAACTCTGACAAAGACAGTCTTGATAATCTTCCGGTTAAATTGTGAGTAGGCAGAATTTAATTATTGTTGAATTTTGGTTTGTCATGTACACAAGGATTACAATTTCTGTTATTTTAACATTATATTCAGATAACATAGAATCATACTGAAGTATTTATAAATAAATTTGAACAGTCATGTTAGAACCCTATTCTTAAGTCTGAAACTGAATTGTGTATTCTTCTTTTAGTATTTAGCCTAATTATAATAATATAAATAATCTTGATACTGAGATTATTAATATACCTATGAAGATACCTTTTTATGACATGTACATAATCTATATAAATAAAAATGAATCACCTAAATGTTTGTACGCGCATAACTTCGTAACGGCTGCACCGAATTGGATAAAGCTTTCTTTTATGTGTGCGTTACTGTCAGGAAAAGGTTTGTATGGAAAAAGAAAGAAAAAATATATGGAGGTACACAGTTTGCCGGGTCAGCCAGTTATTTATATAACTGCATGGATACGGCTGCCTCACTGCGGTTGACACTGCACCTACTGGTCTGCAGCAAATAACACTTTTTCAGATGCTGTCATTATTTTTGGAGTAGTATGTTGTTTGTTTCTGTTTGTTCATTAATGGTATGGGTGGCTCAAAATCGGTCTGTGCGGGGAACGGGGACGTCTCTAGGCTGACATGATGATGATGATTGATGGTATGCTAGCACAGAATAGATGCTAGTAAAGTGCCCGCGATATAAGATTTATCCTCGGTGTCTACGTCCATGCTTCTAAGCAATAATAAAGGACAATGGCAGATCTCCATACATCAAAATGTCTGAAATTAAATTGAAGCGAACAGTAATAAAAAATATATCAAAAAATTTGGCGTAAGTAACGGAGTCTATAAATGATTCTATTTTCACTCAGGAAAGGTGGAAAAAGAAGATATCGGTGTTTGAATTTTTAGTTAAGAATGAACAATGTAGGTAAAAGGAAAGTTATAGTATGAAAGGAAAAACAATGTAGGTAGGTACGTTTGAATTATCAAATGACATATGTCAGATTGACATCAAAACGCGGAAGTATTTTGCAGCATTTAAATTTAAATGCATATAACTGTCACAGCCAAAGACAAAAACAGAGCTGCACATTTTAAATTGATTTTATGTGAAATCGATACAACTTTAAAACGATGCTGTGACGTTTTTATTTGATTTAAAAGTTGTTTTGCTGCAAAAATATTAGTTAATTGATTTATTGTTGATTAAATATTAGATAACTGCATTTTAAACATAACCAACTCTATCAAGGTCGCTCGTATCGATTACTTATTTAATAATAGATACGGATATAGCACTCACGTCTATTCATGTCTCACCATTGTCTATGGCAACAATAAAATAATAAAGTATTCGTAATCAATTGGATTGCTTTTTATCATCATAAAATACTCCAGCTTTAACGAGACAAAGTGAAAATATTAAAAATCGTAGAAAAAAAACAATTTGTTTTGTTCATATGAAGTTTAAGGTCGCCACAACAAACCCAGACCAAATTCTGCCATTGTTCTTTAACTATTTTGTCAAGCAATAAATAAGATTAATTCAACATAGTAACATTATAAAGTTTATTTAGGTTACGGCATCAAATCTTGCTATAGAGTATAGAGTATTGAGATTTTCTAATTTAAATTAGGATGTGTACATTGTGTGTACCATGTGACTTTTAGTGAAATATAAATGGTTTACAAACGTAATTTATAAACTAGATTTTAAGTCTGGTCGGATTCTCCGCAGGCAATTATACGATTTATTTCTAAATTCGATGGTTTGGGTAATGCCTAGTTACTTGTCATCTAATCAGAATTGCTAGTATTGAGCTTTTAAATTAAATATAACCTAATATGATAAATGTTTATGATTTATTTAGTAGCTTCCTTTTCTTTTTATTCAAGGTGCACAGAATCCTGCTGTGCTCTATCACAGTAGGATTCTGTGCCAGGGCTTGGAAACGTTATTTAAAATAACGTTTTTAAAACGTTTTGAACAGTTCTTTGTATGTCATTTTGTTCGGAACGAAAACAAAATGAGAACGTTATTTCCGCAGGGTAAAAACCGGTTTATTCCGCAGGACGCAGCCGCGCACGGTGTGCGGCGACAAGCATGAACTTGTTTAATTGGATCGGGTTCCGCCTAGCGTAGTATGTTAATTATGTTATATTTTGATTTCATTGCATCAGTAATTCCAATTCGCTTCTAACGTATTGATCGAGATTGTGTTGTGACTTGCGTTGCGAGTGATTTAATCATAAAGGGGTATTTGTTTCTTGCTCACAAAATGGGACGAAAGAGAAAAAAACAAATTTATTTATATTACATTTACAATGATGAAAGTAAAAAATAAAATGTCAGAAATGCGCGGCCGTAAAATATCAACTGAATGAAATTCGTGATATTCGTAGTTTCATATTAATACCTGTTGAACCCAAAAATATAAAAAAACGGTTTTAAAACGTTTATTAATCAAAAACGATTTAAATTATAATTGTTCTTCAAAAACGTTTTTATAACGTTCTGTTCGAACGTAAACGAAACAAATCGTTTCTTAGGTATTTAAGACGAAAACGTTTCGAAAAATATACCGTTATCCAAGCCCTGTTCTGTGCACCTTGAAAAAAAGGTTTTGCAAGTGAGTCCAATCATATTGATTACTTTTATAGTTACAGTACAATATTCTTTCAAACCTTTTCTATTTTATAAAAATAATTAGGTTACTAAGCAAACACAACGCGACCAAAAAGTCTCATTTTAAAGTATAATAATATCTATATAAATATAAGAAAGTCGTGTTGTTACACTATTTATAACTCAAGAACGGCTGAACCGATTTGGCAGAAAATTGGTGGGGAGGTAGCTCAGAACCGGGAAAAACACATAGGATACAATTAGTTGCAAAAAAGAATCTGGGAGGGATTTTAGAGAGGGTTGAAGTTTGTATGGACAAACCTACTACCTATTGACAGTAAGAACGCATGCGCTGTAATAATTGAGTGCTGCGCATGTGCTATCGTATGTCTCTTTTCGATTTGTGACTCTCTGAATTTAAAAGTTAGAGGGACACACACCCATATTACCCCTTTAGAACCGTATATCTTTCAAACGATTGACTTTGAGAAACAATGGTTTTAGGAACGTCAAAGTAATTTTTAACGACCCATTTGCCACATCAGTTCCATGTATGAAGAGCCCCCCTTAATATTCAATATTTTTTATTTTCTATAACGTCGTAAAGCGGTTCACAGAAAACATATACCTACCGATCTTCAAATGTGTAAACTGAATTGTTTCGGCATAAAGTGGCTGTGACATACGGATAGACTGACAGACATAGCGCGTCTATAAGGATTCCGTGTTTAGCCATTTTTGACTACGGAACTCTAAAAATACTGTTTACAGAAATGTTTTAAATAGGTACTTCTTGCGGTATGTTTCTTATTAGTCCCTATGAACAGAATTAAAACGAAAATTACTATCGAACGATGAAGGAGTTGTGTGTTAACCCGAACATAACGTGAGCGAAGCCGCAGGCAAAAGCTGCCTAGTTAATAATAATCCGTAGTTGTCACATCAGGTGTATATCAAATCGCTGTACTAAGAAGTCTGCGGAATCTAAGATTTATATTAGTGACATGTTCATTTTAGAATGAGGCTTCTGTCTCAAGATTCAGACAGTATAATTTCTTGCAGGTTTAATTAACAGAAGATCACATAACCACCTAGAGAGGTACGATACGGTTAGAGCGGGTTGTCACACGTATCATGTTCAAGACACTGCCTTCTATTGAAATACAAGAACGTTGTGTTTTATACGAGCCTACCTTGGATATCCTTACACACATAGTGAGTAATAAAAAAGAATAGAATTGCAGTGTTTCTGAAATATAGGCATGGACTTACTTTAGACTCTAGATCTTGTACAAACTACAGTATCGTCAGTCGTATGATTCCTCAGTGTATCTTCTATTTGTCGATAAGTAACTTGTGGAAATTAATGACCTCTTATTTTTACGGGCTAAAGAGAAAATTAAGTAATTAATATTAGGAACATTAACGTGTAATATTAATTACTTACTTTACATTTGTCTGATGATCGATCTCAATCACGTAATTATATGAGAATATTTGCAATATTATTTTAACGGCAGCGATAGCCTAATGGAGATATCAGAAGACTGTCATGCAGACGGTATCGGGTTCGAATCCACGGCGCGCACAGATGACTTTTCGGAGGTATGTGCGTATTGAACTTTTAATCATCTATTATGCTTGCCCCGTGCTTCGGATAGCACGTTAAGCTATCGGTCCCGGTTGTCATGAAGATCTTTGACAGTTGTTATAGGACGTCAGTATCTTCTAAATGAACTGACACTAGTCTAAACCATGAAATATCGCTATCCCTTCGGGTTACGGAGGTCAGACAGGCAGTCGCTATAGATAGTTTCATGAAGTTAAGCATGGACATAAAATCATCAAATATACCTAACTTAAATAATTTGGAAACAAGACATTATAAAGATGATCGTCTTTATGTTTCAACAAAGCCAGTCGTTTTTAGTTATATTTAATGCTCCCACCTTCTAGGAAAGTATTTCACGAAACGAACATCAGTTTCTTGAAGATAACACCAACACATATTTTCAAGACCACAATCTCATCATCCAATCCATTAATCTCCCTTGTGTGCAAATGTCGCCTACATAAAGGAACAAGCGTGAAATACGAGAGGGATTAACGTGAACATATCTTCTAATATGATATAGTTTAAAAAAAAATATTCAACAACAATTTCTTTATGATACGAAAGAATTTGCTGTAACGACAAATTAATGTCACTCAAGATTTTACATGCAATGAACAGCAAATAAAATTCAGACTGGCATAATTCCAATTCCAGTTCAATGCACTGACCAATATTGTCACACTGGTGCATTTTTAAGCACGAGGTTTGAACAAAATAATTTTTATATTAAAAAGAGAATTCAACCGAATACAGCATTACACGAGTACTTTCGTGTACTGCGCCATTATTTGCATGAGACCAAAACTTTGAGAACATTTTACGTTTATGCTCACATCAATCATGTCGTTGTATTATCACATATGTGGCTGCGGGATTGCCACGAAACTAATATGTGTTGGTCTATACAAATAGGTACAAAGCCTGGCTGATGGTAAATTGATAAATAATCCATATTTAAAACACATCTTTCGAAATGTAACGGCGTTGTGTAGGTAAATTAGTTCAAGACGCCATCCGACTGAGGTATAAGTAGAGTGACGACGTACGCAAAGTTTCTGGCAGTGGCTGGCCACGAAGAGCTGCAAATCGAACTCAGTGGCGTGCCACGGGTGGAGCCTTTATCCAGAGGCGGACTGGCAAGATGATAATAACATACATACATACATATCGTCACGCCTTTTATCCCCGAAGGGGTAGGCAGAGGTATATTTCTACACCCACTTTTCGCCAGCTATACTTTAGTCCCACGTAATAAGGAGCGAGCCTATTGCCGTACCGGGCACATTTCCAGACTCCGTGTTGCTACTGAGAATTTCGTGACAGAAAAACCCAATAACACTGCCCGACCCAGGAATCGAACCCAGTACCTCCCGATCCCACGCGCACATTTATGCCACGAGACCAACGAGGCAGTCGTATAGGGTTTGATGTCGAGTTTTCCGTCTCTACGCAAAGATTGTATTTGCATCGTGTTATCCCTTAGTCGCCTCTTACGACACCCACGGGAAGATAGAGGGTGGTGACACTTGTATTCTATGCCGTCAACCACACGGCAATAAATAATAAATTTAAAAAAAAAACGGATCATTTTGGTAGTTCTCTACATCACAATATTAAATATGTAAAATAACATAAACATGCGCTATACTGTGTTTGTAGGTGGTCAACTGTGTTATTTATAGTTATTTTGTAAATATATTAAAGCCTGATTAATATAAGATACCTGTATCAAAATTGATTAAACATGAAGCTTGAATTATTGAATCGCATTTGTTTGTCACGACTATACTCATGTACCACAGAAATAAATAGTAATAGAACGGTGACATGGGCGTGGTGCGCGTGTCAAACTATTGCACTATAGCGCATATGTTTGTACATGTTGTACAACATTATTCTGCCTGACAATCAGCAATGGTCAGTTTTTATATAAACAATAACATAATTTCATTTTCCACAGCTACATCACACACATACATCGATAATAATTCCTTAGTGTCCCCTCATTATCTATACGTCACTGTGGGCGGGGCTTGCTGAAATGTGGCACGCGCGAAATGTACGCGATGACGTGACATTCACCGTTCTATTACTATTTATTTCTGTGTCATGTACCTTCGATATATTTTTGCTATAAATCAAACGCAAACAGATTTTTTATTTTATTAAGAGTCAATTAATGAGTTTTATTAAGTAAAAACATGTTCATATTTGTTCAATTTGTATGCTTATTAGCTTAATGGTGGTATTTTTTATGGTTTGAGTCATCATCAGCCTTCAACAGTCCACTGCTGGATTAGGCCTCTCCTTTAAAAAGAGGAATTGGCTTACGGGTTGGTATAGGGTTTGTATCAAGTTTTCCTTCTCTTACAGTGCTGTTCTCTGCATAATCTTCTGTCGGCGCTTACGACACCCATGGGATTATATGGGGTGGTGACATTCCGTATTCTTAATCCGTCACCACACGGACGTGATGACGTGTTGATGGTTTGAGCTTTGATGTCGGCTAATGACTTTCGTACTTGTTTTGCCTTATACTATTTAGATTAACCGAATATTTAACCAAACATGCTTGCTCTCTATATTACATTGCGTCAAGGAATCAAAAAATTCAACCACTGAATTGCTTTTCGGGGATGAAGCTTTTTTTACCTTTGCGGCAGGGGACTTTGTTTTTTAAGTAATTGAGTAATTTAAAACGGTCTACGTTTGTACGTGCCTAGACTATTGATAATTTCACTCACCCAATTCAATTTGATAAATTACTACAACTTGTTGAAAGATTGTACAAAAATAAGACAGCTCTGAATTCTAAAATTCAGTTACCATGCAAAAGAATACATATTAAAATGATAGCGCTATATCTATTTTTATTATATGCCATAAGCTGAACAATGAAATTATGATAAGAAGATATAAACGATATCTTATAAGCAATTCGTCAAACCCTGTATATCGCCCTATGCACATTGTCGAGTGCCAAATCGGCTGCTTCCAAGTCACCTAGCCTGCTTGCCTGATCTATATTATGAAACGAAATCAGTCACAAGATGTATATTTTCATAAACAAATTATAAAAAATCTATTCAAAATGTAGCCATCTGATCAATGGCAAATAGAGCACAGAAATCCTAAAATGAAGGCCGCGAAATGCTAAATCTGGTATCGACAGGCGAGTAATGTTGCGCAAATTGAAAGAAACCTTATGAAATCAAGATTTTAATATTTATTTGACCCTATAATTACAAAGCTTTTACGTGAGCCTACGCCAATGTTACACATTGAAATTAATCTACTATTTACGGATTTTATCGCAATGCTTTGGTTTTACTGAGATTCCTTACATTAAAATCAATCTACTAACTACATTATTTATTAATATCCGACGGTTTGGCTACTGTACAGGCACCGTGACTTAGTAAAACGCGTATATTGCGTCCATAAACGTATATTAAGACATTTATCCATAAAAGTAATATAATTGCAACTATATATATACATACATAGCCTCACACCTATATCCCCGAAGAGGTAGGCAGAGGTATAATGCTACACCCACTTTTCGCCAGATTTATTTTAGTCCCACTACAACTATATATATTTTGGATATATGCAATACTAGATGATTATGACGATTGATTATTTTGCGAATATTTTACAAACCTATATTTTGCCAAGTATTTTATAGCATGCAACCGAAATAAAATGTAAAACCTTTCATAAGTAAAATAAGTATTTTAATACAGTTCTGAGACTTTCTTATTTGCCATTCTTAATCGTAATCTTACAAAAGATCTGAGCAAAATATATTTTTGAAAGCGTATGTTTTAATTATGCAGGAGTATTACTTTTATTGCTTTATGGGTATCATTATGACGTTTAAATCTTATGAATAAACTATGAGGCCCTAAAGTGTTATCTCTATTAGCAGCCAATGCTAGCATTAAAGTCAGTATCAGCTAAATCCGTAGTTTATTAGTAACTGTTTATATAATTCCCGAGGGTGGTAAATTATGTGTAGTTTCCAATGAAATTGGGTAATTTCACTAATTACTATTAACTTGACGTATGCAATGTTGTAGTGTTTAGGTGCTTGTCTCGTCACTGCCAGCGTGTCACATGTCATGGGCTCATTCCCCATATGGGCATACAATTTTGTTTCCCGGAATACGGGAATATATCCTAGACAGAGAGAGAGAGATCATTCAAATTCAACAATTCAAATTATTAATATTTTTCAGATGTTAATGTAGTAATATTATGATAGAACGTACTGAACATTGAAACATAACCAGTGCGTAGTGTGCAAAAAGTATTTGAAACACAAGAAATTATTACATACAGCGACTTACGTGTCCAATATAATATCGCACTCAGGGTGCTGCTAGGGCTGCCGCTGAGGTGCAGTGCTTCGGGAATGTTCGCGGAGTTACGTATAGATGGCTTCACCGCCATTATGGGAAAACGAGGTAGATCTACAGAATACTGAGAGTGTTTGCAGATCGGTGGCAGTCACCAATGATGCAGCGATGGATGCGGCTCCATACTGCAGTGTAATATATTTTTTTATTGTATGTTTACTGACACTATATTTTAAGTTTCAAATTGTTACTAACCCTCTATGGAGTCTGTCTGAAATGAATTGATTAAATTGAATGGAATTAATGGAATCTTTCAAGGCAAAAGCGTAGGCTTTTTAAAAGGTCGGCAACGTACTTGCGGTCCCTCCGTTGTTGCGGGTGTCAATGAGCGGTGGTAGTCACTTACTATCAGGCGATCCGTCCGTCATTTGCCTTCTATATTATAAAAAAAATAAAAGATAAATCTGCTATAAACATATTATGTGGGTAGCTTAAGATCAATCTGTGTGGAAAGCTTTGGATGAGGCCTTTGTCCAACAGTGGGCGTCTCCTGGCTGAGATCAGATCATGAAACATAATTAGCGGTATAACTAGCATACGACTTCATGCGTTATAAATATGTGTATTCGGGTAACATGTACAAAACGCAAATAGATAAGCATAGTGACAAGTTTCATTGATAATTCTTGTTTTTACCGTCACAATGAAATGAGATAATGTCTCCATCTAAACCATATCTTCTATAAATGTATATTTACAGCAACATAAATAGATTCTTTTATTTTTTATAGTCTCACGCCTTTTATCCATCTACACTAATATTATAAAGAGGAAAACTTTGTATTTTTGTTTGTAATGGATAAACTCAAAAACTACTGGACCGATTTTAAAAATTCTTTCACCATTAGAAAGCTGCATTATCTGCGAGTAACATAGGCTATATTTTATTTTGGGTTTTTCGGGTACCTGAAGTAGTTCCCTCAGGAAGCGGGTGAAACCGCGGGGAACGGGTGTAATTTTACATCCACATTTCGCCATGAATTTTTGGTCCCACGTAATAGGGATCGAGCCTATTGCCGTTACCGGGCACATCATCAGACTCCGTGCTGCTACTGAGAATTCGGAAAAACCCAGTAACGCTTTTGCACGACCCGGGAATCGAACCAGGGACAGGTTTGATCTGTCGCCCACAGATCAAACCTATGGCGAGGTTTTACTCCATATAATCGTTTTCCACCTGTCATACAATCCTAAATTGAAACAATAACTCATTGACAAATGAAGAGTACATATTCATCAGTTGCATAAGATCCCTTATCAGAAAATAAAACTTGACGTCCAAACTTGATACGATATTTATTTTCTGACTGAAAATAATACACAAAGCCTTAGGGCAACTTGAAATAAGTTTTTGTCAGTAACAAAATATTAACTGTTATGCACAAATAATATACATGAACGACTTTTCAATTTTCCTGGCTACATTTCTTGAAAGAATACTTATTTAACTCAATATCTTACGCTCTACCTGATGATTTATTACTTTTATACTGTGGTACCGATTTCAATAATATCCCCTATTATAGCTATGAATAGAGGAAATGATTAGAATATGATCAAACTTATGTATATTTAGAGGTAACGTAGCTCTGATGGTGAAATTATACAAGTGATTATTTCGGTAGAACATTTCAATTGTAGCGATTGATGGTAAGATTTAACCTTAGCTACATCTATGGCCCTTGTTTACTCGGCATTATAGATGCAGAGCAAAGAAAACATATTATGTAAGTAGCTAACTACTACAAGGCTTGACGAAAGTGATGAGAATTATGGAAGAGGAAGGTGCCTGGAGGGCAGAAAACATGCAACTAATAAAACGAAATAATGAAAATCATTGTACTGTACAGCCGATACTCTGTGAAAGGAAAACCATCCCCAGCCTAGCTAGTTGATTCATCATGAAACCATTTAGACTTATTATCTGTGTTACTTGTTTCATGATGAAAAAAAGTTGTGAACTTTATAACAAAGTTTCTTGTTAAAAAAATAAAGTATCGCTGAGTTCAGTTTTTGACATGCGTACATCAAGGTTACAGGTATAACCTTTTACACAGTTTCGTATTTAAATTCTTGAGATTTGGTCTCTAACTTAATTTATTTTTTAATTTCGTTTAATCCTAATTCAGAGTCCACAAGAGAAGACGACCACTCAGACCGCCGAGTCGTTTGTCATACTAATCGTACTTAATTAGGTCAGTGACTATTTAAAGTTGCGTGTTCGGTAGCTAAACGTATAAGTTTACTGCCCCCAACTGACACAGATAAGTAATTATGTTTACCTGTTTGTCATTAAGAACCCAGAAACTATGTATATGTATACAAAACCGCTGATGTGAAGTAATAATGTTGCTATGAATAGTATAATTAGTCAGAATCTAATACTATGATTTTTTCAGAAATTACGTTTAAGGTTTTGTTAGGTTTATGTATATGTTATATATTACTAAGTGGCAATTTCGCCAAAGTGATGACTGCGGTTGAAACTATCTGTTATACGATCTGCTTACGTAATAAATAGCTGTCTAATAGCTAGTTAGTTGACTAAGGAAAGGAGAAAAGAAGAAGCCTTTATGATTCCCTAAAACAAAAAGATAGCGATTTTTTTTACATACTTATTATCCAAAGAACTATTCAACAGATACGCCCTTAGATAAATTTTAAAGAAAAAATTCGTAGCCTAAAAGAAATGAACGAATATCTGCCATTGTTAATGACATTATCAATTAATAAAAAGGTCGCTTCCTTTTTAAGTAATAAATCACGAGAATGCCATGCGAAACTGTCAAGGAACATTTTAATTGGAAGTCAAGCTCATTTTTTGGGCTTCATTTCAGGCTAAACTTTGAAACTGGCTAACTTGATGTTATTATCTCTAAGTCAGTTTAAAATTATAATATAACGAATTTAGAACTTGCTTTTAAACTTACTTAGAAAGTTATTAATAGGAGCTATTTGTGACGAAACTCATCTAGAAAGTGATTCCTTTTGATTGTCATTTAGTGAGTTTGAAGTAGCCAAATGTATAGTTTTATAATCATAGGACGGAAAATAAGCTCCATCGTTGGTAAACTACAACAGGTCATCATTGCGTTAGGCAGGGCTCATTAACTATCCATACGATACAATCTTTTTGCATAGGATGTACGTGTAACTACCGTAGTCAGGTATACATTTTTTCAAATTGCTGAAGTGTCCATCTTTATTCTCTATAAAAATAAAGTATTTGCAGTCTGACTGCCTCTGTGGTCCAGTGGATAGCGTATGCGACTGCTGATCGGAGGTCCCGGGTTCGTTTCCCGGGTCGGGCAAAAGTGTTACTGGGTTTTTCCGAATTCTCAGTAGCAGCACGGAGTCTGGTGATGTGCCCGATAACGGCAATAGGCTCGCCCCCTAACCCTAAAAAATCATGACAAAATGTGGGTGTAATATTACACCTCTGCCTACCCCTTCGGGGATACGGGCGTGAGTCTATAAAAAATGTAGTCTAAAATAGATATGAAATAACCCGTAGCAACGTGATAGTGCTAGTTAAGTTTCTTTAAATTTAATTTGACGATGCTGGTATGAGCGCTCTTTAGTACCTACCCCAAATACTGTGAAGATCCTTGTTCCTCATACATAACATAATATAAGTAATTCTGCTGAACTTATGTCGGTATTATGAATGAAATGACATTAAAAGGTCTTATTATTACTAGCACAATGATACAATCACGTTGCCGATAAGTACCTACTTATTCCACATATTCACTGTATTAGGAATGAAAAAGATGTACCTACTAGTTAGTTATATTCAATCGTAATATCGCAGTAACAGCAGTATTTACTGTCGAAGAAGCGATTCCACCTTCAAAGGAAACACAAGAAAATGGTTTCTGATTACACTGATTGCCTGTTACGTGCTCTCCTTCAGGTAAATCGTATATCGTTATTATATATAATATCGTTATTTACTATATCGTTATTTACTATATGTTATTTATGCTCTGTATTACGTAAGTATGTAGATTGAATTTATGGAATTCAAATTTCCTCAGCTATTATAATAGGTATCGTTGAAGCTCTTAAAATATATAGGTCCAGAGGAATAGCATTTAAATAACTAAAATAATAAGATGAAAAGACTTTTGGAAAACCAAGTCCTGTGTTATGTGTAAACTTAATAGGTACGTAATTTAAATTCGTGCGCATTGTATTTTAAACATCACACGTGATTCAAATTATGAATCTCTTATGAGTCCAAAATAGACTTCTTTACTTTTATATATTCTTAACTTTTTGATATATTTACTTTGATATGTGATAGCCTAGTGGAGATACCAACAGACTGCCATGCAGAGGGTATCGGGTTCGAATCCACGGCGCGCACCAATGACTTTTCGGAGTTATGTGCGTATTGAATTGTCCCGTGCCTCGGAGAGCACGTTAAGCCGTCGGTCCCGGTTGTTATGAAGATCTTTGACAATGGTTACAGGGCGTCAGAACCTTCTAATAAACTGACACTAGTCTAAACCATGGCATATCGCTATCCCTTCGAGTTGCGGAGGTCTTACAGGTAGTCGCTCCGTGGAAAACCTAATATTCAGCCAAATCCGGTTAGACTGGTAATCGGATTGAAACTGGATTAACGCTAAGAGGATGATGATGTGATTTTTATTGTCTTTCTTTTTTTTTCTTTTTTTATAAAGACTTCTCCCGCATTAGGACTAAATCCTGTGTCGCGGGGAACTTTACAAACATACAACTAACGGACACAATGAACACCCAGACTCGAAACAACAATTTATGAATCACATAAAGTGTTGTCTCGTGTGGGGATCAAACCCACAGCACCTCGGCACAGTGTCAAGCGGTGAGGCGGCTGCTTAAACCACTACGCCAACTGTTATTGATTGACGTTTATGATTTTGCTGAATTGATTTTCGGCTGTATGACAACTTTACTTAATCGACATTTTCAGAATATTTTGGTAGATTGAGAACACTTCTTTCTTTCAGAACATA
Source organism: Euclidia mi (assembly GCA_944739405.2). NCBI lineage: Eukaryota > Metazoa > Arthropoda > Insecta > Lepidoptera > Erebidae > Euclidia > Euclidia mi. The sequence continues at coordinate 61,785,650 of OX123184.2, read as the reverse complement.
CTTAATTTACAAAATAATACTATGATTGTTTCACCGTGTCCCGGCCGTGCCCCAGACGGGGACGCGGTCCGGCCTCGGCACTGTGTAGCGTGATCAACCTTAATTCTTTAACCGACGTGACGTTGATATCAAACCATAATTATAATCTCTCTGGCTATATACGGCAAATATCAAACTTACAGAACCAGTCAGGGAATTTAAATTAAAAGGCACGACGGTTTGTAAAACATTTATTAACTCAACAATCTACATCAACTACCTACTTTTAATAAATACAAACTACTAACAATTAATATATCAATAATTAGAATAAATAACATGTCTGTTCGGGTATAGCACATGGGCTAGGTAGGAGAAAATACCAGAGATTACTTGATACAGAGCGTAGAATAACTGTATGAACACATCAAGCTGAAATGACAGTAGTGGGATTTTGAAAACGAAATCTATTGTACGGGAGATCTAACGCGTAATCAGCTTGAACATCTCCTGGTCGAGTAGTCAGGTCGACTAAAGGTGTAGGTGAATCTATTGAGGTAAATATAGGTCCAGGTACGTCAGATGGTCCAGCATATATTGGATAAAGTCTTGGCTCTGCTTCTTGCTTGACTGCTTTTGTTATTTCGGGTTTCCAAGTCACAATATCGACGGCTTTACTCTCCCTACGATCTTTCTTCTCTTGTGATATTTGAATTCTATCAGACTTTATCATTTCTGTATCAGTCCACGGGTTGTGTATTGACATGGATGGCGGAGGAGTTGCTGGCATGACACTTGGTGGTGGCCAGGCGTGATCGTCCCGACTTCTCTTCTCATATGGATAGTCGTAAGGGTAATGGTAGAAACCGTAGTTTACCGGACTTGTAGCAATCTGGAACAGAACATCTGTTAACACGTTACCCCGGGTGGTTTAGTAACAGTGCATTAAAGCCTACACTTGTGAGTAAATCGTAGATATTAAATATAAGTATTAGATCTTAACACAAAATAACATAGATACATATTTAGATAAGCGTAGCGGATTTCAACGATACTCTTCAGTTTTGTCAACGAAAACGGTTAGTCAACTAAAATAAGTATGAGTTAAATACGCAACACTTATCTAGTTAATACAATAATGTCGGCCAAAAGACTAATAAGAATACTTGTTAAGTTGAAGGAAGAAATAACATCGATTATAGAAAGTCATACCTTGGCCCTGTCATGATATTTATCATCATTACTAAGGTCTACCTGAAAATGTTATTTTTACACCGGCGTTAGTTTGTATGTTATTAATACGTGTTACAATGTTTTAATGTGTTGTAATGATAAGAATTAGTACTGTGAATAAGGAATTTACTCTGCAGACATCGTAAAATCTTGTCCCGGAGGTTACTTGATTAACCTTATCTGCTTGGTATAAAAATGATTAGCATATAGGTACGAGCGGTGTTAATATGTTAGGTAAAATACTTGAATATTAAATTACTATCAATGTTAGGTTGGTATTTGTGTGCAAAACAAAAAGGTTTCCTTTAGTAATCTTACCTTTTTGAGACCTTGTATAGAAGCGAGAATTAAAGCCATTTTCGCCAACAATAAGGCTTTGCCGCCTAACACAGCGAGGAACTGGAAGCCCATCGGAATCATCACCATCCCAATAGAGACGATACCAAACATCATCATCGTCATCATTTGGTGTCGTCGACGTCCTCGGTATTCAACTGTGAACATAATTATTACATACATACATAGATTTAAGCCTGTTTCCCGGAGGGGTAGGCAGAGACTACGGAATGCCATTTGCAACGATCCTGACATATCTCTCTTGCTTCATTCACTCCCATCAAATTTCTCATACATGCTCTTCGGTTAAGGGTACTTCTAATCTTGCCTTTTTTTAGATATAATTATTACTAATTTATAAATAAGTTAATTTCGAAATGTATTGCGCTCTAAGCATACATCTCCACGCACTGAAAGGTTGCAGGCATGCAATTTATAGATATAAAGTTATAACATTAGTGTCAGCATTTAATACATTGCATGCGGTACACTGCACCGAAAGGTGACTTCATATTGAGTTACATACACGGGGCTGTAGGCGCTGTAGCTTTTGTACAAACATACACGTCTACAGCTCTCACACAAAACACGTGCTCCTACATGCGACGCAATGCATGACGTGCGACACTTGTAAACTTCTACTATGGCTCACGACAATTTTGATATTGGATTTATTCTTAGAAGTATTATAATACACACTATGTTTGAGACGGCTTTAGGTTACGCTCTGAAGGATACTAAAGCATTACAAAGAATACAATAATTGTCAGTTAATGTTACAACTTATTATCAAAATTCATATTATCGTTTAACTAGAGATTTCTATGTACACAGAGTCTTCAAATTACTTTTCCCCTATTACTTAACCCCTTATAATGAACACATTTCAATTAACCCGAAACAGATTAAACCGTGAAATAATAACTTTTAGCCATTATTATTAATGAGTATGTAGGTTTCTGAACGCAAAGCTTATTCTATCATACTCGTCGTAAAGTAACTGCTAGTATGAAGACTAAACTTTGGTCTCATTGGTGGGAATTGTATACACGGCTTATCCTGTCTTCTCGTTAACTTATGTATAGTTTCAAGACTAATACGTTATTCCACATAGACGGATTGAGTGGGTTTAGTAATGAATATGGCTTTGTTTTCAACAAATTACGACAAACTACAAAGGAGACGTACCGTTGTCTTCGAAAAGATATCAAATAAGTAAAAGGCTAATCTAGGTATTTTATGTTATTCGTTACGTTTGGTCTAACAGAAAAATGGTAAAGTAATAAGACTCAAAGTGTACGATTATGATCACAATTTCAATTTTAGGAAAATGGATCAGTCTTGTATTATATTATTGAAATGTATCGGTCTTGTACTTAAAACATCATCATAATAAGCTGGTACAAAAATAATGTATTTAATGACTTTAGTGTTTTTAATAATATTGTCGTCAAGGAGGCATAGTCTATGCTTACATATTTTAATACGTCTACACACTATTTTATCGAGTATTTGTTTTTTAGGGTTCCGTACCTGAAAGGTAAAATACGGGACCCTATTACTAAGCCTCCGCTGTTTGTCTGTCTGTCTGTCACCAGGCTGTATCTCATAAACCTCGATAGCTAGAAAGCTGAAATTTTCACAAATTATGTATTTCGATTGCCGCTATAACAACAAATACTAAAATAAAAATAATATTAAGGGGAGGTCCCATAGAATAAATGTGTTTTGTTTCGTATTTTTTGCTCAAAATTAATACCGGTACAAGGTAGATGCTTAAAATTTTCACAGAATACGTAGTCTACACTATAATTAATATTATAAAGAGGAAAAATTTGTATTTTTGTTTGTTTGTTTGTGTGTTTGTAATGGATAAACTCTAAAACTACTGGACCCATTTTAAAAAATCTTTCACCATTAGAAAGCTACATTATCTGCAAGTAATATAGGCTATATTTTATTTTAGAAAAAATAGGAGTCCGTAAGATATTTCGGTTTATCGGGTACGCGAAGTAGTTCCCTCAGAACTAGTTGTAAAATAAATAATTAAATTTAAAAAAGTAAATAATAAAGGAGGGCTCCCATGCAAAAAACGTAATTTTTAAGCAATTTGTAACTCGATCTTAATAAACAGGTAGAAACTTAAAAAATATTTAAGTATAGGTACATACAACAAACGTGATTTTCTTTTATAGATGATGGTACGGAACCCATCGTGCGCGAGTCCGACTCGCACATGCCCATTTTTCTTTTTCATCATTTCACATGAATCTGGAGATTAATATTTTATCGAGTATTGGTTTTTTTTTCGTAATTTCTCGTGAATCTGGAGATTAATATTTAACCCGATTTGAACCTTATGCAAGTATTTTTTATTTCGCGTTCAATTGATTTTTATTTCAATTTGAAGAAAAGAAAAATAAGAAACGTATTCCATATATGTATGACATCAAAAGGAGTACAAAATCACGAAATTCACGTCAAACATAAATTTATAGCCTACGTGATGGAAATGGAAATAAATACCGAAATAGAAAATCTGCGATACACCCACATGATTTGCAAATAGGCACATGTAGAACAACTCATAGTCGAAATAAAAATAAGATCCGATGAGGAGTAAGAGTATTTACCACAAATAAAATCTACAAAAACTAAATAACAAGAGAGTTGAAATTATCTCCTCTTTGATTTCTGGGACAAGAAATGGGTGTCAGGATTGCAATTAATGGTGGTCCGTAGTCTCCACCTACCATTTCGGGAAACCGGTGTGAGTCCTTATAAATACTTCTGTTTCAGCCCTATAGGGCTGAAGCTTCATATTCTTCGCCAGAACCATAGATCTACATCTAAGTAAATTACAGCCAAAGTTATGTTTATTGGTTTAGTTATCAAGATATTTAATGGTGCTGTCTTCCATACTGGCTGCCACAGATAATCTTGACAGAAAACGATGTAAGCGATCCTACAGTTCAGTTTACATTTTAATACAAACACCTAAAAGTGAGCGTTTATAATGAACTAGAGGACGCCAGCAGCGACGCCTGCATTTTTTTTTAATTTACCCGTTTTGGCCGATCCCGTGGGAATTTCGGGAAACCCCTTCTTAGTGCACCCCTACGGTCCCCAAGGAACATACATGCCAAATTTCAGCTTCCTGCGCCCAATATATACCAATATATACCTTGGGTACCGCAAAGGTGCACTAAGACGTCATTTTGAAAATTCCGAAGAGATCTAGTAGAAACGATAAAAAGAAATGCATGGGCGAAGCTGGCATTGTCTAGTTGGTAGGCGGCGTGTGGCGCAGTTGAGACAGTGACGTCATTGTGTTGTTGGTTTAACTACCCGCTGCCGCGAAACAACATATGTTCACATCTTCACATTTTTACAAGTTTGATTAAAATGAAAAACTCCAGAGAAACAGTCAGCGAGAGGAAAGCCTCGGGCGACCGTTTAATTATAAACAATGTTTTTGTACTTCCTCAACATCTGTAGCAACAGGCAGCCTTACGAAACACAGAAAAATCGCTTTAAGAAGTTCTCACATGTTGATCTTTTTAAGATATGGTATACGCGCCACTGTCTCATTATTATTTATGGACTTCATTACAAAGATGTCCTTAACTTAGAAAATGTAAACTTAAATTGTGTCCGTTTCGATGGCGCGGCCACGACGTTTTTTTTTTTAAAGGTTGTGACAAGATTTTGTAAAAATTTGTAAAAGTAGACTCCCAAAACCATAAATTTGTCAAAGCTATGGTTAAAAAGTTGTAAGGGTTTGAACGTGGCCGCGCCATTGAAACGCTCCGAACCGCGCGGCCATGGAGATCTTTAAAACTAAGCATTGCAGAGACCTGAAATTTTGGTAAGTAACAGATTGATTTTGTAAAAAAAATTGTAAAAATATAGAAAAAAATCCTGAGCTTATATTTTAGGAGCTGTAAGACTAATAAACCATGGCCGCGCCATTGAAACGGTGAAAAACACATTTTCGTCGATATTTCGTTGAAAAAGTAACGCAGACGTCTGAAGATTTTTGTAAAACCCAGATTTAAATTTGTCAAAACTAGTAAAAATTAAACAAAAAATCCTAGGTTTATATTTCTGGAGCTATAAGACTAATAGGCCATGGCCGCGCCATTGAAACGGTGAAAAACACATTTTCGCCGATATCTCACTGAAAAAGCAACGCAGACGTCTGAAGTTTTTTGTAAAACCCTGATTTGAATTTGTCAAAACCAGTAAAAATAAAACAAAAAGTCCTAGGTTTATATTTCTAGAGCTATTAGACTAATACGCCATGGCCGCGCCATTGAAACGGCGAAAAACACATTTTCGCCGGTATCTCGCTGAAAAAGCAACTCAGACATCTGAAGTTTTTTGTAAAACCTGGATTTAAATTTGTCAAAACTAGTAAAAATAAAACAAAAAATCCTAGGTTTATATTTCTGGAGATATAAGACTAATACGCCATGGCCGCGCCATTGAAACGGTGAAAAAATACGTAATCGCCGATATCTCGCTATATTAGTCTAATAGCTCCAGAAATATAAACCTAGGATTTTTTGTTTTATTTTTACTGGTTTTGACAAATTCAAATCAGGGTTTTACAAAAAACTTCAGACGTCTGCGTCGCTTTTTCAGTGAGATATCGGCGAAAATGTGTTTTTCACCGTTTCAATGGCGCGGCCATGGCCTATTAGTCTTATAGCTCCAGAAATATAAAACTAGGATTTTATGTTTTATTTTTACTGGTTTTGACAAATTCAAATCTGGGTTTTACAAAAAAGTTCAGACGTCTGCGTTGCTTTTTCAGCGAGATATGGGCGAAAATGTGTTTTTCACCGTTTCAATGGCGCGGCCATGGCTTATTAGTCTTACAGCTCCTAAAATATAAGCTCAGGATTTTTTTCTATATTTTTACAATTTTTTTACAAATTTAATCTGTTACTTACCAAAATTCCAGGTCTCTGCAATGCTTAGTTTTAAAGATCTCCGTGGCCGCGCGGTTCGGAGCGTTTCAATGGCGCGGCCATGTTCAAACCCTTATAACTTTTTAACCATAGCTTTGACAAATTTATGGTTTTGGGAGTCTACTTTTACAAATTTTTACAAAATCTTGTCACAACTTTTTTAAAAAAAAACGTCGTGGCCGCGCCATCGAAACGGACACACTTAAATTTGATTCGTTTTTATGTTTGTCTAAGCGGCACGGATAAAGATCGGTAGGTATGTCATATAAATAGTCTTTTATACAAACATAAATGAATTGCTAAAACATGAAAGATAGATAAAGATTACAGGTATGTATAAACCTTTAGCTAACCTTTAAAAAGTAAGATAGTGATAGTACACATACAAACCTTTTTCAATCGTTTTCCCATTTTCAAAGTCAAACTTGATTACATGAGTTCTGAGAACTTTGGCCATTCTTTGAAGAGCGAGCGTGCGCCAATCGCCTTCCTCGAGTTCTTTTTCGGTCCAGGTACTGAGGGAATGTCATAATTAAGTGAAAAATAACTTTTAATGAAGTTTTCTTCAAGTTCAATGTTCAAGGTAGGCACTAGATCAGCAATAGAGTTACACAACATGCTCCATGAGATTCAACAATTTCTAATTGAATTCTTTTATACATTTGGTACATTAAAAAAGCTTCTAGTAGCTATACACGGAGTCTGGTTTATAATATATTGATTTTATAAACTTTGTACGGTAACTCATTGCTGGTTTATTTAGCGAGTCTTACTCGCTATAATTGACATATTTAAACGTAGGAGAATAACAGATGTATTTGTATCTTTAAATAAGTCAATTATCGCAAGTAAGATCCGCTAAATAACATTGTATGATGTAGATTGTAGACAAATCGCGAAAGTTTAAAATCGATTAATTCATTGCTGATCAGCTTTTTGCAACATGCGTTTATAAAACGCAATATGCGTAGCCATTGCGATCGCCGCATTTTTGCCACTTATCAGAAGATAACATACAGACCGCACATACATACGTTGAGGTTGTTCACTCTGATGTTTGATGACTTAATTTTACAATGAAAACGTGAACAAACATTGTGTGACACTCTTGAATGGATTTATAATCATGAGTGAACCCGTGAGCAAGAGTAACATCAGACACCGCATGTCAAACTGAATTGGTATCAGGCTACGTCAACGCACGCATACATACAATATGGACCATATATACAAAAGACTTATATACATTTAGAACTTTTAAAGATACTGTTTTAATTAATATGTCTATAGGCCATTTTGCCTTTTTTGAAGTGAATTTTAGGGTTAGGCGACTACTCGCCCGGTCGAAAACTCGCCCGCGGGCGAGTTGACCCGTTTGATCAGATGTTGAGGTCGTACTCGCTCTAATGTATTTTTATGACTGGGCCAGTTATGCCCCTGAAAAATAACTAGGTTTCCACTGATGTACAGTCACTGATTTACAGTATGTATAGATCCGTTAGATGCGTAATTTCTTGTTGTTCCAAATCGTCAGGAGTAAAACAAACTAGTTTTTTTTTCACAAATTCTATACTTTACTCTCAGTATGTCTAGAATTTGGGTAGGTTATGTTAGGTTTTCTTGTGACCCAGTACCCAAAAATAGGAGCCGTGCGAAGCAGGGCTCCGTCAAATTAGCTTAAAAGACATACCTACCAGATATATCTACCAGATCTGTATAAGAATGTACATCAGTGGGCCACTTGACACCTAGTTATTTTTCAGGGATATAACTGCTCCAGTTATAAATATACATTCAGGCGAGTACGGCCCCAACATCTGATCAAACGGGACAACTCGCCCTCGGGCGAGTTTTCGACCGGGCGAGTTGTCGCCTAACCCGAATTTTAGAGGTCGCTTCACAAATCTGTAGCATTGGATTGCCTAATAAACAATCATTTGGACACAGCTAAGGCTTACCTTTAAACTATTATGTCTATGATCTAAAATTAACATCAATGTACATAATATGAATGATTTCTTAACCTATTATTTGATAAAAAAAATAGTCATACATCCTGTAGTTATCAAATATGATCCATACTTACAATAAACATTACCTATTACTTTCAAATATCGCCTAATATGCAAAGCGCAACTAGATTTGACATCCTAAACGAATCCGAAACGAATTTTGATGAAAAGCAAAACATATTTGTCTCAAAAAATTACCATATCGCTGAAATCGTCGTCTTGTCTAAAATGTATTGAGTATACCTACATTTATTACGTCAGTAGTTCGTTAGTTATACAAAGTTAATAACTATTGTTTGTCTTCACGCCTTCAAGGCTTAAGTAGAATTCTACTTAAGCCTTGAACACTATTGAATTTTACCACCGCGTGCAAATAATACAACCGATAGGTGAATAAAGCACTTGTATGAATAGAAATCACTACTCACGTTCATAAAAATAGCGTAGCGATAAGTATGACGAATTGTATTTGTAGAAGCAGATTAGCTAGCTGATGAAACTGACATCGTTGGAAAGCGATTAAAGGATTAAAATTGATCCGGCATTTACTCCAAGCGTGCGGACGCAGTCAGGAGATAATGTATTTAGTTATCAAATTGTAAACTGTCTCTACGCTATTTCATTCGCATAAACCTACGAATGTTATCATCGTTTTATAGGTGACTAGTATAAGACGTTGCCAACATTTATAGGATTACCTACTAGCTCATACGGCAAACGATTACATATACGATACCACACACTCGATTTTGGGTTAGGTATAGGTTTTTATTGATGTCAAATAATAAAAAATAGTCTACGACCAATCATTGTATGCTGACTGCTGAAGTCTACAAAATGTACACGATTAATGTTATGAAAATCGGTCAAACCATTTTTCAAGTTCGATAACAAACACTGATTATTACGAACATCCTATCATATGACCTCTGCAACGTTAGAACGTTAATGTCTAATTATATATACTTAAAGTGCATAGCATGTTCAAAGAGGATCATCTTAGAGAAAAGTTTTAATAAACCTGTCTTTAAGTGCGAAGTCTTAAGACTGGCATGGGCAATGTGGTTTAATTTTTATCGTACTTAATGTTGATTTGATCTTAGCTATCTATTTGAAACGCAACACTAAGCTACTAAATCTTTTTACATTTTTCAAAAATATGTAATCATAGACAATTTTCTGTAGTAAATTCGGTTTCAGTATCGGCGTCATTTGCAACGGTCGATTGAGTTAACGGTCGCACTACTTTTATAACCAACCAGAAACTCAATTGATCTCGTAAAATGTTCGTACACGATTTGTTGTGGAAAATACACCACTTATGCTTAACGTACCATATATTGCCGATCAGTGGTAACAGCTCATAATTTAATAATGGACGAAAAATCTTCGATACCTACCAAAAATATAAATTGATGGTATATACGCCTTTATGGGTCTGTAACTGCTGTCAAAATCTGTTATAATTTATTAGAAATTGTAAGAACTAGGTGTAATTATATAAGCAGTATTTTTTACAGATTCTGGTGAGACAATGACTATCGCTTTACATGGTAGATCAGATACTACCACGTACGAAACCGGTCCAGCGCTTCCTATTTCGTCGAGTCATAAAAGTTTGGAATTCTTTGTGAAAAATCTTTCTTCAAAGCCATCAAGGTGCGAGCAATATGCTGCCATAACTAGATACATGGAAGCCTGTGATCAAAATCTATTGACTATTTTTGCATGACATAGGTTAGGTATTAGTTACAAACCTCCATCTATCCCCAAAAACTTTCAGGTTTATAATAGAAGGTTGGTTGCTACCCATCATCATCCTACATCAGTCCACTGCTGGACGTAGGCCTCTCCTATGGCGCGCCAATGAACTCGGTTTTCAGCTTATTTATTATTATCTATTATCTTATCTTAGCTTCGGTTGCTACCCGCTTTATTACAATTATATAGATATTTCTATAATTCATAATTAATAATTGGTATCGAACGGTGTATCATACATTGGTTACCGTTTTTTTTTTAAATAAGTCTATTATTATTTCTCGCCTTGATGATAATTACAAATGTACTAACAAATTACTGTTAACTAAATATAATGGCATTACCATCGCTGGCATAACTAGGTATCTGAAGTAGTATAGTGAAGCTAGAACTATTTTGAAAATAAATTCCAAATCCCATACACATGAAGAGACAAAGAAAATGACAAAGATGAGAGACATAAAAAAAATGACTATATTAAAACTTTAGCTCATTATATGCGAGGAGTTCTGTCATATTTGGCGTTAAAGTTTGCATGAAGGGGAAAATATGGTTTCAATATTATAGCCGTATTTCTACCACTACGGGGTAACTTGTAAATATTAATTATATGATTATAATAAGATGTATTGTGCATATCAAGTAATATACACTCCGATTAACATACTGATTTCTGTTTTAGTTCTATCTAAGCTGTTTTACGTCATCATAATATTAAAAAAACAAAATGTTCTTTGTTGGTGTAAAAATAAATTAGCTACCAAGTATTTTTTCTAATGAACAGGTAATATGTACCAGTTTATACACATTATATTGTTTATCTATTAGCTAGGTATTCTAGCAGCGTTATTTCGCCACTTGACTGAAATCGGAGCGTATTGCAACACCCGTCTGAGACGCGACGTTGACGAATTGTTGTGCGGTCATTACTCTAAACTGTGTCAGTTTTACTGTAATGTTTGTGCATTAGTTTTATCATGCAGACAAATATTCCTCCAACATAATTGCACATCACACCAAAAAAATCATAGAATCATCTTTGATTTAAGGTGTCAGCTAAACATGATTTTTATTGTAATATTTCTTACTAGACTTCGCACGCGGTTCGGCCCATGTGGATGTCAGTTATAGCGGTAAAAAGCCTCTCTCATCTTCTAACTATCTCCATACAAAAATCATATCATAACATCACTCCGTTGTTTAAACGTGAAATCAGAGGAAACAAACACACTTTCGCAACTATAATATTATAAATACGGATTTTTAATCTCAAAATCAATTTAAGTTAGAAACTAATTTTAATGCTATTACCTGGTTTCATTCTCAGGCATGATGTTGCCAGACCTGTCGACAAGTTCAAAGCGCACTAAGTTGATGCCATCGGCTACAGGCACGATGTCGGGGGTCAACGACCGATCGAGCGCCCTCAGAGTCTTGCGCTTCATACACCTCACGAACTTCGGGAAATATTCCTTATGATCTATGACATCCTTCACGTCAACCAACTGCAAATTAACACATTTCTTAAATATAACATGGAACTGATTGTATTAAACTTTAGCCCAATGAAAATGATAAGTTTTATAAATTAGATTAGAAAGTTTATCCAGGAACTACATATTCATACATATTTATTTCTACAAAGTAATAAGTTTAAAGGCGCAATGCTTGAGTTTTCTGTAATAGTCAAATCAAGGTTACGCCTGGGGCTGTGCTGAGAGAGATGTAGATATTTTGGTTGCCCCGCAGTGTTTAATATTATCATTTAATTTGTATTTAAATTTCCTATCTTGCTAAACAACTTAAGCTTAAGCGCTGTGGTTGCTAAGCGACAAATCTATTAATTAAAAACATTCAACAAATCTTTGTTTGACGGCCAAACTCGGGAAAGACCCCTCAGTAATTTCGAGAAATAAGACTATTTAAAAACAATGCGCGCTGTATGTTAAAACTTTGGCATTGTTGGCAATATATCGACGAAACGAAATTACAATTTATATAACAAACTCTATATAACAAATCTAGTAGCATGCGAAGCTATTGCTATATATACGATGGCATTACAATAATATCATTAAACAAATACAACAAAATAAACACTCTAACTTGTTGTTCCAATTTAAAAGTAAAAAATTCTTAGCTTTTAATAGATAAAAAGGCACAAACTCTATCTCAAGCGAGTATACTTTATTTATAAAATTAGCACTTTATTATACGAAAACGAGAAATGTAATCTCCGAGTGAACTCTCTCGCTACGTATTTAAGACGAGAAACTGCTGACAGAGCCAGTATAAAATTGCCTTTCGCAGATAATGTGTCTTACTGACATAGAAAATTGTTTTCAATGGAAATTGTATGAAAAAGAAAATGAGTCAAACAAACTCTCGCCGAGACAGCCACTTGAAATGTAGCGTCTATCAAAATCTAAATTACTTGGAGGCACTCAAAGTCGCCATAGAAGCTTGTAGGAAACGAACGATAACAAAAGCTGAGAGATTTTGAATGTACGAGAAACAATTCCGGAGAGAATGCGATTTGGAATATGTTTATGTAATTTCGTCGGTACGCAATATGTTATTTGAAAGACGAATCTGATAAAGGATATTTTATTTATATTATACATATCGATGCCTTACGGCCAAAAGAGGCTAACCGCCACTTAACAAACTTTACAGGAGAGTAGTTTAAAGTTCAAAATAAGTGAAAAAAAATCATAGAAAATTTTCTATACGTTCCAAAACTTTCAAAATTTTACCATATAGTTTTTGAATAGGTGTCTACGAAATGACATTGTTAATTAAAACAAATCACACTCTTAACACTATTTACTGTCGCTTACCCTCAAATGGTCCTTATTATACTAACTGGAAAAAATGTCGTAAATGAAAACAACCCAATTAATGAGTTCCAACCCAAATGATTTAACTGCACCATTTATTTTATTTCTGTTGAAGAAAAAGAACATACCTGTGCTTTTTCTGTTCATCAAGTGGAGCCAATATGACATAACCGGCTATTGGTTAATGGCAGAAGAACAAGGAAATTGTTATAAGTTAATTATCTATAAAAAATACTATTAGCTCTTTTATACAACGCGAAAGCACATTGTGATTAATTCTTATAAAATTATACATACATACATACATACATTAGACTTTTATAAGTTTTTAAACTGGCTAACCGACTAAGGTATGAATAAAAAAAAAGAGAAATTGTGCTCAATCAGTCATTAGTTTAGAAAATTAAACAAAACAATTGTTACTCATTGTAAGTTAGCCTTGAATTATACATTCATGCTGTCATTCTAGGTATGACAAAAAAATATAAACTTAAAATTTCGTACCTAAGGACCACTTTTAGGTATGACGGTAGGCGTTTGGTCCTCGTCGTCCGCATGTCCGCGTCTACAGTTGTCGTAAATCGCCTCGCGACGTCCCACGGTGGTCAATGAGCGAAAAAAATTCAATGTTGCAAAGTATGAATATTCGAATATGTCATTCCAGTATTGGATACTACAAGCATAAATAAACACAAACACATAATAATTTTATTTTTATTGCGTTATCTTATTAGTTTAATAAAATTACAAAGTTGAAGTTAAAAGGATATTGAATTTTCACTTGAAAAAAGCCCTAAGTTAGTGGGTTGTATGTTCCAGTTTGTGATGTTTTTTTAAATATACTTAAATTTTCTGTAATACTACATGTCTTAGAAAATCTACTAAATAATTAGTATTGTCAATAAAGTGGTTAGTATGAGTGCAGGATAATGAGAGAAGAAAGCTTATTTTTAAGTGAAATTCTTAGTTTAAACGGCCATATCTAGGTTGCGGCGGCTTCCAGCGGTTTCTCTTATAATTCAAATAATAGGCACATTTGTGTAGATAATTAATAAATCACTTCCAGCTGCGAATACCTGCGAAGCTCCATTTTTTAGCCATATTAGTTAATTAACTCATTATTACGCACATTAAGATGGTGCCACAGACACTAACTTGTTTCTAACAACATTAGTTCCTCTCCGTCTCAATGACCAACGAAAACAATCTTCGGTGTATTGGAAGAATGAATCTCCTTCTTTAACCAAGTTCTGTAGACCATTACAGTTTCAGTTCATGAAAGAAACTACAGACGTCAGTAACAACGAAATTGCGAGAATGGAAAGTGAAATAGCAAATCTTAACGAAACATATATATTATTATTTCATAACCAAATATCGATGAAAAATTATTTTGTTTTACTACCTTCTAAAGGAAAAGACAACCTTCACAATTATTTCCGCTGCCCCATACAACATGTACCACTGTGCGTCCATAGCCGGGGGAGTTCTTCACAGCAAAGAAACTACCCAAAACCAACGTGTCCGATGAAGACATGCGTCAGGCGGAAGGTGAGGACACCGTGGCGGCCTTCAGCCACTCCAAAAAGAGGGTTCTTACTATCGCTTTTGCCGTGTATCCATTCATTTGCACTCACCCATCCATTCACTCAATCGATAAAACAATGAAGATGACACATGTTAAATCAGTCACGGTGACAAATCTTGAGGCAGAATAACAATTTGCAAAAGAGGGACCTACTAACGCTAATTTAAGTGCAAAACAAACGTGCAGTTTTTATTCTCTCACTCTCATAGTCCCATAGGCAATTCGACACAACAGTGTCATATCAGTCGCAGGATTAACTCTTGACTGTTACTGAGAATTCATCAAAAAATCCAATAATTTCTTGCAGGCCCAACCTGGGATTCGAACCCTTGATTATGATCCTAAGCCAGGCCAGCCAACGAAAACTCTATAGGTACTTATTTAACTATTCAGTATTGTCTGAACAAGATAGCAAAATAATGACTTCTTACCTATAAAACTTAAAATAACTAATTAGAATACACAATTATAGATGAATATAAAAGTCTATTAAAATAATCTTACCGTTTTATTTCCTTCGAAAAACTTCACGCCAAACGGACTCGCAAGCACGGAGGTGCTTATGCCCGCGGTGAAGGTTCGCTGTGCAGCGCTAACGACATTTTGTTCGAACGAAAGAGTGAGATAACCGACGCTGTTTGTCATTCTTCTGTAAGCTAACCGCCAAACCTTTGATTTACCTTGTTATCTAACCACCATACCAGATAGTTTTTGGGGAGGGAAAAAAAAGGGTAAGCGACAATGTAAGACGACATTCGTTTGGATGAATTATCTTAAGCGCCTTCGATGATTGATTTGGTGACTAGGGAAAATAAAAATAAACGCCAAATAAAGTCACGGAAATGAGACCTAAATGAAATAAATGACATATATTTTATCCAAAGGAATTGCCCTAATATCCTAACCGAAAGTTTGGTACACAAAGATTCAAGTAAAATTTGACTAATGTATTTTTTACAAAAAAGTATTTACAGCCCAAACTACTTAACGTTCAAGTAAAGAAAAAAATATTGAAAGCCAAAAATGCTTATCTCACAGTTTTGAACTATAATTCTTATCCAACCACCATAATACAAAATACACCAAAAATAACTGTCGTTTATGACACAAAACGTAGTGTTAGAACCTCAATTCCTTTACCGCCTAAGCGACAAAAAGTTTGTCCTAGAGCCACGAAACTTAGACCATTAGACGCAGAAAAAAAAGCCGATTCTAACCATATATATAAGTCGATTTCGCAAAAAATGTCGCTTACCCTCTTTTGGCCGGAAGGCATCGATATATACAAAATATCTACAAGGTAAGTGAAATGCACACAACCCATTATTTTCTGATCGTTTTAAAGGTCACCTGAGAGTACTTAACAAGCCATGGAATGAAATTCCACAACAAAATTGAATAATTACGAGCAACATGAATAAAATAATAAACAACCTGATGAAATTGCCGCGTGGTTTCGTGGTTTCCTCGCGTTAACAAGAATTTGCGACAAATTGGCATCGTAGCTATAAGTATTAGCAATTAATGCGTAATTACGGCGATCAGGAAAATTCATACCTGTAATTAATATGTAAGATCCTAGAATATTTACGTTCTTAAATAATATTTCGTATTCAGTCTGTTTACATTGCGTCAATTATTTATTAGGAATAACACTTTCGTGTATTCTGAGCAGCGATTGCATAATGCAGTACCACCAGCCTGCCGCAAAGAGGATATAATATATGGGTTCTATCCCACGGTGCGCATCATTGATTTTCAAATTTATTTGTTTCGGAGCGATGTGTCTTGACGACATTTATTTGTCAATCCCCATGGGGTGACCTCAGTACGTTTGATATACTAACAATGCTAACACCTGTCCAAGACGTGGAATATCGCTATCTCATTGTGTTGCGGAGGTCAGACGGCAGTCGTACCTACTGTGGAACAGCTAATATCGAAATCTGCTTAGACTAGAAGGCGGACCTCGAGCTCCAAGCTGAAAGTCAATTGCAACCATAAAAATAAAAAAATAACAGATCGTTCCATTTTGAACATTTTTTTATATATTTCCATATTTACTATGATTCACTTTCTATGATTTTTGAATAAATGATAAATCTGCAACTAGGAATCTCATGAAGTTTAAAGTATTATTTTCGTGAAAGATATTACTGCATAATATAATTACACTTATTCCATAGATAATTAATTAATCTTTGAATGGTCTATCTTATTTATACTTGGTGAGCGATTACTAACAATTTTGCCCCAATGAAAATATATCAAACTACCTTAAAGAATCTGCTGTTACAAATAAACAGCAAACAAGGTTGTCTTTAAAGCCAGCCATGTGCCCCTATTTAACTAACCTATTGAGCTCCCAACCTCATGTTGAATCAAAGATGAAAAATAATCAATATTACCGAATATAATTGATTATCGGAAATGAGTTACTCATCTACATTGCTTCGTAGTTATTACACGCCGACAGATTATTGCTTATTAATAAAACATACATCGTCCTGTAATCCATAAAACTCCGAAGTACATATTGTTATAACGATGTAACAGTATGAACAGATTGAATTACTGTACTCTGGCAAGTGAACACAAACTATTTCTGGGAAATGCTGCTGTAGTAATAAATCAGCTATCGGGCACATAGGGTATTTTACAAACATTTAATCAATGAGAACACCCTAACTTCAAACAACAAAGTGTTGCTCACACAAAGCATTGTCCTTTACGGCGATCGAACCTTCAACAGTCACTGTGGTAACCGGCAAAGCGGCTTATACACTATTCGCTCAATCAAAGTAATGACTTAAGTGAAATTATTTTTTTTTGCGAACTTAGCTAAAATGAATACTCCAAAATAAAAATTGAAATACAAGCATAGCTCAGTCTCGTGTCCATACAACAAACGGGCATCTGTTGGCAAAACCGATTAAGGAGATTATAAGCGGCTACTGAGAGCTTATACGAGGTATCGCCATGGAAAATGGCACTTTGATAAATATTCATAAATAGCTTCAATGGACAAGTATTACCTAAGGTATTCTACTCGAGCACACAAATATAATGAGGTCCTTATCTAAAGAATAGTGCTTTGAAGGCCCTATTGTATTGTTGGGCCACTGTTTAGATTTTTATGCAATTACCTTCGAGTTAAGAACTTGTTTTCTCGTTTATCTCTAGGGAGGACAAGAAATTTATTTTAGACTTTTTATATAGGTGCATAGGGCTCCCACCAAGAACTTAGGGTCCCAAGCCAACCTCACCTGCAAGTGGTGCACCTGCCGATAAACGAACGAGGCTCTGGCAAACAAAATATCCCGATAAGCGGCAATAGGCTCGCCACCTATTACGTGGGATCAAAACACTGGCGAAAAGTGGGCGTTTAATATGCCTCTGCCTACCCCTTCGGGGAAACAGGCGTGAGTCTATATATGTATGTATGTATGTAAATAAAACTTGAATAGCTTTTCCCTAGACCAAAAGTCCGAGAAATAATATGAATTGTTACTAGTCAAATTTCACGAGCGTTACTTTAAGAAGCTCACTATGATGTTACTTCTCGCCTTACAAAGTTTCAGTCGTGTCTGCATATTTTACGACCGGCTCGAACATGCGAAGTTCGTAAACGAAAGACCTAATTATTCAAAGTGTCTCCCTTAAATTGTTTACTTACTTCTTTTATCGCCAACTATATTCGACCCGCGTGGGTGACGGCTATCGCAAAAAAATAGCGGATACCGCGATGTGCTATTTAGATGTTTGCTATGTTTTTGCACAGTTTTATCAAAATACATTGAAAAGTTTGGCATGAAAGAGTAACAATACTTCCATCCCCAAAAACTTTCGCGTTTATATATTTATAGTGCATAAAATAATACGACTACTGGTCTAAACCATGGAAAATCTCGCCATCTCTCTCTTTGGGTTGTGAAATTTTGTGGTCAGGCGACAGCCGCTCTGTAGCAAATCTGATATTTTTGTCATATCTAGACCACGGGCTCTAAAGCGGCTTTACATGCAACCGGAATAACGCTAGGACAATGTTGATGAGAGCATAATAATACGGTAAAATGATTTTTTGTTACTTACTTTCTTAGAACAGTCGCGCCATATAATCCGGACAACATCAGCTCCTTCTAGCCATAGGTCTGCGATAAACCGACTCAAGTATGTATCAGGGTCTGTCTCATTGAATTCGCCGAGACAACTAGTGGTGGAGAATAAAGCTAAGATGTAAATAAAAGTAATTGAAGTGGAGTACATCGTGGAGTATTTTATAAAAACAGTTTTGCCATTTCTTCATAAGAGTTGCCAAATCTGAAACAAAATTGAATTAAGTATATTAGATAAAAGTGCATGTCAATTTGTTTGCATTGCTCGTATCATGTACTTAATACAATAATGTATAAATAACGTGCCATTGTTTTTATAAATCGAGATACTAAAAAGAAATATGAATTTTAAAGTCCGTTTTACTTAAAGGATTTAAGATAGGATTCTAATATTTTTAAAGACAGCATTCGCACTAGAGTACCCTGTACCTTGTGGGTGTTTACAAACATCCAAAAATTCATGGTGGACACCAAATAACCACAGTAGAAACAATAATTTTTGGATCATACAGTGCTGTCTCGTGCGAGAAGCGAACCCACGACAACTGGTGCAGTGCTAATCATTATTTCTTTGACGCGTTTGCTATCTATCTTCTGGCATACCTCAATAAACTTCCAAATTGGTTGTATTTTTTTATAAATACATGATGTATTTATTACAATTTTTGTATTTGATTACACAGTGTTGTTTTTAATTGTCAGCTTGTTGACAAGTTACTTTTTGTTTTATGTTACTTTCTTTCAAGCAGCAGCAACAGACTGGCATGAATTATTGTATATACACTAGAGGACGCCAGCAGCTCCGCCTGCATTTTTTTTAAATTTACCCGTTTTGGCCGATCCCGTGGGAATTTCGGGAAATCCCTTCTTAATGCACCCCTACGGTCTCCAAGGAACATACATGCCAAATTTCAGCTTCCTGCGCCCAATAGTTTCGGCTCTAGCGTGTCTGTCAGTCAGTCAGTAACGGAAGGATTTTATATATTAAGATAGTATGATTTCCATATGAAATATAATATCTCATTCAAATAATCACGAAAACAGGAAATTCTTTGACGAAACCACTTGTTGGAATAAACTGTAATAATCATAAATAAAATGGTTTACTAAATATGTCAAAAAATCTTAATATATAAAATATTAAGATTTTTTGACATCTAGTTTGTTGAAACGTGTATTAGCCAGTAAACATTAAATCTTAATAAGTGTGCGAAAACTGAAATAAATCCTTTACGCGTGTCAACATTTAAGATGTACCTACGTCAAGCGCGCAAGTAACCCTTTGCCTTTACAGAGACATGAAATATTTGCCATTGACTTATAAATATGTAATAAAATGTTGAAAGCAGCAGGTGTGAAGTGTTTATGTTGCGATGTTCATAAATAATAATTCTGAAAAGGAATTTCAGTAAACATGAGTCGGGAATACGGCATGTATTATCCGTATTTGAAGTCACATTGCTCCTTCGTTTACTTCTACAATTATCCTTAGCTTCGTACAATAAAATGGCTTTATTTAAACCCTGACGGTGGTGTTCACATTGGGAAGAGTTAAGTATTACCTCGAATATTTACAAGTGCCTGTGTTGTCAGACGACATCCAATTATAGTTTAGCGCATGGAAAACTTTTAATAAACAATTATAAGTTGTAAAAGAAAGAATTTACAAACAAGCCTCGATATAAAAGTTTTAAATGCCGACGGCTCGTGACAATATTCGAAATGTTGGCAATATGTTATTTTATTACTTCGGTCTGGCTCTTGTCCTTAGTGAACTTTCTGCCGCATTCTTTTAATCATTTTGGGAAATGGCTTTTTAATTATTTAGGCAATCATTGTCAAGCCGATTAACTTTACAACAGTCGCACCCTTGCAACCACATAAGTGCTGTAGGTAGGACCGTGATGCCGCAAATGAATGCCGTTTTTATTTGGGTTTTGAGAAACGTAAATTTTCTGCTTAAAGTCGGTGCCAGCCCGCATTAGTAGATGTATTATTATATGGCCTAACTGGCACCGAAATCTAAAAACATATTGCTGTTAAAAATATATTTTTTTTAGGTTTCAGTTTAGATTTTTTTATCAATATTTAGATAAATATACAAACAATGATTAACAAAATAAGGACTCACTGCGTGTTTTATGATATAGGGGAAAGTCGCGATCATTGGACCACCAAGGTATTTCCAAAACTATCCAAGCTAGCAACACCCAAACTATTCGAAACGAGTCCGCGCTGGCTCAGTTGGACCCCTCTCTAACCTCAGCGACGCTGCGGAACTTGGCGAGGAGTTACGTGTGTGATTGTATTTGTAGGCGTCAAAATTTTATTATATGACTCGGAACAATCTGATGTAACTATCATTCTACTCATATGTGTTTGTGTGCACTGGTATGAAATATTAGATAGTTCAATTGTGATTCCATGAGTGTTATTCAATTTTGTCTAATCATGTCCTTGTAAATTTTAGATTTTCTTTTACGAAACGATTACCTTGTTGCTATCAATGGACCACAAGAAAGTTCCGTCGTTGGACGGGTCCAAGCATAGCAACTTTTTATTGTTTTTTTTACTCACGTACTAACGTAGGCTCCGAGTATTTCAGTGATAATGAAAAAAAGCTCTTGAAAAACATGGTAAATTAATAATTTTAGAATGTCGTCATATAAAAGAAATACTTAAAATGAAACTAGCATGAACCTCGCTCTAGAATCAGTGAAAAAACAAAAGGCTGGTTTAAACCAGCCCTTTGTTTTTTGAAAGCTGTATATAAAGCTATATTTATGAAGCTAGTAGAATTTACGAAGTCCCGACAGTAACACTCAAACGAAGGTAACATGGAGTAAACCAAAAAGCCCAAGAAAACGCCAACTACAACTATAGCTTGTTTGGTTGTCGTAAGTGTATGAGTGTTGTTTGTCTCTCCTCGTATGCCATTATTTAATCAAATTGATAATTCTAATAAGTTACCTGGATTGGACCTCCAGAACAAATTTCTCGAAGTCCATTGACGGCAACCTAGTGGTTCAATGAAGGTGCCCTTGGTCCAAAGAAGGTAACAGCCAAAGATTTAGTTTTCTTCGTTTATACGAAAAAGTATAAGCCCGAATTATTTGTGCGTTTGATTATTATAAATAAAGGTCCCACGGAATAAAAATAATAAACTGCTTTTATTTTATCACTTATAACCTTCCCCTATTGTTTGAAACCAGTAGTTAAAAGCCTAGTTTAATTTTTGTAATACGCTCAGTGGATAGTGAGCCGTTCAATTCTTTACTTTATGTAAGATATAATTCTACAGATTTTCTATGCCTAATTCGATTAATTGGGCATGAAACATTCAATAAAATACTCATACATCATTTCTTTACGTGAGATTTAAAGCATCCTCATACTAATCTAAACAAAATAGGTTCAATATCAAGGTAGGGTTCAAAATGTACATATTTTAGATAGATATCCTCGATACGTACTAGAAAACAAGGGTCACTGTTGCTTGTCTTATTTTATGCTTAAAATATCAATATTTTAAACACTAACCGTCTATACTGACGTTGTTAATTACACTTAAAGGGCCTAAAAGTGATCAAAACAACCCGCCTACTCCTCTTTAGCTAAAACATGGGGTAGAAATTTGCAATTCAAATGACTGAGGATAAAGCTTGTTCCAGAACTTACCTACGCACTGCCATCCAACGCACACTTTTCAATTTAAAATATATTCTCTATCACGCTTCCACCAGTCTCCTTCAAGGTTAGACTATAAATGGAGAGACCCCATATCCCCCTTACATTATATGCACATGGTTGTAGGAAAGCGTACAATTTTCTACGCGATCACAGACCAAATCATGTTAATGAATGAGTGTACACAGGTATCACTATGTGCAGACCATGACGAAGTCTGACATGACCATGTTCAATCGATATCTTTATTGTATGTTTTGTTCAATGTCAAGTGCTTTCTTATACCTCAAATTGCTATTTTTATAGCACTAGTTCTCTCTATAATGATACCAAGCGCTAGTTTTACTTCTAAAACGACATCATCTCTATAATTGAGGATACCTACTAAAATATTTTTATCGCAATGAAATTATTTATTTTCACAGTTTATTTTATAACGTAGACTAAACTTCGCCTATAGCTCCGCCCGCGTGCATTGTACACCTAAACCACCCACATGAATCACCCTATCTATTGGTGAAAATCTCACAAACCCCATACGATAGTTTTTTAGTTTATCGCGTTCATATAGATAGACAGACAGAAAATGGAGCTTTATTTTATAATATGTATAGACTACATAGATGAGCTCGCGGTTACAGCCGCATTATTTAAGACTACTGCCCCGCTCCCGTGGCTCATACCGTGATGTTATATAGCCTATAGCCTTCCTCGATAAATGGGCTATCTATAACTGAAAGAGTTTTTGAAATCGGTCCAGTAATTCCTGAGATTAGCACGTTCAACCAAACAAACAATCAAACAAACTCTTCAGCTTTATATATTAGTATAAGATATAATGTCAATAAAGAAGTTAGACGTACGGCTAAATCTGAATAAAACGGTTCTATGGTGTATAGATACATCGCTACATTATTTCACTATATGGACAGAATGATTTACGAACTGAGCCCATAAACGTGTCCACAGTTGAAATGTGGGCGTTTCTCATTTCCAATGTTAATAGTTCTCTTTGAACGCGCTGGTAATGGTGTTTATGAAGGAAAATTTTAGCAAATAGGTTGCAAAGTTGTATTTTATATGATTAGGTATGTCCTCAGAACACTGACTATTATTGATTTGAGATTATCAAAATTAAGTGTAGGACTTTATACGACTGTGGTGGTAATGTAACCTACTAAAGATGGTAAAATTGCTGAGTTGATTAATTTCTCGGTCTAGCAAATTAGAATTGGATTTTTCTGTCAAATGTAATATACAAGCTACACAGAGTCAAAACTTTGCCGATGTCTTTGCGACTCTCTACGGGGATGTGAAAATTCGTAGAAAACACAAACAGATCCTACACGTAATATCAATAATCTCGCAGAAAATTCTTCTTTGACTACACACCGAAGCTTTTTTATATCGGAACACCCAGAGAAAAACAACAAAAAACGGGAAAGAAGCCTCCTCGTACAAAACAACATTTGTTACGAGCTGATTTTGTACCTCGCGTATTTGATGCAATTTTAATCAATATATTTAAAAGGATAAAATAACACCTAAGGATTGCAGGATTTGGGTCTGAGAGAATGGAGTGTGCATTTACGTTTGCTCACACATACTTGTTCACTATATAACTGCTAAGCTAGGAACTAGTTTTCGTTGTGTTTACCAACTGGAACGTGACTACGTATGACGTTGTATAAATCCATTTCGCAAGCGGTTATACTATATTGACGGTGATTATAACTCCATCTTAAGTTAAGTCTTAAAATCACAACAGCTTAAAATAATATTTGTAGTCGTTATGAACTTTTCTCTCACTACAATTTGTCAAGGTAAGCGTTTAAGATGGCTGACGGTTACGTGACTAGAAACTTTCAGTGACTTTGAAGTTAATATCGAGATTTGACGCAACTAGCTTCTCGTTTTATCTCATATTGTGTTTCTGTGCTCTTCATATAATAATAAAGAATGTTTTAAATGGGTTTTTTAATACGATAGAAGCTGCAGGCAAAGATATAAGGATCGCATTCACTACGTGTTAATTTGAGTAGTTTTTAGTCAAAGCAGTCTTTCGGACATAAAACATTTTCGTATTGTATTTTCCCTATACGCTATGTTATTTTTTAATGCTTTTCGAAACAGATTAACAATGTGTCATTTTTTAATCTACGTGGGAGACATTGACAAAAACGATTTTGATCCCACTGTTATAAAAAAATATTGAATATAATATTATCCATGAAATTAAGTTTCAATGCACTTGTCCTAAACTAAAAATAAAAACAGTGATGTCCTTAAAATAAAATCTCCACTTGACTGACCGCATGCAAAATCGAGTATACCAATTATGTATGTATTTAAGACTGTTTATAGATTGTTTATATGGCAGCGATAGCCTAGTGGAGAGACCGACAGATTGCTACGCAGAGGGTCCGGGTTCGAATCCACCAATGACTTTCGGAGTTATGTGCGAATTAAATCTGCATGTCTTAGAGTTCTCCATAATGTTCTCGAAAGAAATATGAAGTCTGCCAAACCTTCTCATAGAGAAAAGAGGCCCGTGCCCAGCAATGGGACAGTTTATATACAGGGCTGATGATGATATAATTTACATGTAACTAAAATTCTTGAACAAAGTCTGTACTGTATTTCGACACATAGTATACTGAATCATCTTAATGTAAACTCAACAATATATTGTACAATTCTTACAGTGTCTTTATGATAAAATATTGCATCCTGTAGTTATTAAAATAGTAGTAAAATTAAGAAATCCTTGCAAATTTCTCAAAATGCTAATGTACTCATACATACATACATAACGTCACGCCTTTTATCCCCGAAGGGGTAGGCATAGGTGTATTTCTACACCCACCTTTCGCCAGATATACTTTAGTCCCACGTAATAAGGGGCGAGCCTATTGCCGTGCCGGGCACATTTCCAGACTCCGTGCTGCTACTGAGAATTTCGTGACAGAAAAACCCAATAACACTGCCCGACCCAGGAATCGAACCCGGGACCTCCCGATCCCACGCGCACATTTATGCCGCGAGACCAACGAGGCAGTCGTATAGGGTTTGATGTCGAGTTTTCCGTCTCTACGCAAAGATGGTATTTGCATCGTGTCCCCTTAGTTGCCTCTTACGACACCCACGGGAAGGTGACACTTGTATTCTATGCCGTCAACCACACGACTATCTATGCTGTCAACCACACGGCTAATCTTGCCCAATTTCTAAACATTACACAAATTATATCTATTTCACAGACGCGCGACGTTTCGTTAAAATAATTAGAGTTCATCATCATCACCATCAGCCTGCCATAGTCCACTGCTGGATATAGGCCTCTCCAGATAATTAGAGTCATATGATTGAAATGTTAATATATTTACATATGTAATTTATTAAATTATTGACCATAGTTAACAGGTTTTTAAGTACATACCAGCCTTATCTATAACTTCTTTTTTTTTAAAGCTTTACTATTTCTCAGTAATTTAAAAATAGATAATGTTAAACCAAAGCTCTTGTTTCTAATCTATTAGCTATGACTGAAAACATACTTTTTCAAATAGTAGATAGAGTTCAGCCAAGCAGCATAAAAGTGGCTAAAATTTCACTAAAAAACTTATCATTTGCTTCAGAAGAATGTTCTCAAATCTGAGGTTTTACCATTCCGACTAGCGTTCCTCTACTATGAACTTCTAACTAAGAATAAAAATTAAACACTTAAGTGTAATAGTTTTGAATAGAGCACATAAAACGATGTATTTTTATTTCATTTCGTACTTTTAGCTACAAATTGGATTTATGTTTTAGTATTCTAGCAGCTCGCTAGTTACCTACCTCTAGTCTAAGATATATTGTGCTGTCTGTCGTTGTGATGTTCTCCGTTTGTTTAGAAATTGGTTTATTTTGCATTGACGAACTCTTTCCCTTTTCTAACAAAGACAACGGGACTTGCATTCGGAAAAATCCTGTAGCACGGGACTTTACAGACATTCAATGGACGGACACGAAACAAAACCCATCGATCTTTTGTTTGTATCAAACCCACATTAGTTAGCGTCTGAACCACTACGCAATACTTGCAATTTTCGAATTATGTATTTGGACATTTTAATTTGATCCCTCGTTGATTCAGTTTGCCACTATGACTTTTGCTCAATCTAATCAATGCAAATTGATCAGAAGTAAGTATAAAATGGTCCGCTCACCACCCTAAAATAATCAATTCATATTTAGAGTTCTTCGAAAAACGACATAGAAGAATTAGAACGTTTGATTTATTTCTATATATCAAACGCACGTTTTTCATTTCGCCATCTGCGAGCGCTCGTTCTTACTTACACTGATATGAATATCAAGAAAAATATTCAAATCAGTGTAAGTAAGAACGAGCACACGGTAAATTAAAAGTAAATCTCGATTTATCTTGAAACCCGATCATACAAAGCGATTATCTTACTTAGACAGCATTAGATGACGACAGGAGTCTTATAATAAATCACTAAGTCCACAAAAGGGATGTTAAGGGATAAAGATCAATTAACTAATGGATCGAACATGTCTGGGATGGCTTATTACTAATTGATTTGTTCTGGATGACCGCACCTTTGCATCAAGACATTGTCCGAGCAAACATTCTCTCTATTCTAACGGAGACTAATTTTAAAATGGTTATTAGAGCAAAGTGAAATTAAACTATGCTTTTATTCTGGTGTCTTAAATCATTGTCGTTTTTTAACAACCAAACAGAAGTATTGATTGGTGGTAGAATAAAAGTTAGCCTGTATGTCTCTGTACAAAGAAGGTAGCGTATTTTACCTAAAACTGCAATAAGCTCGCTCCCTATTACATGGGACCTAATTAATATTTCTGGCCACAGGAATCTTCTCTTAATGAGAAAGGTAAGGTCTTTTGAGAATTTTATATAGAATTCTGAGACATGCTGGTTTCATCACGATGTTCATGCCGTTAAGCAAGCGATAATTTAAAATGTAATTCGCACTTGACTTCGAAATCTCATTGGGCTCTCCGGGAACACAGTAAACATTATAATGTATTTACGGTGTATGTATTTATTTATTTATTTACGGAGCTGTGGATTCGAACCCAAAACGGTCTGTGTAGCAGTCTATCAGTCTCTCCAATTCCACTCCACTCCGACACACATCACTGCTATTGTATCCCTTTTTATGCCTTATCGTATTTTTATTAAATAATTGTGAATACCTCATACCTGTATCTAACACTAAGTAGACTCCAACAGTAATTCATTAGGCAGACCGTATATGCACCTAGAATAGGCGCCTTGAAATCTTTGTGAGAATGTTAACTTTTTTATTATAGCACCTTCAGAATAAGCATACGTGCAAGTGGAAGAGCTATGTATTTGATAATTAAGGCTAAATGTTAACCAACAAAAGAGTTTCTGTACATATGCAGCAAGAGAAATAGTTTACCTTGAGATTAAAGATAAGATTTAAAAAATTGTTTTGACGAAATATGGGTATACGTATTATGCGTCATTATATAATTTCGTTGGTCTCGCGGCATAAATGTGCGCGTGGGATTGGGAGGTCTCGGGTTCGACTCCCGGGTCGGGCAAAGTGTTATTGGGTTTTCCCGTTAGGAAATTCTCAGTAGCAGCATGGAGTCTGGTAATGTGTCCGGTACGGCAATTGGCTCGCCCCCTATTATGTGGGACCTAAAAATTCATGGCGACATGTGGGTGTAATATTACACCTCTGCCTACCCCTTCGGGGATACAGGCGTGAGTCTATAAAAATAATATCATTTCATATTTCAAACACATCAATAATACTTGTTTCTAATAAGCATACCTACATACATATGCTCACGCCTTTTTTCGTCGGGGTAGGCATAAACATCTAATAATAAAAACGCAGTAAACGCTTAAAATTGCAGGTACAGTCATGATTTCGAAATAATTATCGGGTCATCGTTGGAAGGTGTCATATTCTGATGAGCTAGTGAATGACGCCCGCTTGTTTACTATAGGACGTAACTGTTTTCGATTCACTACTACCTCAATCACGTATCACTGTATCACGCTTGTACATTAAGGAGTAAGCAGATATGAATGACGTTCACAATTCAATACCCTTGTTTTTAATCCTTACTTAGACTTCGACCATAACATTCCCTATGTTAGTTATAGGTACATCTAAACCTTTCAAAGACGTTCCAGTATCTATTGGTAAAAACCCGAAAATTGTTACGTACTTTTTGAGTTTATCGCGTTTTTAATACAGACAGACAGGAAGACTTCGTTTTATAATATGTCTAAATGGTAATGATAGGGCGAGGTTTTATACTATATTTACAAATTAGGTACTTATAATTTCTCCGAAAAAGTTCTAATATAGATTTATCTTCACGAGCGAGTGACTAGACGTACGTATCGACATACTACGGAATTCAATATTCGATCTATAGATAGATCTGTAGATTTTAGATTCGTTTTTGACATAAGCTCCATACAAATATGTCAAACACGAATCTCGAATCTCAAAATCCATGTATGGATCGAATATTGAAAATGGCCAATATTGAAACTAAAAGGATGAGTTGCATGATACTACGACAGCCTATAAAACCTACTAGCTTCTATGTAATGTAGTATAATTAACTTGAGCCTTAGGTACACACCGTTAACTTGAAACATTATGACGTTATTATGGCTATGAACATACACGGTTAGTGTTAGACTTTGTGCATTGTGGAACGTGTGAAATATTTAATAACCTAGGAGTAAGTTTCCTTGTACTACAAACTCCTGCAATCCGAGTTTTAGTACAAACATGGCAAGTTTTTATATTCTACTAGAGGATGCACGCAGCTATATTCTTTTAATATTTTTTTTTCTGTCTGATACAGTGAGAATTTTGGGAAATCCGTTCATCAAGTGCGCAAGCACACGCTTCCCAAGAAACATATAGGTATGCCAAATTTCAGCTTCCTGCGCCCAATAGTTCTGGCTGTGCGTCGTCTGTCAGTCAGTCACTAACGCAAGAATTTTATATAATTATATTGATAAGTATTAGTGAGTGGGAAAGTAAGCCGACGTATCTAACAAAACTATCGCGGATCGATGTCAGAGGTGCCATGAGCGGGCACCGTATCCACGACTTTTCAGTCGCAAGTTCCGTTAGTAATTGCGATACCGTTTCTATACTTAAGTTCATATTATGTACCGTCCATTCAAAGTGCACGATACCCAGTAGGTATACTAAATGAAAATTTCATTGCAATTTTTGTTTTGGTGTTAGTATGGAGTGGCTTTTGCCATTTTGGAGTTACCATTATAGAGGCTATAAATTAGGACAATTTGAACACAGTCAAGTTAAACTATATAATTGAATAGGTATAAAAAATTGGTATGTACCTTATAATTACATTCTGGGCACATAACAGAAAAATTACTTTGAAAACATGCAATGGACTTAATTAAAATTATTTAATCGAAGTTTGAAACCATCCTGTTTACGTAGTGAAATATTGTCAAATACGCAAATGTGGTTCTACCCGAAATTAATGATCAGCAAAAATAATATTCGTGTCAATGAGCTCAGTGTGACGGTTGCTGTGCATGCTCATGGTAGTGGGTACCATCAATACCGTTCGAAGAAATGTGTTTTTGTGTGTATAAGTGATATTGTGTTATAAAACAATGTAAGTACAGTATATTTTTGATTGTTCATAAGTACCAACTAATTAATAGCCGATCCTAATATTCAAACATAATCCATTGTGATATTCACAGCGAGTCTGCGGTAAAACTTGTTGAGACGGTAAACAATGATGGTCACTACGCGTTTTGTGGGTTTATATCTATCACTGGGGTCTTATAATACGTCATATTATCTCGGAGAATAATTTCTACTTCAATTTTGTTAGATAGGCACAGAAATTAAATTATATAAGTATATTATGTCATTTATAATAAGTACATATGGCTAAAAACGAATATTTTAAAGTAAAACAGCTGTAATTCTGTGTCTATTATCTGTTTATACTTTTTCCAATTTACATGAAGCTCTGTTTTGCATACGCTACGTCTTCTACAACACAAATAAACCTAGTTTCTTTCCTTTTTTTCCAGTATATTATTTTGCATTTTTATTTTGCTATAGAGAGATTTTTGGGCAAGCGAGAGACAGATAATTATAAAAGACGAATACGAAATAAAAATCATTTTGATGGCAAGCCAATGTTAAAAACCATTAATTATCTCGCTAGCCTTATCCCAGTTGCATCCAAGACTTATCGCTTTGAAGACTGGCGTCCGCATACTAGTCCAATAACCAAATTTGACAGAATATCAGCTTTTCCATAGGCCGACTGCCATCTATCCTCCAGAACCCAAAGGGATAGCCACATCCTGAGGCTTCGACCAGCGTCAGGTTTTTTCAAGGGACTGACTTCCCATAACGTCTGCCAAAGATCTTCTTGATAGTCGGAACAACGGGCACTACTAAATAGGTACGCCCAAAAGTTCGAAAAGAAAGACGTGCGCGCCGTGGATTCGAACCTTATACCCTCTACATAACAATATGTTAGGATCTCCACTCGGCTATCGCTGCTAATGCCGAAAACCATTATATTATATCTATATAATAAACCATTATTATTCATATGTGCGTCACAAATCTTATTTTAACACGTTCGATCATATTTGCGATGCGCACTCATGGAGTCGTATTATTAAATAATTGTAGATGTAGATGTTATTTATGTGCCATTACGGATATTGGCTGGGCGACGAAGATGAGCATTTTATTTTATTATCCCAATATACGACAGTATCGAGACACGCTCGCCACTCAATAAACGATATATTGAATGACAAGTATGTCTATTGCTTACTTAGTAGACCGTTTTATTTATGATTATTACAGTTTATTCTAACAAGTGGTTTTGTCAAAGATTTTCCTGTTTTCGTGATTATTTGAATGAGATATTATATTTCGTATGGAAATCATACTATTCATTATATTTTGATTCGATGAGTCGGTATGAAATCTGTGATTATTTGAATTAACTTCCATTCATGATAATATAAGAATACTTAATCAAAATTGATATCACGCTTATTCTTCAGTATATTATTCAACTATGTTACATATAGGATTTTTATGAGGTTTTATATTTTTATGCTAAGGTTTTTTAACAGTAGATACTACATTTTTATTTCATATTTTATGATAATTATCCATTCTTAAGTAAAAAGATATCGTATGCTCTCATACGTTATCTTTTTACTTACGACAAGGAAGATCTCTATCTTCCTTGAAGTATATAACTCTAAATGGGCAACGCTACAGCAACACTCAATATGATTCATAATGTTTTGTTTATTTTTTGTGAGCTTTTGTGGCTATTGTTACGTAATGTGTCTCTCGACTTTAATACTTGCCTAAAAATTTATTTCCTCAATAAAATTATAGTCAATACGTTAATAGTAGTAATTAAAATTTCATGAAACTTTGAAACAAAAGATCATAAAATGATTGTGGATATTAAAAGGTTCAACATTTAGCTTAAGAAGATACATTTTGCGTTTTGATTAGGTAGATTTTTGTTATTGTATTAGAAGAAAGTTTGATAAAGATAGAAGTTTATTCCACAAACTAACCGAGTGATACCTATCACCTCAGATAAACACACATTAGATCTTTAAAACTTAATTATTATGCAAAACACGGTATGTGGCAAATGTTCGACCTAGTAGAAATGTTTAACTCTTGATAAAAAATACCATAGCTTGCGTTACAGTGATGCCCTTAAATAGTTACAAAATACTTAAAGGCACGATATTACCTTTGTAAATAGGCATTGTTCGTTTTTATTTCACTTCTGCCGGGACCAGGGTTCTTTTTGCAACTAACACCGTTGTATAAAACAATGAGATTGACACGACAGTAACCTATTCGTTCATAAATGAACTTTGGCCGTTACAAATCCTTATAACTGCGTTATGTTTATGAAGTAGGTACCTATTATATGCATAACTAGAGGACGCCAGCAGCTACGCCTGCATTTTTTTTAAATTTACCCGTTTTGGCCGATCCCGTGGGAATTTCGGGAAATCCCTTCTTAGTGCACCCCTACGGTCCCCAAGGAACATACATGCCAAATTTCAGCTTCCTGTGCCCAATAGTTTCGGCTGTAGCGTGTCTGTCAGTCAGTCAGTAACGTAAGGATTTTATATATTAAGATTATGTTTAAGTTAAATTATTGTACCCCATATCATTTGTAGGAGCCAATCGGAGCCGAGATGTTGTATCTGACCGACCATAAAACTTTATCACCACCGTACGTTGATCCTGTTGGTCAAGATCTTCATCTGAGAGCTCAGGATTAATAAGAAATACAATTGCGAGTAATTGCCACCTGTGATCGCTACAGGTGAAAGATAGAAGAGAAGGCATTTGCTTGGCAGTTGGACACAAATAAGAACAGTAATAATAATAATTGTCACCTGACCTCATTAAAGTAAAGTATTGGCGTTATTCTATGGCTTAGGCTAATGTTGACATTATACAATACTTTTTAGCAATACAGGGTTCGTTGACAAAAATTTAGAAGCTGGGTTCCTAGCTGGGATACCAAACGGTGACGAAACTGGCCACTTTGCTACAGGGCTTCAACTCTTTCAGTCTTAGTGGTTAGTGTCGCTGACCGCCATATTTTCGTATAAATTTAAAAGTAAATCGATACAGAGGCTCGTATTTTATATAAAAAAGCCGAAAAGGTGGTTGGTGGTGGTTAGCGACACTAACCACTACTTAACTGAAAGAGTTAAAAATTTTAAAATACTTTTTGACATGTGCTACCAACAACAGTAAGACACCTGTTCCATATTTGGATTGCCAAGCGTTAATAGGTCGCGGTCCCACTCATCATTGAAATCTCATCATAACCGAGTACCCAGTAGTACCCAGAGCCACGGATGCTAAGCAGTTCTGGCCCTAAATACCGCGGGTGTAACCAAGCGTTTAGCTAGTATTTCATTAAATCTACAATAAGATACATCAGAATGTACAAATGTAAAAAAATCTTTTAAATTTTACTTAGATGACTGCCGAAAACATGAAGAAAGAACGTTTCGACCAATTAGGACTGCCTCCAATGGAATTAGCAGAATCCTCGGCAAATAGTGAGTATTCAACTTTCTATAATATGTGGCAAATACCCATATTTAGTAAGTATGTGTCGTGTTTAAAAGCAAATGTCACAATGATCTACTTGGCGCATAAAAATATGTATCTATACTATATTATACTGAAATAAAGATTTTACATGTGATCATTCTTAATTGCATAAAAAGATTATGATACAGTAAGTGATCAATACAAACATTTTCAAGCGATACATACACAATCAGTAATATCACACATTCATTCATATTTACAGATCAATAACCATTGTCACAAAATAATGTTCATGTACATTGTACATTATTAGAATGGAAATCTAATTCATTGGCGATCATATTCAGTATGCTATTATATTAATACCTCGTCTTACATGTTTCTTGATTGATAGCAGTTTGTGCCTGTGCAAAGTTGAGGCACGCCGTCTCATAATAGGTACTCATAATAACGTTTTGAAGGTATTGTACTGAACACAAATCACGTTGGCGATCATACAGGTACATACGTCGTACCTACTGACACCATGTGTAACGTGTTTGGCAGTATGTCTAACTTTGACGTCATAAGAAAATTCTGCAAACCTACATGCAAGGAGACTCCTTTGGCCCGCCAACGCTCTCCGTTCACACTCCAAATTGGCGTCATCTTTCAGGTCGTCTATCACAATGTGTTCTGAATACTTGAAAATAGTTTTAAGATCGCGTCGTTTAGCGTGATCGGTGACCTGCTGCCATGAATGTTAGAATTTTTAGAAGACGTACGAATAAAAGCTCAAAAGATTCCAAACACATTTCATAAATGTTCAAACAAATTCTATTCAAGACAATTTTATATATTTATAATAAACATGAACTTACTCGACCATAAGCATGTCATTTACTTTATGAATACCAAGACCGCCATTGCGGTGGTATGTCGTTCATGAATCTTTATTGTTCAATCCTGCATTTAATATAATTGTACGAAGTATCATATACCCGTTTTCTCCTACGATTTTATTGTACCTTGACTCAAGAGCATAATATGAAAAATCCTCCAGATTGTTCCAGCTGCGCAGGATAAATTCAATATCCATATTCACACGTACACAAATAGTATATATATTAAAGAGGGGTGGCAAATTGAAATTAGATGACACAGATCTGTCTTAAAATAAAGTATTTTCCAGTTTTATATTTCCACGCCCAGTAAAGCGTCATATATACATACATACATACATATACTCACGCCCTTTTCCCGTCGGGGTAGGCAGAGACAACGGAACGCCACTTGCTTCTATCTTTACAAACCTCACGCGCTTCCTCTACATTCATATATGATTCTGTATATGAATCTATATTGCCATAAATTATAAAACAATTAATATGGTGCAAACTATTCGCAATTATTTGAAATATTCACATGTTTTGTGAGTTCTAGTGTTATAAATGTAAATATCTTGTTTTTTCGATTTCAGATGACAATAACAGTGGAATATACAAATGTCTGCTACCAGCATTGCTAAAGATTATGCTCATGTTGCTACTTACGATATTAGGAGCGGGCACTTACGTTTTACTTTCAAATATTTTAGGAAAATACGGTGAGTAGAGTAAGTCGATCTAAAACTATCCTAAGATATCCCTCGCTGTCTTGTTTGTGTTATTTTGTGTATCAATTGAGCCACAATTCTGTGAAAATAGCGTGATTTTAATAAAGCCGTTTAGAGAAAATTCATACATAAAAGTATAGAAAAAGTAATGTTTAAAGTTTTAAAATACTTACTTTATTAATCAATATTTTACTTTAATTCAGATAATTCCAGGACCACCCGATATATAATAATCCCCGAAAACAGTGAAGCCACAGACATAACACATTTTATTCGAATTTATAATTCAACACTAGAAGACAATGACGTCTTCATTAGGAACAAAAGAGAGACAGAAGATGCCTCCTCAGATAGTACACCCGACAAGGAAGAACTTAATTTTATGGACTTTAATGATGAACAGTTACAGAAAGCAAGAGAACTCATAATGAAACATGATATGTTGTGTAACGATAAAAATGAACAAGAGATTTGCAAAGATCTTGTCACACAATTGGAAGCGATAAAAGCAAAGAATACTACTAAGGTACCTTTAGATGACAGTGATATTGATGAGGTTAACAAAACAAGGAACAGCAAAGTTGTACCCACGGATATCACAAAGCGTGAAGTTCTGCCCCACACACATCTCGATTATACAGACACTATACCGATTGCCCTCGTTCCTAAAAATATTAGCCGTAATGATGAGCCACACAACTGCCTCCTGAATATTCTCAAAAAATATCCGCGAGAGAAAGGTAATTAACTAATTCGGTAGCCCAGTGAATAGATTAAAATACTGCTACGAATATAGTCTCAGGTTCAAAAACGTATCGCGTACATCTGACTTTTCAAAATTATGGACGTATTAGAATTGTTATTTATCACTTGCTTATCGTTTAAATGGTAAGAACAAAAAGAGGCTTATGTCCAGCAGTGGACGCAGTCAGGCTGTCGATGATGAATCGGTAAAGGATGACATTGTAAACAAATCTTGATACTTGAGAGTTCCCTACACTGATCTTGGAAGACTAGTAAAATCTGTCAAACCTCACGTGGCCAGCGTGGCTGGCTGTGACTTTTCTCTTTTTAAAATAAGACGAGTTCCATGCTCAAACAGTGCGACAACCTATTAACTAGACTGTTATTTTAATATTACATGGATTTACTTACCTATTTTTTACAATTCGCAGAATTATTTGATCCGACCGCTGAATATTTGACGCACCAAGACATAAATCACGATCTACTATCACATCAAGCCAGGTCTGTAAATAAATCCGTCAGCTACTTTATTTCAATTATTAGGTGCTTTGTTTTCCTACGCAGGCATTAACTTTCGTATTTTTCATTTTAGGTATTATTCGCCACCCATGCATACTTCATATTCACAAGCGCGTGCGAATAACAGACCGAGACCAAAAATACATCCTCAAGATTTTGATATACTTACGAGTTTTCTGACACCAAAGTAAGTTTTGTGCGAATATTTTCTTTTAGGGTTTCTTATACGTCAAGGCATTTGAATTTAGGAGGTGCTGTAATTTGAATTGTCCTGGCAGTGTCAAAAGTTGTTACATGTTCATCTTAATACGTGTTCCAATCCTTAGTTATCTATTAAAAGTATGTTCCCCATCACGACTACATTATTGAAATATAGAAAATTAAATTACCTCGCTACTAGACAATTGGTCTTCTTCACGATAACTAATATAGTGAGTTAGTAAATAATGTGACAATAACATAATGTTTATTAACTTTAATAATATTTCTGATATCAAAATTAGAAAATTGTAGTACACTGATTTATATTTAACTGTTAGGGGAGTGGAGCAGAGTTTCATTATTTCATATTGCTATATTAATATCGTAAGGTGTTTTACAAATGAATTTTATCACATATCTCACGCGTTAAAATATTTTCTGAAAATAACTTTAAGTAAGTTTATTTTCAGAAAATAACTACATGCACTAAGCTTGCCATTTTTATCGTATTGGGTTTTATTACTAAATAACTATACACATGTACAGTACACTCAATCCATACATGGGCGGCGTGACATATAAAAGGTTTTTGGTTTAAAAAAAAACTAAACCTTATTCTCTAATAAATATTACCTAATTGAGAATTTTCTACACAAAATTCCCTTTTGACAAAAAACTTCCTCTGACTCTCCATAAAAGAACGCAAAAGTTTGGGTAAATAGGAGGCAAATATTAGGTATACAAGTAATTTTATATTATATAGTCAACTCGTGCGCGATCCAAGACTTTAGTTCCGTCATGTCCGTCACCGTTAGATTATTATCTGTATATATAAAATACTTTAAACTTTTTACGAAAAGGAGGAATGCGTTACGGCTTGTAATATTTTGATCGATGGACAGCGAGTGGAACAAGTGAATGAGTTTGTTTACTTAGGTACGTTGTTTACAAGAGATGGTAAGAATGAAGCAGATATTGAAAGGAGAGTTAATGCAGGTAATTGTGTGAATGGAGCTCTGAAGGCGTTTATGAACAGTCAAAACGTGTCCAAAAAGGCACGTTTGGCTGTACATAGAGGTGTGTTAGTGCCTACCCTTATGTATGGTAGTGAAAGTTGGGTATGGCAGAAGAGATTTGAAAGTAGAATAAATGCTGTAGAAATGAGAGCACTGAGAAGTATGTGTGGTGTGTCTTTGACCGACAGAGTAAAGAATTGTGCGATACGAGAGTGGTGTGGGGTAAAAGAAGATGTAGTGGCAAGCATTGAGAAAGGCATGTTAAGATGGTTTGGGCACATGAAGAGGATGGATGACGATAGACTGACAAAGAAGATATATCAGGCTAGTGTGAATGGGACAGGACAAAGGGGAAGACCTAGGAGAACGTTCTCTGACCAGATTGGAGACATCCTGAAAAAAGGACAAGTCAGAAGTACCCTTAACAGAAGAGCATGCATGAGAGGCTTGATGGGAGTGAGTGAAGCAAGTGAGGTATGTCAGGATCGTTGCAAATGGCGTTCCGTAGTCTCTGCCTACCCCTCCGGGAAACAGGCGTGAGTCTATGTATGTATGTATGTATATAAAATACTTGCGTTATTGACTGACTGACAGACAAGCTACAGCCAAAACTGTTGGGACCGCAGAGGTTCACTAAGAAGCAATTTCCCAAAATGCCCACGGGATCGGGCAAAACCGGCAAATTGAAAAAAATGTGCGGGCGTAGCCGCGTGTATCCTCTAGTATCCTATAAGACTTTCATATGCCTCTTAATAATAATAAAGACACGGTAAACTGTATATAATCCACGATGAAATTCATGAAAACTTTTATTATTATGTATAGATGAAGTTGTTTCCAATGACAACTATAATTATATTCAGACGTTCATGACCTTTTTTCACGACTTTCTAGATCAGAGTCGACGGCAACCGAACATCCGTCAAATATCAGTCGTGAAGTCAAATGCCCTCCAGACTCGAAACCATGTTTAACCGGAGACACCTGCATTCCGAAGAACCAGTGGTGTGATGGGCAAGTCCACTGTGCTGACACGAGTGACGAAGCGAGATGCAGCTGCAAGTCCAGGGTCGATGAATCACGATTATGTGATGGATATTATGACTGTCCATTTGGAGAAGATGAAATGGGTTGCAATGGTAATTACATAATTTTGTCCTTGAAAAGTGGATGATTTATCTCCTAAATACCTCTGATTAAATACGTCGAAGGTTCCAAGATAGCTTAACGTTCCCCGTTTTTTAACGAGCATCAAAAATCGGTGTCTTCTATGATCACTGGTGCCGAGCCTGGCTCCGCAGCTGATACAGCGGTGTGGATAGATGGACGACCACTAATTGTATTATAAATATACGTTTTGAATTTGATTAATAAAATCAGACTAATAGTAATTTAATCTGACATTGTATTACTTTTCGTTACAGAATGCAGCGCGGATACATTCAGTTGTGAAGATTTCGATGCAAACTCTCGAAGCACGTGTTTCACAAAAGAACAGCGATGTAACGGCGTGGCTGAATGTGCGAATCGAAAGGATGAGATAGAATGTAATACACTGGCACCGAGCCTCATTAAGAAAACGGTAGGATACACAAATCTTTAAGTCCGTAACCAAATTAAAGGCAACGTACATTTCTATTTAAACTAAGAATTTTTCTACTTACCTGTATTTCTACAATACTATAAATTAATCATACTGTTTTGCCTTATTCTCTTCATTGATTTAAGCTGCTCTAAATATCCGCAATAAATATGTACTTTATTTATAACTTAATACGGAATATGATTTCAGATATTCCCGATATCGAACACAGAAGGCTTTCTACACAGAAATTTCAAGGGAGAGTGGTATGCTGTGTGTAAAAACCCTTACATGTGGGCGCATGACGTCTGTCGTCGTGAAACGGGCCACATTATTAGGTGAGCAATCTATAAATTTTGAATAATATTTTGTAGTAATATAGAGGATACTCGCAGCTACGTCAGGACATTTAATTTAATCGTTTCTGCTCGTCCCTGAAGGAATTTCGGATAATCTCTTCTTAGTGCACCCCTACAGTTCCAGGTAGGTATATAGCTGTGCATTGTCTATCAGACAGCCAGTAACGAAACAATTTTTCACATTTTGCTGCTGCAGTACTTAAAATACTATGGGAGTTTTCTTGATAGCCTTAAACGATTGTTAAAATCTGTCTATTTTAGTAAAAATTTATGTTAAATGTACAGGTATCACTACCTACATAAACATTTCACACTTCCTTGGACTACAAACATTTGAGTCATCAACAGGGATGTTGCAGTTTATATTGTGAATGATAACTTGATTTTTCTAAAATGTTCTTGATAAACTTTTCTCCAGGCCACCGTTCATTCAAAGAGTACCAATCGACCCCATGTTGAAAATGAACTACATCAATGCGGATCCTGGTGGTGTATTACAAACAAGTGATGGTTGCCTAAACTCTTCTGCTATTTACGTCACATGCCCCGATATGTTGTGCGGTACCCGGGTTCAATCCACCTCCCAATTATTAAAAGAGGTAAGAAATATTTTACAGCCAGCCATTCCTCTGAGTGTAAAACATCTGAGTGTAGAAAACACAATGCCCATGACTCATTAGAGCGGTTTCAGATTAGCATTTTATACGCGCGTATAAGCTCGTTTTTGGAAGCGCCTGTAGGCACGTATAGGCGCGCCTTTTGGCATACGCGCAACCTGTACGAGCGTTGACGCACTTCTAAGCTCGTATAAACACAAGCCGTCAGAATCCATGTTGACACTGACAAGACGTCACTACCGTTTCGAGCGAACACGCCCATTTACGTGAGTCTGGTTTTTTGAAGCGCGTAATGTAGCGCGCGTGTAAGCGCGTATGCCGAAACGACCGTATACGCGCAGAAAAATACGCTAATCTGAAACCGCCCTTAATTTATCAACATCAAGTTGCATATTATCTATTAATAGAAATATGATAATTATATGATTTGTACGTCTAAATCGCATTTCTGCATCAACATGCGTACATAAATTGTAATTTCAGCAGAAGTATTTGTCACCGTAATTAAAAAAGATTTGACCTAACCGAAAGTTTTATGACCTAGCGGAACTTATAACGTTCGTATTAACTTATCACAGAGTAAGCTCAAACTATGATATTCATGGGAATAAAAGCACAACGCTGAAAGCAAGAACATCAAAAGTTTCAACAAAAATCACACTCAGTGGTAATCATAAAGCATGCCTAAACGAATTTTATGATTTATGTAAATATTCAGAAACTAGCTTCTTAGAACCATTTAGATATTAACAAGTGTTGTCGAGAATTATGGAGATCCTGTATTGATTTCCAAATACATCTATTTTTGTGACGTTTTAGAACGCTGCCATTGAAAACCATCTATATGGACGAAACAAAAGGCATTTTCAGACCCATCACCCGAATCCTTTGATGTCATATTATTACGGGAACCGCTTCAAAAGGAATGCTGACGACTTCGGTGCCAAGACGAATTTCGGAATTAAATTCGATACATTGAAGACTGAGGATTCTTTTGATAAAATGAGGAATAAAAGGACGGAGAGTAGGGTGGTGGGAGGTAATCCGAGCCAACCGGCTGCGTGGCCTTGGATGGTGGCGATGTATAGGGACGGAATGTTCCATTGCGGAGGAGTCGTCATTACTCATAGCTGGGTTATATCAGCGGCTCATTGTGTTAGCAAGTGAGTTTAATTTTCAATATTAATTCATATGCTGACTTAAAATATAGCTTAGATTTAAAATATAATAAAAAATGTCTAATTCCAAAATGTGAGGGCCTGCTGAGTCAATATAGGCAACAGTAGCACTCTACCATTCAATACTTGGGACAGCTAAATCCATTAATAAAATTAATTAATAACTAAGCAAATATACATAAAAACGTCAAATTATTGATTGAGCCAATATGTTAAAACATTTTTTACTATATTTTTACAGGTTTATTGTACTTCGTATGGTTATAATGAATATGAATTTTATAAATCATTCTAACGTGAAATTAATTTGGTCGAGCTATCTTGATTCATGTATATGGTCACAGATAAAAATATATTTTATTACAATGTCAAGCGGCTATACAGAATCTAATCACTGAACAATTTTGACTGTGGGCGTGGAATTTTATAAAACAGAAATGTCGAGATGAAGAAATTAGCTAGAGTTACTACCCTTACGATAAATTCTTGTCAACCGCAAACACGTCTAATACCCACGCCAAATACTTAATGTTTGCAATATAACCTAGTAGAACAAAAAAAAACCGTATGCGATTCGTAATGAAAAAACCTTTGATAT
The DNA here is from genome assembly GCA_944739405.2 of Euclidia mi. Classification (NCBI taxonomy): domain Eukaryota; kingdom Metazoa; phylum Arthropoda; class Insecta; order Lepidoptera; family Erebidae; genus Euclidia; species Euclidia mi. Next base: position 61,743,538 of record OX123184.2, on the reverse strand, counting down.
TTTATTAAACATATGTGAAATAAGTGAATAGTAGATACGAATAAAAGTTCTATCTTAATACATAGAACTTCTATTGTCACCTAACTCTTTCCCCACGACAATACCAATTCAGATGAAATTTTGATTGAATATTTCAAGGAGTTCTTTAATGGTTTGAAATACAATTCGATCCAGTAGGAGGTAGTACAGTCACTTTGTTACCAGATTTGATTTGCACGTCGATTTTGACGTGTGCTGGGTCCGCTAGAAGTCTTACAGATTCTTTGTAATAGGTTATACATTTTACTATATACTTTCCATTACAAAACCTTCTCAAAATATTCAATGCTGGTTGTTTTCTTCGCAGATTCTGGGATCATTACTACGAAATACAAGTGGGTATGCTCAGACGGTTTTCATATTCTCCCCAAGAACAAAGTCACAGAGTTACTCACGTTATAGTCAATCAACACTACAGCCAGACTGATATGAAGAATGATCTCTCTCTACTAAAAGTTGAACCTGCTATTCAGTTCAGTCGTTGGGTTCGGCCGATATGTTTACCGAATCCTGATACAGCGGGTTCTGATTGGCTTTGGGGCCCGGCGGCGGGTACAGTTTGTACCGCTGTGGGCTGGGGAGCAACAAAAGAACACGGACCTGATCGTGAGTTATTTTTTGAAAAGATTTATAAAATCCACCTAAGTGTCCCTCTATTAACAAACTAAAATAATATTTTCAGCTGACCACATGCGAGAAGTCGAAGTGCCTATTTGGGAATTTTGTAAACATAAAGAAGACCAAGCTGGTAAAGAAATTTGCGCAGGATTAAGCGAAGGTGGTAAAGATGCATGCCAGGTATAATAAACAAGCTTTACAACTATAAGATAAATTAATTTATATTGCCTCGCTGATAAATAAATTAGAATTAATTGTTATTAATTGTTATTCACTCTTATTCCAACATAAATACTATAAATTCCTATTTACAGCCCACTGTCATACTCTCACTATCTTAAATCATACACCTGGGTACTTAAGATGACGTGTCGGGTTATTTCAGGGTGATAGTGGCGGGCCGCTTTTATGCAGAAATCCTTTGAATCCACAACAATGGTACATGGCAGGCATCGTAAGTCACGGAGACGGCTGCGGTCGTAAAGATGAACCCGGTGTTTATACTCGAGTAAGTCTCTTCGTGAAATGGATAAAATATCATATTTGTGAGTACTAGATTTCTTCAATATAGTTTGTTAAATTGTTTTCTCATGTTATAATAATTATAATAACCATTATGTTTTCTGCTTGCAGCTTCAGATTCGTTACCCATAATTCAACCAATACAAGAATGTCCAGGTTTCAAATGTGAATCAGGCATTTCAAAATGCCTTCCAAATAAAAGAAAATGTGATAGAATCGTAGATTGTTTGGATGCGGAAGATGAAATTAATTGTGAATTTACAACAACAGTTTCTCCACTGTCATTCTTAGCACCGAAATCTGACTTCCTTGATCAACTATTTATTGCTAAAGAAGCAAATACATCGGCTTCAAGCAATACTCAGGAATCATCTTCATCTGCTTCTAATGTAGAAGTTTCTACAAGCAGAGCAGAAATAATAACTGAAAATAATGTGGACAGTAAAAGTAGTGAAAGTGAAATTGCTGACATATCTGAAGGTAATCACAAAACAGCGTTACAAGATACTTTGTTTACATATAGAAAATAGCATTATTTTTCTTTGGTAAGTAAGCTATTTTAATATAATATTGTAATTCCAATCTGTTTTAGATCAGATACCTGATTTCACACATGCCTCAACCATAGAACTCTCAATTTCCAAGAGTGTGGAACATCCATCAACTGAATCCGAAGACAATGTAACGTCAGACCCCGATAGCACGTTTAGTAATGAATCAACATCAAAAGCCCGTGGAGATACAGACATGATTACAATAGAACAAGTCCCCAAAACTTTAGAATCACGGTCTTCAGTTTCAGAAAACTTAAGAGAAGAAACCACATCGGGATTCATAGACCCTATTACTGAAAAACATGAGATAACTGAAAGTGATAAAGAACACATAATAACTACTACTCCCATTATAACGAAACAAACCGATCTAGATACAATCACAGATAAAATCGATAGTACAACAGAGATTTATGTACCTAACGATGAGTTTGGTTCAACAACTTATACCCCAGCTGATGGACAACCAGAAAATAGAGAAATGAAATCTGATGACAATGTTGTACAACTGCTTCCTACCTCAGAGGTCCCCGATCAAATGGGTGAAAGCACAAAAGACACAGAAATCAAGGAATTAATACCAGTTAAAAAACGACCCACAAATGCGGGCCCCAAGAAATTACCAGACTTCGACGATAAAAGTTTTATTTTAAATAAATTAGAAGATCTAGTTTCGTCCGATGTTCAACCAGCAACGTTAAGGAGAAAACATGATGTGCCCAAAGAATTTCAATGTCATCAGTAAGTTTGCTATTACTTTTTGTGTGGCCATCGAATAGAGTTAGTCAAAATATTGTCGTCGTCAGCCCTGTATTTCAACTGTCCCACTGCTGCGCACGTGCATCACGGCGCACCTATTCTCACTATGAGAAGGGTAAGGCCATAGTCCACCACGCTGGCCAAGTGCGGTTTGGCAGACTTCACTCTCAGACATGCAGGTTTCCTCACGATGTTTTCCTTCCACGTTTGGCTAGCGATAATTAACGATTAAATACGCACATTACATCGAAAAGTCATTGGTGCGCGCCGTGGATGCGAACCCGAGACCCCTTGCTTGGTAGTCTGTCGGTCTCTCCATTTGACTAGGCTATCGCAGCTTAAGTCAAAATATAAAAAAATTAAATCCGGCCAGGTGTATGTTGGACCATGTCGGGTATCCTAAGTTGTATTTTATTATTGATCTCAGAAGAACGATCCTTTCAGAGATCAATAATTATTTATATAAGCGTTTCGCTTATATAACAGTTAGTAAACTGACTCCATTGACTGACATCTAGATGACATTTCCTATCTCAGGTCCATAGAACTTCAACTTCTTATTATTTAATTCCTAAGTTAAATAGGTGTTTTAAATTGGTGAAATGTCTGCAAAATATTTCTTATCCTTCTCGTATACACAGTAATGTGACATATTTACAAATTGCAGTATTTACCAAATAATACCACATTATCAACGATGTGACCGTAAAGCTGACTGTGAAGATGGAACGGACGAATTAGATTGCACGTGTAGTGATTATTTGGCGACATTCGATGAAAAGCTAATCTGTGATGGTACCTTCGATTGTGCTAATGGCCACGACGAACTCAATTGTTGTAAGTTTTCTTGTTACCACAAACAATAAATCTTTTTAATACACATGTATAATAACACAAAAAATATTTTGTAACAATATTACCATATGGAACATGATATTTCTTTTTGTCTTTTATTAATTGGAAACTGAATTTTCAGATAGCTGCGACGACGATAAATTTTTGTGTAAGCAAAGTCAAATATGTTTACCTTCCAAAAATGTTTGTGATGGTAAGCCACAATGCCCACAAGGTGAAGACGAATTAGACTGCTGTAAGTAGAAAAAACATTATAATTAAATCTGAACATGTAATCGTGTCTGAATCTAATCTATCTGTGGTCACAAGACCCATCACCAAGCCGAAGTCTACGCGTTTTGGACATCATGCCAAGTCATACTAAGCTAAAATAAAACCTGGGAAGCGACATTTTTTTTAAGTATTCACTTTTTTAAAACCTCTATAAAATATGCGCGCGTGCAATTTTCGCAATACCTACTAATCTATGGGTGCATAGGATATCTATAGAACAAAATCAATTAAAATCATCTATAGAACAGGTTGGTGGGGTAAATGCATCGATTTTGTACCTAATTACAAAAATACCATAGTAACTTTGAGCCTCAATATCTCCTGAACCAGTAATTTTCCAGGCATGATGCCGAAAAAAAATGTTCGTAATGATTGGTACAATATGGGGTTTCAGTTTTCATTAAGGGTCTTTTTACACCCTGTATATGCGTAAATCTAGCGTTATTAAAGTAGTAAATTGGTTTCTGTTCCTGGCTCTACTCCTATGACGAGGGCTATCGTGTCAAGTAGAGATACTATATTACCTATTTAATACCTGTAGCGTCCATAGTGACTTTTGGCTTAACGTTCGTAATAGACGGGGGCAGATAAGAAGCGTCTGCACCGTTCACCATGTGGATGGGTAACCGGTATTTATGGTTTACTTCAATCGCTAGCGTGTTCACGACGACTCGCAAATCTGTTCCTTTCTTGTCTTAGGACAAAATACATTCGGACGTTTCTAAGGCCTTCACGCGGCCTATATTTTTCCTACATCAGAGATGGCTACTTACGCGCGAATAAATAGATACTGCAAAGTTTAATTAAAACCCGTTCAATCGTTTTTGCATGTAACAAACACCCAACCATCCATCCATCCATACATTTATCCTCACAAACTTTGTATTTATAATAGTAGCAGAATAATCTTTCTCACTGATTTGATCTAAGAAATGTCGAGCTCTGAAAAACAAGTCGGCTCGATGTGATAGACTGAGATTATTAAATTATTCAATTAACAGCGTGATGTTTATGTCACGACCCTATAAATTAATTCCAAAGTTATTGGAATGGGTCAAATAAAGCCATCACCTTTAACAAGTTCATACAGATATTCGAAAGCGTCACGGCAAGTTATGGTCTTATTGTCTACTATGTAAAGCCAGGATCAAACCAACGCGTTCAGCTCGCGTCCGCGATGGCGTGCGCGGTGGCGATTATTGCGCGTGCAAAAGTTGTGCACACTGTCGTGTTCGTTCAGGCGTTCACCAGGCTGTAGTCGCGTCACTAAAATGCTGTCAGATACAGATAGTGAAATTGAAGAATTTTTTCTTCTGTCTGCTATTATTGAAGACGAAGAGGAACAACAAGTGAACTTGAGGTGGGTATGATAATTATACAGTGCCAGTGAAGTAAATACCTACCATCATTCGATAACGCCTTATCAGAATGAGACGTATCATACAACAATGGGTATTTGTGGAATTAATTTATAATTTCTTCCGTTTCCACCATACTTAAAATCTACAAAAACACAGATTCCTCAACAAATAATAGCTGCGTGCAGCGTCCTAACGCAACATGCGCGATCTGATCGCCACCGCCGCGTGCAGACGCTGCACCGGACGCCGCGTGCAATCCGAGGACGCGTAGATGTGAACACCGCGCTATAAGTTCGTACACAACATCTGATCGCCACCGCGCACGCCACCGCGGACGCAAGCTGAACGCGTTGGTTTGATCCTGGCTTTACTCAGTGTTTAAGGGTACCTAAGCGATAACTTAGTAGCAATAATTGTCATTGTAGTATTTCACTAAAATTGTATAGTTGAATTTGGTTAAGTATTTCACTAAAATTGTGTTTTAAATCATAATTTGACAAATCTCTTGAAAAATCATCACTTAGTAAGATAGTTAAAAACATAAACGAAGTAACTATTACATTGAGCGAGAGCCGCAGATTTACAGTAACCTACGTTTGAAATTGTAGTCAGACTGTTTCATCCTTTTCCTAACTTAATTATATCTGCTTTTATTAAAGCCTACTTGTCTAATCAGCTGCGGTTAAATATTAATTTCGCGTAACCATTTAACTGCCGACATCGAAAGGGAACATGACTATTAAATTATAAAATTTAGATGAGATCTCAGATTATTTCAAGTTTGGCATAAGATTTGTAACTATATAACTTCGACAATTGGACATATTTATTACAACTGGTTTCTACTGAAATTAATCTGAAATTAACGATAAGAATGTATATATGTTTTCTTTTTAGTTACTTTATCGAATGGGAAAGAAATTGAGTACGATTTGGATGAACGTCCAGTAGTCAATTTAGAAGGCTACCTAACAAGTAAACACTTTAATGATTGGCATGTGGTTTGCGATGATAAACTCACACTCGAACAACAAGAACAGGCTGCTACACATATCTGCCATTATTTAGGATTCAGGTAAAACCATAAAATCCAGGCTTATTATTTAGCTTCTCTTTTAATATGACTGCAAATAAGACAGCTTGGTATTCATAGCATGAGGTATACTTCTCAATGTATTAATTTACTCATAAATACAACAACCTTCTAATTCCAGCTCAGCAAACAAATTTTATGTAAAATACATAAATGTTAAGGAAGATGATCTCGCAAAACATAGTCTAGCTAAAGAGAGAAGAAAGCGAGATACTGTACCTATACATTTTGCCTACAGACAGGCAAAGGAAAGAAACGACACAGCTGAACATGTCATCATAAAAGATGCTCAAGTTCTAAAAGAACAATGTGTGCCTAACATAACGAAAACTTGTAAATCACTGTACGTTTTCTGCGATCGTTCGCTCTTCACAGACTTCGATAAAACTGAGAATATTTATCTACGGACCACCGAAAATGCCCTCAATCACAAGTGGCCTTGGGTTGCCAAAATATTCATTGAAGGACAATATATGTGTACAGGGGTATTAGTAGATGTATCATGGGTATTAATAAGTGATTCATGTATTTGGGATGCTACGTAAGTACTCATGCCATTGATTTTCTAACATCTGTAAATAAATTCACTTTTAACGTTTCATGGTTTATTTCAGACTTACACATCATTACATAACAGTTGTTCTGGGCTCCCATAGAACTTTGGAAACAATACACGGAATGTATGAACAAACTTATCAAGTGGATGCTAAGAAAGATGTTTATCGAAGCAAATCGATACTTTTACATTTAAAACGACCGGCAAATTACTCTACTTTAGTAAAACCTATGGTGGTCTCTTCTTCGTAAGTAATCATCTTCACAGATAACGTTTTAAAATAACTGAATGTAACATTTTTTTTATTATTTATTCCATTTTAGTTTCTACTACATTGATTCCAACACAACTTGTGTTGCTATTGGACAAGACAACAGAAATAATACTATAAGTGTTCTGATGCACGAAACCAGAGAAAGGTGTGATTTAAGCAATAGATGCTTCGTGCGCCAATCAAATGAAAGTATTTGTACTGTAAGTATTTATTTGGTCTTATTTAGAAGACAGAAAGTCTTATTATCTTTATTATTTAATGTGTAATTTAAAGCCTAGTTATGATTTAAGTTAATTTGCTGGATTAATCGTGCTCTCCATAATAGGCTTCTGTCCTAACATGTAATTAGCGATTGATTCGTTCCTTTATTAGATGTTAAACTGAAAATACCTAATTTTTCTTCAAAAATCGACCAGCAACATTACTAATTACGGCTTTTTAAAAACCTTTTTGAATTTGTCACGAAAACGCTGTAAATCATCATGGCGGTTGAGTGATATCACAAAGTCCTAAACAAAACAAACCGTGAATGAAGTCTGGTCTGATGTACTCACTTTTATTTTGATATATTCGATTTGACAGGTAGAAAGTTTGCCGTTTTAGCATAGAGCATAGATATTTATTTATAGAGATGTTTTTCTTATTGCCGCTTTTAAGACAAACTTTCTGCGACCCAAACTGCCGCTTGGCGGCGTAACAGTCGCGTGAGTGTCAGTGCAACAGCTGTCTATTTCTTACGCCAAAGCAATGCAAGACAGATGGCGAAAGACGCTAGCGCCGCCAACGGCGCCAACTACGAACTACACTAATGACAACCGTCAATACGCCAACTTTAATCGGCACATGACATCCTTAAGAAATAAGCTTCTTTAATGTAAATCATCTGTATTCATTGGTTTTAGTCGTATTTACTACTAAAACGTCAACAAAATGAATGGCGGATGTACTCTTTACGTAATGTTCTCTGATTGGTGTTCACTGTCACAAGAATAAATACATTATTTTTAGTTTTAGAATCCTAAAAATAACATTAATTACTACTACTAACATAACTTATTTTGTATCTTACACATTCCATTTCCATAATTTATTATCTTTACTATAATACTGAAATACCGACTTCTTATAAATTATTTTACATATTCTCACATATTCTCTCCTTAATTTTCACTTTTTATAATTATGACAGTGACATGAGTGACAGCTCTAAAATTGTAAAATACTACGTTCCGAAATCGGATACACATTGGTTTGCGCTAATGTTACGCTCCGCAGTAGTTTTTACATGTTCCGATAGCATTTTTTATTTTAATTTTTTTTTGTTTTCTTTTTTTACAATTTCCTTATATTCTTCTTTCTTTTATTTGCCTTCTACCTGGGATTATACTTACATCCTATTTTCTTATTATTTCATTTGTGTTTTGATTCACGCTATCTCTATTTATTGTAAATACTTTATTATTTAACTGGCAGGTGCACTTTGTAAAACTGTATTGTTTGGTTGTACAAGACTATTTTTAAGTTATAGTAGCTATTCATATTATTATATACTCTTTTATTTTCTTATATTTTATTTATATTATTTTATATACTTATAGGTATATATATTTATTTACTTCAATTATTATGTTGTATTTAGATTGCGATAGTGACAGTGATGATTACTTTTCAGTGAGCTCCGACAACGAAAGTTATGTTAGCGTTCCTTCTTTGGCAGACAACCTGCAATCTTCGTTTTCTGATGTTCCGAGTAACTTTAATGTGATCCATATCACTGCTCAAAGTATTCCCGCCCATTTCCCTGATATGCTGGCAAACTTTGACTGTAAGAACCTCCATGCTATACTGGTTTCCGAATCATGGCTTAAGCCTTGTCTTCCTTCTACCTCTTATTCTTTGCCTGGCTTCCAACTCATTAGAAATGACCGTACTGGTAGTGGTGGCGGTGGTGTTGCCATATATATACGCTCTTATTTTAGCTACTCTGTGGTAAATATGTCTTCACAACCGCCTCCATTCAATGCTGGTGGAAAAACAAAAATGAATACCTTAAATTATCTTTCATCGCTTTCAACTCCTGCTTATACTCCTTTTGTCTTTAGTCAGTTTACTGCATGTGATGTTAAGAAGAGCATCATATCCATAACATCTAACGCAATTGGCAGTGATCGTATCACCCGTAATATGATTCTGCCTATCCTCGATGAGATCCTACCTATTGTTTCCCATATTTTTAACCACTCCATTTCTAGTGGCGTGTTTCCAACAGCTTGGAAAGAAGCTCACGTCGTTCTTCTACCTAAAAAATCCACTCCTGTATCTTTCTCAGACTATCGACCCATATCTATACTACCCTTCCTTTCCAAAGTACTTGAACGTCTCATCCATAACCAACTTAACTCCTTCCTTTCTAAAAACAATATATTAAATCCCTTTCAATCTGGTTTCCGCACCGGTCATAGTACCACTACTGCCCTTGTCAGCATTACGGACGATATCAGATCAGGAATGGAGGATGGCAAGCTAACTGTTCTCTGCTTGCTAGACTTTAGCAATGCATTTAATACGGTTGACTTTGACATTCTCCTTGTCATTTTAAGCTCTCTTAACATATCTCCATCAGTGACTGACTGGTTTCGTAGTTACCTGTTTGGACGCCGGCAGCGCATCCAACTGGATGATACTTTTTCTCCATGGTGCAACAATGCTGCAGGTGTGCCTCAGGGCGGCGTTTTATCTCCTTTACTTTTCTCAATTTTTATAAATTCAATCTCTAATTGTATATCTTCCTCCTACCACCTATATGCAGACGATTTGCAAATTTACTCTCAAGCAAAGGTTGAAAACTTGTCGTCAGCTATCTCCATTATTAATAATGACTTAGCTAAAATATCACAATGGACTAATAGGTATGGACTAAAGATTAATCCTGCTAAAACCCAGGTTACTATTATCGGCAGTTCTAGAATGATGACGAAAGTTCAATGGCCAATGCTTCCCCAGGTGTCTTTTGGTGGTGTTGTAATTCCTATCAGTAATGATGTCAAGAATCTGGGGATTTACATTGACAAAACGCTGTCTTGGACTGTGCAGTTGCAAAATGTTAGTCGACGACTCTATGCTGCCTCAGCGTCCTTGAGAAGATTGCGTAACTTCCTGCCGATATCCACTAAAATTGCACTGGTGCAATCTATCCTTCTTCCTATTCTTGACTATGCCGATGCCAGCTATCTAGATCTCAATGAGGACCAGCTAGATAAACTTGAGCGACTTCAAAACTTCTGCATAAGATTCATATACGGTTTACGTAAATATGATCACATCACTGAATTTCGCAACAAGCTCAAGTGGCTACCAATCCGCCTTCGACGGAATACTCTCATTCTTTGTCTTCTTTTTAATATTCTTTTTAATCCTTTCTTTCCCTTGTATCTCAAAAATCGGTTTGAATATTTACATAATCCACATTCTAAGTGCTTACGATCATCAGAAAATCTAAAACTGAAAGTTCCTACTCATTCAACGATTTTCTTTGAAAAATCTTTCACTGTGCAGGCTGTACGCTTATGGAATGCGTTGCCCGAATCTATCAGACGAGCTAAATCCTTAAACATATTTAAAAAACTCGTCACTCAGCATTATATGACAGATTCATCATGACTGATATACACACATATATAGTTTAGTTTATGTATTTATTCATCCATGTATTGTCTATGTATATATTAATATTAGTACTTTATTTAGTAATATGTATTTATATATATATTTATTTTATTATTGTTTATTTTATATAGTGTTTTATTTTTATTAATTATGTATTTATAAGTATAGAATTCAGACAACTTTATCTTCTTTCTATTTTTTGCTTTCGCACTTTTCCACAAGGTACGCCATTACCCACAATTTTACTTTTATTTAAATAATTATTTCCAAACTAGGTTGCCTGGAAGCAATCGCAATGTGCGATAAGGCCGCCCTTGTACCACTAGTTATAAGTTTGCAATGTAATTTATTGTAAAACTATTTATTTACTGGTGTACAATAAAGTGTTTAATAATAATAATAATTAATTGAGATTAATGTTATTTTTAGGATTCTAAAACTAGGTATTCTAAAACTAGGTAAAAAAAGGTGAGCCTTTTTATAATAAATAATAAGCTTTATTGACATCTTAAAATCATAATGAATCTATAGATACTACAATCAAACCGATTTATTCTTAGTGGACACAAGCCTATTATGCTTCTTTTTAAAGTTAACTAAAAATTAATATACTAATTACTTATCCATCAATAATATAAATTTTGATAATTTTAGCCTAAAGCCTCAACCAACCGCCAATGGGCCGGTATTATTAGTTGTCAAACGGATCGAGGCTGGTTCCCCGCTGCTTCGTTTGTAGACAGCAGAGGAGAATGTGGACTAGGCGATCACATTAAAGCGACCGCTATAGAACACCTCAAAACCGAAATAAATGAATACAGCAGTAAGTACAATATGCTTATTTTGTTAGTTATTTCATATTTTTTTTGCGAATGAACTGGGCTTGCTCTGGTGGCACAAGGCACCATTTAAACATCCTTAAGGAATACTACAAGAGGGTGAAACAGCCTTCCCTCCGAGCTCCCAAACCTTCTTACCCTCCTAGCTCCTCTTTCCTTCCTTCATTGAAAGAAAGAGATGATAGACAAAAGCTCATAGCCCTCAGGCGCTTTCACTAATAAATGCAACAGTAGAAATACTTCTTCTTCTTCTGCTACCTCTATCTTCCGCAAGAAGATAATTTCGTCATGTAACCGTAGCACTACCGCTCATAGTTGTTCTGCAAGTCCACCTGCATAATTAAGCATGCAATCTAATAAAACTTTTACAAGCCTTCGTCTGGCATGAAAGACATATAAGTAGCTTTGTGATGATTTGTGGCCTGCGTCGACACTACAAAATTGATGTAAAATACTTACATATTCTCAGCTGTGTCAAATTTCTCTTACAACAGAACATCGTGCGCTGCCAAATTTGGTTGAAAAAGATGATAATGATAACTGCGAAGGCATACGTTGTGGTCGCGGCCGATGTGTGCCACTGTCTCGTATGTGCGATGGTGTTAGAGATTGCGAAGAAGGCAATGACGAGTCAGAAAAAGCCTGCATTAACAAAAGAAATTTGTGTAACATGGACCCCTATCATAAAGGATGTGGTAAGTTTGAATTCTACTTCTACGTATTATAAAAACAAATAAGTTTATGGGGAAGGGTTTATAGATGTTTGTAAGGGTGTATCCACAGTGCAATTATTTTTTGTTAACCAACGTTGGGAAACACGGCGACATTCGGCAGCTTCATAAGAACAATTTATGAAATTACCTCAACTGCTTTTTTTCAATATGGTGTGCAAATATTCTAAAACATTGCTTAACAACAAGTAACTGCTGTGTGGATACACCATTACTCTTTGACGCTATAACTACGTAACGGCTAATAATCAAACTTGTCCTATCTATATGTCAGCATAATACATAGGCTCAGCTTTTGTCACGATAACCGACGCCCACCGGGCATAGACGTGGGCAGATGCTAGTGTATCTATAAATAGTCTTGCATTATTTGGTTAATATCGTGGCAGTATCAGAAAATGGTCGCTGGAAATGAAAAATTTCATAAGTGTCATCTAATTATTCAATGTCCAATAGAATGGTCGCATTTCATGAAAAGTGTTATTATTATGAAACTTACGTATTAATTTAAATCATGATAAGTGCAGCCTTATTTGAGGCATTATACGAATAAATACTCATAAGAGTCATTCCAATTATATGGTTTTAAGTATTAATTTCTAAAAGTTCATTTTATTGAACATGCAGTAGGTACAATAAACTAATTGAATTATTTACTTAACAGAATGCTCAGCTGGCGAAATGAAATGTCGCAATGGTAATTGCGTGCCTAAAAAATTGTTCCGTGATGGTAAAGATGATTGTGGCGATGGAACAGACGAACCCGGTGAAAACACATGCTTGCACTATCTTAAGCGAATAATGCCATCAAGACTTTGTGATGGAATACTCCACTGTCATGACAAAAGTGATGAGGATCCGATGTTCTGTAAATGTTTCGCCAAAAGAACCTATAAGTAAGTATGTTTATACTTCACTCAGGTTATATGGTTAAAACTGGTAATAAATTCCATGAATATTAAAAATAAAACGGTGTAAAATTGGCATTAATCCTTTATTAATAAGCAGTGATCCGCGACTTACTCGTAAATTCGTTTATGTTGAAAAGATTTCGTACATTATGCCACCTGAATTGTATTTTAAAGTCGATTATATACCTTTATTTATATAGGTAGTATTATCCACAAAAATAATATCTTTTTATAGATAAAGGGTTATCATAGCAGCTGTCTGTATTTAGAGTACAAGTTGACGTTGTACGGATTGCTCGATTGCTATTCTATAAGAATAGTCTTGAAAATGTTTCTTGAGATATACTCATATAATATACTTAAGATTGTGAGCCGTGTAGTTGACGGCATAGAATACAAGTGTCACCACCCCCTATCTTCCCGTGGGTGTCGTAAGAGGCGACTAAGGGATAACATCTTTGCGTAGAGACGGAAAACTCGACATCAAACCCTATACGACTGCCTCGTTGGTCTCGCGGCATAAATGTGCGCGTGGGATCGGGAGGATTGGAGGTCCCGGGTTCGATTCCTGGGTCGGGCAGTGTTATTGGGTTTTTCTGTCACGAAATTCTCAGTAGCAGCACGGAGTTTGGAAATGTGCCCGGTACGGCAATAGGCTCGCCCCTTATTACGTGGGACTAAAGTATATCTGGCGAAAAGTGGGTGTAGAAAGACACCTCTGCCTACCCCTTCGGGGATAAAAGGCGTGACGATATGTATGTGTATGTATGTAATATGCTTAAGTTGTCAATTTATTTTCTGATAAAATTTTAAGGTGCGGCACCACATCGGACGTTGACTACTGCGTAGCTCCTGATATGGTTTGTGACGGAGTTCGTGACTGTCCTGGCGGAGAAGACGAAAGTACATGCATCGCTTTGAACGCACCTAACGGAACGCCGTAAGTAACGGAAAAGTCTACTTAAAGTTCATGATCTTATACTCTGTCCTAAAATACAAAAAATATAGCTTCTTTTCCAAGGATAATACGACACACAATAGAGCACAAAACCGTTAGGTTAATATTGAATCTTATTTACAGGTACGGCACTGGACAAGTTATAGTTCGATCACATGGCGTTTGGCATACGAAATGCTATCCAACACAAAACCACACAAAATCTGAGCTTGAATCTATTTGCGCAGAATTAGGCTTTGTAAGCGGCCACGCGAAACAAATCTATGACTCACAGAAGTTTGTGGTATACCAACATAACAATTTGGTTGTAGATACATTCCACGATATCACATTAAACAATAAAACTAAGATAAAAATGAGAAACGCACAAGAACCACTAGCGACACCTATTTTTGATGATAAGCTAACGAATTGTTACCCAGTGTTTATAGAATGTTTATAATTCCAACTTGAAAATTTTAAGCATTTTATTTATTAATTTTTACCAGTTATACAAAATATTTTGTAACTGAAAATAAAATATTTTCTAATTATATTGTTTAATTTTAACTGATAGTAAATTTAAGCATCATAGTGTTAGTTAGCTTGTGTTATCATCGATCCAAGTCCCTATTTGGGCACTAATCGATCGCATGCATTTGTCATCAATTACAACATTTTTCCAAACATTTTCCAGTTAATGAGTGCCCTAAATCTGAATAGACCCTCTGAAAACATTGCTAAGACTCCATCTGTTGGCAAAACATGATAACAAAATATTTAATGTTCACTTTTGTATCAATTACTTGACGAACCAGTTCCTCAAGTTATACAACATGTCTAAGTTGTACATACAAGCTTTGCGCCCGCAACAGTTTTACGTTTTTAGAAAAGATGGCGCTAGACTATATTCAGTACAACTAAGCAAATTGGAATTATTTACGACTCAAAATCATGTGAAAACAAGAAATAATGGTCTTCTTTGTTCTTTTGAGTAAAAAATACAGTAAATTCATTGTTAATGAACCAAATACAGAAAACGATAAATGCATGAAATGTCACCGCTCACCTGAAACAATCCAACATATCACTGGCGACTGTCCAACCCTAGCACAAACAGATTACACGCACAAACACGATCAAGTGGCTAATATTGTCCACCAAAAAACTAGCCATTACGTTGGAACTCATCACAAAAGCTTACTGCCAATACACTCAAAAGCCAGTGCTAGAGAACCGTAACCACAAAATACTTTGACAGAGCAATACTCACAGACAAAACTATACATTACAATAGACCGGACATTACAGTGATAAATAAACTAAGTAAACTTGTATATTTAATTGACATAGCAGTACCCAACACCCATAATCTACAGGAAACAATAACAGAAAAGTTTCACAAATATACTGAATTAAAAGAAGAAATAACTAGAATCTGGCAAATGAACAAAGCATATATTGTTCCTCTGGTACTCTCTAGCACGGGTGTTATACCAAAACACCTTGTTCACTATTTACGACAAATCGAACTGCCCACCAACCTCTACATTACAATGCAGAAAGCTGCCTTACTCAACACTTGCCGTATTGTTCGTAAGTTTTTGCAGGACGAGGCCTTACCGACAAATAATGTCCCAAATGATCTCCACTTGGTATAGACCCGTGGTTTTCATTACATACCGAATTTATTCGAGAATAAACAAATCAAACCAAAAATAATAATATTCTACCACATACAAATTACTTCATCATTTAATCAGTCAAATTTATTGTTTTAAGATCTTCGAACACATATTAATACAACTTTACTTTGGAATCTAGTCATCAAATGATAAATAGGTGGATAGCTGCGATTGATTACATCACAGAATCTTAAACCGCTATATTTTCCGACAAACTTATAGAAGCTTAACGTCTTAAGCTCCTAATAAATTTGTAATATGGTTAGTGCTCACGCATAATCTGACGTTCAAAATGTATTAGGGCACGAACTCAAATTAATTTACAAAGTGAATTAGCATAATTTTATTTTAGGCTTTGACAAGAGTATTTTCAATAATCATTTTGAGTGTTTTTATTTTTGTCACAACAAATTATTTATTTGCACGGTGACCTTACATAAAGTGCAAAACATTTTTGTAACGAAGAAGACTTTTTTTATCAATTAAGTGCATTAGCTACACATTTTTATTGAGGTAAACCTTCCACATTTCTTTAAATGAGTATCGATAAATATTTGTGACGGGTTTGGGAACTGTTCCATGTTCTTTTAATTAGTTCGTGGATTTTAAACACTAATAAAGTAGTGCAACAATGTTGTACTTTATTTGGGTGTAATTCAGGTAGCGTATCAAATGTAATTCTTTGCTGGCTTTTGTCATTATTTTAAAGTTATTTGTTAAAATACTATAATACGCACAGGCTTACAGATAAGAATACTTACCTACATAATTAACTACACTCATATGCATGCAAAGGCCTAAAAATATCTGCATTGATTACAAATAATCCTAAGACAGATCACTGTTTTCACTTTGAAGCTTTAATTAATTTAAATAAAACTCTTCAGTTACTGAGTGTCTGACTGACAATGTCCAGCCAAAACTAGGTACTGGGCGCAATAAGCTGAAATTTGGCATGATGTTCCTTGAGGAGTGGAGGAGAGCACTAAGATACGGGAAAAGTTTATAGATTGATATATGAAACTCATTTTTCACCCACGACTTCTTCAGATGTGTTAAAATGGGGACTGCTTATCGTTAATCTTCTATCTTTTATCACAGTTTATCGTTATGTAGAGGAACTGAGGCAAGTCACTTTGAGCCAAAAAAATAAAAAAATCTTAATATATTATTATGTTGGATAAAATTTCTATGTATAATATTCAGAATCAGAATCGGAATCAGAATCAGCATTTATTTGTTGAACATAGGTAGGTACAATTACAGTGGTCTATAGTGCGCCATGTTTTGTCATATTACATAGGTACAAATATAAAATTGTGCATAAAATACATATTACTTTAATATGATTTATTCGACGATAGCCCAGTGGTGTACGTAACGGACTGCCTAGACGATGGTCTCGGGTTCGATCCCCAGTTACCCCGGGCACACACCTATGACTTTTCGAAGTTATGTGTGTATTAAAATAAAAATATTAATTATCGCTCGCTTAAAAATGTGCCCGGTAGATGGCAATAGGCTCGCCCCCTATTACATTGGGACCGAAACATATCTGGCGAAGTGTGGGTGTGTAATACACCTCTGCCTACCCCTTCAGGGATAAAAGGCGTGAAGATATGTTATGATTTATTCGTCTTTGTGAAAATACTGAACCATTTTTCTAGGTTTTTAAACTTTATTTTCTCATCTTCTGTAATTAATTTACAATATAATTATTTTAAAACTATAATTGGTTAAAAATAGAACGATCCTACGTTTTGTTTCAGAATTAACATACTCCTTTTGTATTTTTTATCGACAGAAATACACAATTAATGATGAGTCAATATCAACAGTGGCAAATAAAAGAATAGAGCAATTTATTAAACAAATCTGAGGGTCAAGTATGTCACCTCAAAGATATCAATTTAATTCGAGTTCTGGCTATTAAATCCATTGTGATTCATACATTACTTAAGTTTAACATTTGAAATGGAACAATTTAGAGAAAAATTTCAATGCATTAACATAACGAGTGTTAGATAAGAAGAATCATTACAACGCCAACGGGTTTGATCAACATGACAATAGAAATTCCACCTTCTAGACAAATATTTATCTCAATAAGTTGCCATATCAAATTGAAACCCATGAGCGTGGTTATTATGTATATATTTATTTATTTTTTTATTTTTATATACTCACGCCTCTATCCCCGAAGGGCTGGGCAGAGGTGTATAATTACACCAACATTTCGCCATGAATGTTTAGGTCCCAAATAATAGGGGGCGAGCCTATTGCCGTACCGGGCACATTACCAGACTCCGTGCTGCTACTGAGAATTTCCTAACGGAAAAACCCAATAACACTTTGTCCGACCCGGGAATCCAACCCGAGACTTCCCAATCCCACGCGCACATTTATGCCGCGAGACCAACGAGGCAATCAAATGTTTATTGTCTTGTATTATAACGAATGTTGCATATTGAAATTAAAAAGCATATTCCACTAGATTTTTTCGCAGTTGGTAAGGTGTTCTAGGTGTCCGACATTTACCAGGCCCGAGTTTAACTTTTTATGTTACTCAACGACTTAGCGCTATCCCAGCTGTCTGTCACCATGAAGTCCGGAATTTCTGCTCTATCGTGACAGAATATTTAACTTCTCCACAATGCCGTCTAATACAAGCCCAATACAGTGAAGGAAAATCCTACGGCATTGGAAAAACAATAAATAAAAATATAAGCAAATGTAGCAGCGAGGACCCTCTAGTGCCAAATAAAATTATTTTGAACACCTTAAAGAAGCTGTCTTGTGATGCGTTACATTGATAAGAGTGGGCCAGATTTTTATCTTCTTGTAATCCTTGGGCACACCATCTTTGTTTATACTATTAACCTATTCCATTAGTGTATAGTAATATTTGCTCTATTTAATGTTCCATACATTTTTTTGTATTTTTCATACGAGCGACTAGGTATTTGTAAATGGTCACCATTTCTTAATTTCAAAAACTCATATGTTGCCAACTTGAGATAACTAAGTAGGTGATTTAATTTTGTGTGATAAACAACCTCTTGTTGAAGCAATATATTCAAGCATAACTATTCAATTTTTAGTTCAACATGCCTTATAATTGCTATGGCCTAAATTACAAAATCGTGTAATCAATTTGCTTTTTTTTTTAGTATAAAATATACCTATGTCAAAAGAACACCCATTTGACATGGGTAGCAATGAACCATTTTTTGTTAAAATAAAATAATTTTTCATTCATTCATAACTTATGAGTTTTAATTTCGTTAAACGTGTGTGTGTAGATTATTAAATGATCTTTCAAGAAACAAATGGGTTTTAATTCGGGATAATTAAAACAAAAAATCTGATATCAGCCTCGAATGAGTAATATGATACATATCAGAATCTATTATCAATTGTACCTACTCCATGACTGTTCTCATTAATAGGATTACAATATTTATGGACCATGAATACATTAATTTAGAGCGAACACTCGGTCATGTGGTGCTACAAGTTGAAATGAAACCATAAATAACGTTGTAGGTACTTAATAAACCCGTAGATACTACGAGTCGCCGCCATAGAGTCTGCCCGCGATGATGACACCACTATTTCAATTTGAGACATTTAATTTTGAATACATTATTGGAAAACATTATGTAAATTTAAATTACTTTTAAAAAGAATTTTGTGCGGAGTAAAATATTTAACATAATATATATACCTACACACAATTTTCCGTAAAGATGATAAATGAACATGAAATTTACAATAAAACGTAAGCCTACATGTATTGCAGGATCATTGAATAAGGAGATATAAATTTAACAATGTCCATTGTATTATAATTTTGGTTGTAAATCAGAATTTTAATGCGTTTCTTTAATTTGCGCCGACCGATTTATTTTTGCACTAGCGGTGAACGGGACAGCTTTGACAGCCTCCGTATTTACTGCCTTGACACATGCAAACTTTGTGCATTGTTTTAATTTGCAAATACCCATAAAGTATTGGCATTACTTCTCTAATAGAACTGCTCTTATTCCATTAGAAAAACCCCTAGTTATATTTTATTAGCTCATTGATATAATAAGCATCTTACTTCATTTAGATCTGATACTTCACATTTTATGCAATCTATCTTATTTAACATACCGTCCAAACCTGTTGAAAATAATAATGGTATATACGCTCTTATACAATGAATCAGCGAAAATTGTATAAATTGATCATTTGTTGTGGTGCCGTTTACTTTGGTGAATTTATTTGGGTATCGATCAGCCGTTCTCATTATTCGTTTAAAAAGTCGCACACAGAGTTGCCTTGAGTCAAGAGGTTCTTGCATACGCGATTTATTGGCCGATGTATTACATAGTCCTTTCCAATGAGCCAAGCTTTAAACTATAATTTCACGGACAGTGTATTGTGAGATATTGAAGTTATAGGTAATAAGGGTACTATGTTAGGCAACTGGAACATTCAACCTCTACACATTTAACACAGATAGTTACAGCGGTAGAGCATATTGTAACAGTTGGATACTGCCCGCTCCTTCCGACATATTGTGCTCACCAAAAGATAGTTGCAGAAGGTTTTCAAGTGTTTAAACAGCCACTTACTTGGTCGTGAGAAATTTTTCTACATTTCAACGGAACTGTTTGCAACCACAAAAATCCCTGCAGCCCTCAACTCTGTCTTAAAGTGATACACGAATGCGTTGACTTTTTGCGCTCCAAGGCTCCTCATCCCAAGGTTTGTTGAAGTGGAACCAGTGGGTTTTTATTTCACGCACGTAGGTAACTGTTTTACTGATGGTTATCGCCAAAAATAACCTTTAATTACCGTGTAGTTTGAGCTGCCCTGACCTTTCACACAGACACTTGCAGACGCTACCTTCTCATGTAGCTTTTGTATGAATTAGACTCGACATCAATGTATTTTGCAAACAACGATCAACATTTTGATAACAAGAGAGATAATAAACTCACGAAAAACAAGTTAATCATAAAAACATACAAATTCTTTTCTATATAAAGTTTTAATGTCAAAGCCAACACTTACAGTTCCCACATCCTTTCACAAAAAAATCTGTAACTACCTTCAACTAAAATTACCTCAAAAGTAGTTGGATAAAAGTGAACTTTTATAATATCTAAGAGCTATAATAGTCACCCAGATTGGAGACATCCTGAAAAAAGGACAAGTCAGAAGTACCCTTAACAGAAGAGCATGCATGAGAAACTTGATGGGAGTGAGTGAAGCAAGTGAGGTATGTCAGGATCGTTGCAAATGGCGTTCCGTAGTCTCTGCCTACCCCTCATGGCGTTCCGTAGTCTCTGCCTACCCCTCCGGGAAACAGGCGTGAGTCTATGTATGTATGTATGTATTTCAAATAGTGGCGTTGTTATGCAGTGACAAATCTAAGAGAATCGTAATTCTACATGCGGTCAGTTCATGAATTATGCGACACATCGGTTACAAAACGGAACACAGTATCAATTCAGTGGCGGTCGCCTTTGAACTTACTACCACTTACTGAACGATATGCATTACTATACGTCATTAACATGGGTACTACCTTTCTCTTTTGACATTTTAATTTGATGCTTTTTCAAGTAATTGTTTATAGCATATTAACGTGTTGCTATTTATCTTGTTCATTAATTTACTTTTAGCAGGTTTAGTCTCATTTCCTGTAGAAATCTTCAATGACTTCTCATAACTAATAGTAAATGTCAACAAATCTAAATTATTTAAAGACATTACCAATGAGACTTTGATTGATTTATGAAATGTTTTATTTGACGCAAACGCGCATTTTAATGTGGTTATTTATAATACCGTAACATTATTGTGCAAAAATTAGGCGCAAAACAATGATGCACAAAATATCGTTAACACCAGGAAGAATCGACAAAACATTACCTTGTACGAGTAATAAATCTGTCACTCGGCACATATCAGAGATCTTCATCGATAAAGAGCCAATAAAACGCATCTAATTAATGATTGTTCAAACATAAAAAAGCCGCCTGAACACTTCCGACATCAGTATTTATTTACTTTTGAACCATTAAAAAATTTGCGCCAAACTTTAAACTGTGCTTTTTGTTTTAACAAAAAACGCGCGTCTCTATTTATCTTTTCAATCAATCAATAAGTGGTGTTTACATTTTTTGCAAATGTTTCGTTATCTATTCATGTTAGCATTTCCTATAACGTCTTACGCCTTTATTCGTAACGAGTGTTTGTTTATGTGGACTTCATAAATATAATCGAACGAGTACGAAAACATAAACCCGCCGTGCGATTGGCTCGATGCGTACAATTACGCATGGGTACATGATGCCTTTTGTGGTGTTTTATTAAGATTCTTACAGCATTGCCGTATTCCGTGTAAGCATACAACGAACATACGTATACGCGCAATTACACGTGCTTGGAGACGACTCAGCTGAGAGACAAAGAACTGTTGCGGAACATTTGTGAATTGAAATGCAACAATGTTGCTACGGTATTGTGTTACTGGAGTAATAAAAAATTCAAAATGAATACCTTCTATGGGTCATGACGGTAATATCTTGATTTGCGAAGGGCTATTATTTATTTTTGAGAATTTATTAACTTTTCGAGCCAATTCACAGTTATGAGGTGGAACATCGATTTAAAAATATATTAATTTGATTTATTTATAATATCGCAATTTTGTCAGATGCAGATTACACATTCAGTTTAATCTAAGGTTTTGGCTGCGGCTGAATAATCGATTAGAGAAGAATTTTTGCCGTACTTTAAACATGCGGCAAAAAATCTTTTTTAGTATAAAAGTAGATACTTTTTAAATAATTTTTTTTTATTGATTCTAAAACCTTTGTTACATTAGGTTATGTTAAATAAGCCAATAATTAATTATTCATCTGCACAAATTGGTCGCCAAGCAGGTATACATAGAGAGAGCGCTGCGGCGTAGCGTAGAAAAGCACTGGCGATACACTTGGTTCCCGAAGTGCGACTTCATCGCTATCTAACTTACTGACTAGAAACTGATGGCTATAGTAATTAATTATTACAAAGCCAATATTCTATCAAATCTGGTTAGACAAAAACCACCAAGACAAAGAAAGTCTTGAATGCAACCGTAGAGTACTAATTCTCTCTCACAGCTATAGTTAATATGAACTATACGATCAGTCTAGCTTCAATCACGTAGGAGTGAAAAAATTCAGATCACCATTAATCTGAATCATTAGTATGTATGTTTATTCACTTTTCTACTTTGCCGTCATCTGACCACAATCATAGACATAACTGATGCCAAAACTAAACGTGTAATTTCCGACTAATATTGATTGCTGCGTTTGACGTCAATCCAAGATGAGTATCAATATTATAAATTAGATGACATGATCGAAAAAAACTCCCAGGTTTGATGATTATTTATTATTTGCTACAAATCGTCACTAATTAACTGTTATGCTCCTGCTACACCTGCGTCTTAACGCGTCAATTAGCGGCCCACTATTTAACGCGTTAAACTACTAATTTTCAACGCATATGTTTAGCGCGTTAATTAATGCGTAGTTGGCCATTGCCATTAACGCTAACGCAGGTGTAGCAATAGCATTAAAGGCAAATTTTATTAATAATCATTTGACAAAACTTGGATATTTTATTTCTCGACTAATCTTTGTCGATAATAAAATTTTACATGCTCCAAATCGTCATATAAATCGTTCTACTAGTGTCTCATTCATATGCGAAGTCAACCACGCTTTTCAACATGACTGTTAAGGTAACAAAATAGAGTCATAGCTTGTCCCCACGCCTATTATATCGTACTCATGTAAATCCAATTTTATCGTAAATTCTTCAATATTCTTTATTCAAATGAGATGAGTCACGGACGTGACATCATGTTCTGTTTTACTAAATGTCCACGAAATGTTAAATGTAGAAGAGATATTATATTGCGCTTGAACTGCTGACCTGATACTAGGTACGTCGTTTATTAAGTAGTTTATTAAATCGACCGAAACTAAAATGACTCACTGTATTATTTCTCTTATAAAAACTATACGCTCAATGTCAATGAGTCAGTTCAAAAACAAGCCCTTTTCTTACTTCCTTCCTTTATATAGTAATATAATTGTCATACAAGTTACTTTAGTAGTTAACACTCGGAGTTATTCTTTTTCTGTCCAGATTAGTATGTGAAGCCGTAGGTAACTCTTAAAATAATATTTTTAGCTTAATGATACAGCAAAAAATATCAAAGGCAATATTGATGAAAAACTGTGTATAACTAATTAAATTTGTATGGTTTTTTTACTTTGACAAGTAATTTAAAGCCCTTACGGGAAAAAAACATAATTCACACAAATTCACGCGTCAATTCTTACTAAATAAGCCGTGGCGGATGATAAAAAAATGTGACAATTAAATCCGTAATTGATGAAATGATTAATTGTCTGTCAATCTTTGATGTTAGATACAGAATTAATAATCATTGTACATATTATACACATAATATCTATAAAAAAAATGCGACAAAAGGCTATTATAAATAATAGACCCTTAAAATTTCAGCCATTGTGTTACTAAAAATATACTATAATTATATTTAAATATGCACAATTGCCCCGTTTTATGTTCCTTTATTATTTTATTGATGTATTACGAATTAATTTTATTTTTAAACAAAACAAGATTATACAAAATGTATCGTATCACGCCTTTTATCCGCGAAGGGGTAGGCAGAGGTTTATATTACACCCAAATTTTGCCATGATTTTTTTGGTCCCACGTAATAGGGGGCGAGCCCTGAGACTCCGGGCTGCTACTGAGAATTCGGTACCCAGTACCCATAAACATTACAACATACCCAGTAAGTAACACTTTTGCACGACCCGGGAATCGAACCCGGGACCCCCGATCAGCAGTCTCCTACGCTATCCACTGGACCACGGAGGAATTACATTATAATTATGTATACTTACTTAGCCTTTGTACGGTTGGATTCTAACGTATTGGCCGCCGTGAAAATTAATGTGGTACTTAAATATGTACGGTAGATGTTGCCGTGCAAGTATAATAAGGGTGAGCATAATTGATAGATAGATTACATAAACGCAAGAATAAATGAAATATTAATGTCCATCACAGTATAATCATATTGGCATAACTTTGCAAATCATCAAAGTCAATAATTTAGGTATATGTATGAGGAATTGCATTGATAAAAAATACTGTGTAGGAACTAAGTAACGAAATTCCCACGGGATCGGGAAAAAAAATAATTTAAAGAAATTGTGCGGGCGTACTTGGCTTTTGGCATGTATGTTACTTGAGGAATGTAGGGAAGCACTAAAAAGGGCAAGTATGATGGATGCAGATGGATGCATGTGAGGGACGGGGCCCGCCTCGGCGGGTCAGCTCACAGCTCAGGCGGTGTCGCGGTAGTAATGTTAACGTAGTTCCCGTGACCCTGCCACTTAATGGGATCGAATAGAGGAACACCATGGTGGTTTTAGTGAGTGGTTCCGGCGCTTCTTGTCGGGGAGTCCCACACTCTCCCTAGCCTGAGCCCTTTTAGGGGCCAGCCAGGGGGAGTTAGCCCGTACTTTGTCTTGTTTCTCATGCGTCAAAAAATGGGGGAGCACAAAAAAGAGGATTATTGAAAAAGTGAAACGCGGGCGAAGCCGTGAGCGACGTCTAGTTTTGATATAATCTATGGGTAGTGCCGAATCGATTTTTACACACTTAGCTTAAGATCTGAATAATCCAGACTACACTGGGTTCTGAAAGAATTTTTAGTTTATTTCTACAGATTATTTTATTCACTATTGAACAAAAAGTAACTAAGGCGTAATGCCTTGAGCAAATATCACCGCCGCCCTTATTAACTTCGAATTGTAGTGTAAGTGTTCCCTTACAATGATTAGACCTTATACCTGATTATGTTATATCACCATGTTGAATGTATTTTCCACTATGTCAGAACCGATTAGGTAGAAATCATAAAATGAATTAAAAACGTTGATTCTGCAAACAACAGAAGACTCTTGCGTTTGACCAAAAATGTCGTTTCAAAGTTCATATAAATGTTACATAAATCTGTGGAAAGTTTTTGATAGAATTGTATCAAAATGAGCTCTTTTTCCTTTATATATTTTCATATGAAAATCGATGCCATTTGGAATATCCAAATGACAGTTAATGGTCCAATTAATGAATCAATAACCTGTTATTTTTCGCAGATGTTTAATTTCCCTGAAATGACTTCACCGTAGGGATGAGCTGTGAAGTCATATCCAAAAATCACAAAGAAACTGTGAGATGGCTTATACTAGCAAAATATCGCGAATGCTTCCTTTTTAGTATAAATATAATATAATATATAATATAATATTCTTCCACATTCACACAACACCATCTAGTCCCAAACTAAGCAGAGCTTGTACTATGGGTACTAGACAATGGATAAACATACATATATACTTTTTTTGTAAATACATACATATTATACATAGAAACATCCAGACCAAGACAAACATCCATGTTCACGCACACAAATGATGTTATAAATATACTCCAACATTTACTTTCATTAATATCTTTAAAGGCCTTGCTGATTTCAGCATGAAATGGTCGGCTCGACCGGGGAAGTACGTACTACCGTATCACAGAATATCGACGTAAAGCAACAGTATCCAAATACACTGGATTACCAGCAGCCACCCATCCCTTTTTCCTTCTCCTTCAACCCGCCTCTATTCCTATTCCTTTTCCCTATCCTAAAGGACGGCAATGCATGTGTGATTGCTCTGGTGTTGGTTGTGCCCATGTGTAGTGGTGGTCACTACCACAAGGCCACCAGTATGCTCGTTTACCGCCTTTTACATAACAAATAACTTTAGGTGCAGTAAGCAAATGCTGCAGACTTGGTTTATGTCGAATAAATTAAGGCTTAATGTACTATTTCGTAGATTAAATATACAGCAGACCGTTAATATACCCAGATAATAAAAAAATCACATAACATATTTTTTGTCATGTATAAATGCGAGATATTAAACCAAATTTCTCTAACCTTGCATAAAAACGATTTACAAATAGAGCTTGGTCAAAAAAGCGAATCCAGTTGTCCAAAATTAATACAAGATATTGGTGACACAAAGACAAGAGCATATTTTTACATATAGATAATTCGTAAGCATGTCTGCGGTAGGTGCCAGTTCGACAGATAACTGGACAAGAAATATCGAAGGCTAACAAGATGGTAAAGTAAACGCTATTCCGAACACCGATAAAAAATTAACGACCGAAAATTTTAAACTTGTCAAATGCAATGAAAATATGGAAATGCTAATAGGCAAGCGATTCTTATTTACAACTACAGTACCTTCATATAAGTAATCAAAGTTTACACGCATTTTACCTACAAGCCACACCGAAAGCAAGATTCCAAACACCTGCACCTAAGAAATAAGAAAATCATAAAAGTGCTAAAATCAACACGATTAATGAAATATTATGCTCAGCTGTTACCTATCAGGCATCGTATTACCAACACCTAACTTCTCTCTTAAATAATATTAACACGTAATATGATATGTAGATGCTGTTATACAAGATTAATAGATTTTATCAAAAACAAACTGGCTAGAAAGTTGTACTCAGAGCTAAAAAATAATGTGAAAAGACATCTGAAATGACTAGTTCGTCATCAAGCATTTTAGAGTAATTACTATTATCAGCTGAGCTGCGTGACCTGCAAGCTACAGTAGGTATTAACGCAACAACAAATTCCACACTAAATATGTATGTTTATTACACATTTGATAATAATTAAGATTAAGCTAACATAGCATCCAAAAGATAGAAGGTTGTTGAGACTAGTTTGATGGTAGTGTAAATGAAAATCAAAGAATGTCGTATTGAACAAACAAGTCGAGCGAAGCAGACTCGTCGTAACGTTGTTGCCACTCTGTCTGCAGCATCGGTAGAAAATTTACATAAGAATCGCGGCCCCAACATGATCACCCAAAACTTATTAACATGAATCGTAAATTTCCAACGACAAATAAAAAGAGACATGACGCTATGGCCACCTGACCATTATAACCTGAGATCATGAGATAAATATCGCCAAGGAGATTTATTTCGCGCCATCTCTACGATTAATCGAGAAATATTAATTAGCCCCATTCGGAGGTCAATAATCTTTTTATTAACATTGCATATAAATAAAAAAGCACTCTGCGGTGAAAGTATATTACTAAATAGGTGTTACATTAATATAATCAAAGAAGTTAATTAAACCATTAACGAGTGAAAATAAAATAATGTCATTTTTAAACCATTACAAGAATATGAAGACGTTGTTGAACTGTAAGACAATGAAAACGTTTACAATAATAATCTCTTCGAATATATTTGATCACACATCAGGGAAGAAAGATACGTGTAGTGATAGCCAAATGTGTTTATTAACTTTTGTTGATGACGATATTGGATTACGCATGCAATTGTGCTTACGCAGACGTCAACTTCGTCAGATGATCATTTTGGAGACACCAACATCGGTGGTCATATTCCTGATCAGGCAGTCCACTTCTTATTCATTGTTTTATTTTATTGCATAAATTATATCAATGTATGGAAACTAGTAACAATTATACACAATTTATTGGATACGTATTTAGTCCGATTATATTATAAAATATTATGCCGTACAGTTTTTATTTATTCATTCCGTTACATTGTGAATCACACAACTCATCGGTCATTAATGAGTTAGATACACGTTTAATATATTCGATACCATATTTTCAGATTCATATCTAATGCGAGGATCAAAGTGATAGATTTGACGAGTTTGCCATGATCTATACAACATATTTATTTAAAAATTAACATTCAGAGATGAAATGTAGCTTTTGGTGATTATTTATTTCATAATTTTCATACATTGTACCCAAAACAAATTATATCAATCGTGAACAAGAGGGTTAATTAAAACACTTTGAAGCACTGGTTAGCCACAATAGTAATCAATTTCATAATGTCTAAATATGTCTGGTCTAGGTCCTCAAATTGGGTAAATAAGTAAGCTGAGTCAGTAAGATAGTGACAGTTATTTAATTTTAATATTTAGCTAACCTATCACATATAGGTTATATTCCTCCTGACAAAAAAGCTTATCTTGGAATATACATCAATATTAAATTTGAGTCTGTCTTTGGCTTTGCTTTTCCAATATGCAGTGCTAATATTCAAATGATAGTTACCTGGAGTGTAAAATGTCGTTCATAACATCTTCTATGGCATGTTAAATAGATGTCTAGATTATAAATAAAGGTATAATCTAGACATCTATTGATTGTGAAGAAAGTTGAGACAACTATTTGCTGCGTAGTCATATATGGTAACATCAACATACCACGGCATAAATGTGCGCGTGGGATCGGGAGGTCCCGGGTTCGATTCCTGGGTCGGGCAGTGTTATTGGGTTTTTCTGGCACGAAAGTCTCAGTAGCAGCACTGAGTCTGGAAATGTGCCCGGTACGGCAATAGGCTCGCCCCTTATTACGTGGGACTAAACTATATCTGGCGAAAAGTGGGTGTAGAAATACACCTCTGTCTACCTCTTCGGGGTTATAGGCATGAGACTATGTATGTATGTATGTAACATACCACGAAACATATTGAGATATTTTTAAAGCAATTTTCGAACGATTTTTGAATAGAGCATCAGGTTAACATAATAGATGATTTATAATCTTGCAGAAAACTACATCTGCTGAAGTCCATAAGCGGAGGCTAATAACTTACTGTGGACCGCTATCTCGTCTGCCCTAAAAGCAATAAATAAAGCAAGTCATTAAAATTCAGGTCATTGTCATGTTCTTGGGGCTTTGATCTAGTAGTTACTTACGATACTAGTTAGGCATTTATATGCAATCAACAAATATCGCTTCTCTAACAGACTGGACGGCTCCTACTTATCATGGCGAGTAAACGTCGACCGAGTGACATTTGACTTTTTAGTAATAACGGCATATCCTGATTTGTGCATTTGGATTAACAGGTTATTTATTTTAATCGTGCTTATAATTATCCTTTCGCGCTTTTATTAACAGCGCAGAAGCAAAGATCTTTCGCGTTTTCAAATTATTTGATTTATGTTAAAATATAAAAATAGTAAATTGTATACCTCCATACATTTTAAATCGCATCAATTTTAATTTTATTTTCTTCATGTTCATTTTGTAACCGTCTTAATATTTACTTTTGGTGTGCCATCAATTGAGATTTAGTGATCAAGCTTATTCTCAACGAATATCTACTTGAAGAAATCAAGAATTCATTACACTATTAGCATAATTATGTGTTTTCCGAATCCACTTCTGTAAGGCGATTTTCTTTTTCTATTGTCATTTGGTAAAGCGGGTAAATGTAACCGATTAATGCCCAAGCCTGGCGTTATTTTTGTGTTGCCAAACATAGGAACACGAACTGAAGGCGAAATTATATTCGCCCCTCTATCCAAAACCCAAGTTCCACTTCCCATCCTAACTCCAGGATTAGGTATGTATTTTTTTACTAAATAGCGGTATTGCACTGGGTAAGCTCATCCATTCCTACTGTAGCTAGCGTGGCTCTACCACTACACAAATATGCAACTTGGAATTATCATCACTTGATATTCGTTGATGATTTACATTATTTATTGGGCCTATTACATAACCAAACACAGTATAAATATCAACATATAAAAGAGATCATAAGATAACAATAAAAATGCAAGCATTGGGTGCTATTATATGATTTCTTAAGACGTACACAAAGGTTTTAACATGATTTATTATTCAGTACACGATGTCCCCATGAAAGCTATTATTGCTTGTAATTCAACTAGTATCATGACATGTACTGCCACAATAGAGTTATAAAATCTACATAAACACTGGTACTAACAGAATATTGCCCATTATTCGTGTCCTATTGTACTATAAGATTATTTTTAATTTCTCATAGAGCATTGCCCATGACTCCGTTCTAAACTGCTTTGAATGTAGTTATAACTTTAATAGTTTTTATGTAAATTCTTTAGTCATATAGGAATAGCATAGAAGCTAAATATTTGAGTATTATCTCTTCTCCATCGTCATTTATTTATTTATTTATTAGAACGGCGGTTGGCCAATGACACTAATCAAAACAAAACAAAATTATAAATATATATACAAAATACGAGAATTACAATTATAAATAAGGTTAGGATAGAACATTTTTAATTTTTTTAAGATACACGCCAATTAAAAAAAAGAAAGTTAACATAATTACAATATTCGTCATGACATCGTGGGTTCCCTCTCAATCCTCATACGAGAAAATCCTTTGTGTCATTCACGAATTGTTGTTTCGACTCTGGGTCTTCCTTGTGTATGTTGTGTATTTATGTGTTGATGTATTTATGTACTTGTGTATCTATTATCTATCCTTACTTCATTTTATGACTACACCACTGTTTTTGTTTCTCTAATCTTTGCCTTGAAGAAATTGCTTTCAGCGATAAGGCCGCCTATTGTACATTTGTAAAATTGTATCACGTTATATGTAGCACTTATATAGTATCTGGTGTACAATAAAGAATTTTCTATCTATCTATCTATGTTTTGATTAAATGTTTGCAAAGTCCCCTTCAATACAGTAATGATTGATAGTATTTTATTCCTTGTGTGAGTGCGTTTAATATGTGTTTTTAGATAATAACATCATAAAAGTATCGCTGTCGAGAAGCGCTCTTTTAAGTACCATATGACTTATGTAGCTCCCGTAAAAAGGATTTATAAACATATCAAATGGACTATTCGCTGATTATTTAACCTTTCGATATGAATGTATTAAGTTATTGAAGATTGCAAGAAATTTTAAGTTAGCTCAGTTTTACGTAGTCATCGCTCTGTTATAACCCACACAAAAAAAAACCTTTATCAAGATTTAACTTTATTATTCGCAAGGTGCAGTTAAAATCGTCAATACAGGGACGTTGTTTGGCTTGTCTTTTGTTGTGCCGCAGCATGTCACATACGTATGCAACACAAGAATTCGATTAACACACAATGATGCATCGACATACTCACGTGGGTGGTGGATTTATCAAAATTGAATAACAACGGCTTTCTTTTACAAAATTCAAGAAGAAATATAGAAGGCTTATTATAAAACAAGGGGAAGAATATAAGACTAGACTAGTCATAGGTATATATTATAACATAAAAGGTCTTCTTTATTTGTATTCGCTATTTTTATCAACAAATCTTAGGTAAATGTAAGTTTATGTAAGTCTAAGTATATACAAATGTAAGTTCACACATAATAACTTTTACTTAGATACGGTCATGTCCGTACTTCGTTTTATATTTAGTCCATGTCGAATATAGAAAATCTCGTAGTACATGGGCAGGATTTTTTGATAGATTAATGTTATAAATTGCACACACGATATTTACATATCTTAGGTTTGAGAATCATATAAAAAAGTAAATAATATATTATTTTATGCATGTAATATAACTGAAAAATCCTAGATCATATACTATTTAACATAATTGAGATTGCTCAGTCAGCGCAGAGTTCACGTTAATTTCTGTTATATTATTCGAAATATACCCCAACAGACACATACCCAGATGCAAGTGCTCTGTGGATACAAATCAGCAAGGGCTTATATCTATAATTACTTTAACATAATTTATTCATTCTTAGCTGCTAAAACGCGGTCAATTTCGAGTAGAGACACTTCCCAAAGAAGGATGTCTGGCATAAGGAAATAAAATTATTAAATTTATATAATGTTATTTATACACTGCTGATCATTTCTCTTAAATACATGAACTATATACGGAAATATAAATAAAAAATAATAAAAAATCCCACTTGTTTAATAGCAAGGAAAATTCCTGTGTCTTTTGAATATCAATTAGAATTACTAGGAATAGTCATTAAATTACTAATCAGCATAATTTAGAGCGACACCAGCCGTTCTGACTGATATCACGTCCACATTTTGCGTTTAGTGTATTCTAAGAAAAATTTTAGTGGCTATAAAAAGTCGCGTGATGTTTACTAATAATAGAGTTTTAGAATTTTTACTATTGTTTGGGTGTCATGACATTTATATTTAGGAGGCCTTGTTATTTTTATAGTATTTAATTATTAATGATTCAGGAATTTAAAAACATCCATAACGAAATACACTTTAAAAAGGAATAACAAGAAAAACGATACAAATACGTAGTAAACTACCATGTTTTGATGTTTGTTTATTCCATGGGACTCTCCATGTTTATACGCAATTCTGCGAATCCATGTTTTATTTATTAAAAAAATACAGGTATCAGATACATCGACAAATAAAATAATAGAATGGTGATGCAAATTATATTTATTTGATGCGAAATTGTTAACCAAAACATATAAAGATTTTTTTATTACAGAATGTAATAAAAAGTAAACCTTTTTATAGGTAAAATTAATTTGTATAATTTTGTCTAAAGCTCTGAAATGAAATATTCAGGTTTAAGAACGCTACGTTTCACTTGGATGCTTGGGTGTTGCCTAGAACCCCCTTTACTTTCGTAGGGAATTCTTTCCGAAATAGAGCATTCGCTTTAAAACACGCTGAGCCGTGATGGCATTAAGGGGGGTGTTAAATACATACATACATACATATCGTCACGCCTTTTATCCCCGAAGGGGTAGGCAGAGGTGTATTTCTACACCCACTTTTCGCCAGGTATACTTTAGTCCCAAGTAATAAGGGGCGAGCCTATTGCCGTACCGGGCACATTTCCAGACTCCGTGCTGCTACTGAGAATTTCGTGACAGAAAAACCCAATAACACTGCCCGACCCAGGAATCGAACCCGGGACCTCCCGATCCCACGCGCACATTTATGCAGCGAGACCAACGAGGCAGTCGTATATGGTTTGATGTCGAGTTTTCCGTCTCTACGCAAAGATGGTATTTGCATCGTGTGTGTGTTAAATAGTATATTTTAAAAATGAAGAAATAATTTGCAATTTGGCAATTTGACAAACTATTAAAGGCTATTCACATTAATTATTGACTTAGATTTCTTTCGTATACAGGACATATAATATAATTTCGAGACGAGATACACGATTGCAGACTTAAGCTTACATAGTGCAGTCATCATCAATATCATCATCATCACCCTTGTTTATTATCTGTCCTACCACTTAGCACAGGCCTCATCATCATTATGAGAAGGGTAAGGCCATATGAAAGTCCTTCACGTTGCCTAAGCGCAGGTTAGCAGAATTCACATGTCGTTCAAAATAGAGAACTCTCAGACATGCAGGTTTCCTCCTATGTTTTCCTTCATCGTTTAAATGGCGTAGTCAACTCTAGCAAACTCCGATTATATTTATAGTTTACCTGTTGACTGGAAGAATGAAAGGAGAGGTACTAGTTGACAAATGACCACGATGACATATGTATGACTCGCCAAGTCGGCATCCGACCGCATCCAAAGAAAGGACTATAATGAGGACATATCTGCTGCATGCATACAAAATTACCCTAGCCTGCATTCAGCTGTCAGTGACCGCAAAAGATAGAAGACAGCAACGACAAAGAAGACACAAACTGTCATGATTTGAAAACTTAAACGCTTTTGGCAGCAATGGTAGGTAGTAACTATATGTGACAAGTAAAAATAATTTATATCTAAAAGATTCCAAATCTTTATTATCTTTACTTTAATAATCTGAATAAAGACTTTAAAATGGCTCATTTATAAACAGGACTACAAAAACAAATTTTAAATTATAATAAATGCAATCCCTTGACCCGTATTCGAGACCTCGCAGTATATTTGTCCTAATTGTTATTTCCAAACATTTTAAGATGGAAGTATCTTATTCCGGAATCTGTGAGGAAAAAAATGTTACTACATTATTAGCTTATGTATGTGGCCTTTTCATCTATATTCAGATGGTTTACGCAGTGATTGTAAATTATTGCAGACACTTCTTCTGATGACTGTACAAGCCAATTCTGGAGCGGCAAGATCGACCGCATCCAGAACATATGTGCAATGTGTTTGGTGGGTTTGATGGAAGATTGTCACTTTGGTGCCGTTTGGCCCTAGTGTCGGCAAGCCTGTCGAACCACTCTGTGTCATGGCGCTTTATACCCTGTGCAACCTGATATCTCCACTGGTCCCTATCTTCAGCAAGCTTCTCCCATACGCTATGCTTGATGTTGAACGTGGCCATGTCACGCTTGACGCAGTCCTTAAAGCGAAGCAGCGGGCGCCCAATTTTTCTCTTTGCATCGGCTACGGTACCCAGCATGACCTGCCTCGGCAGTCTGGAAGCATCCATGCGTTGCACATGCCCCAGCCACCGTAGTCGTCGCTGTTTAAGCAGCGCAGTTAAGCTGGGAAGCCGCGCTTTGGTGAGAACTGCCTCATTCGTGACCCGGTCCTTCCACGTTATGCCCAAAATACGGCGCACGCAACGCATGTGGAAAGCGTTGAGCCGACGTTCATGTTTGGCGTACGAGGTCCATGTCTCAGCTCCGTACAAGAGCATGCTGAGAATGCACGCTTGGTAGACCAATATTTTGGTTCTAGCGGTTAGGTGGTTGTTTTCCCATACTCTTGAACGTAGCCTCCCGAACATAGTGGCCGCCTTACCGATGCGAGTGTCCATCTCCGCATTGAGCGAGAGATTGCTTGTAACGGTCGAGCCAAGGTAGGAGAACTTGTCAACTACGTCTAAAGGGGCGCCATTCAGTAAAATAACTGGTTTTTGAGCAAAACCTTGGGCGAGTATTACAGTTTTCCTGGCGTTGATGGACATGGAAAACAGACTACATGCATGGGAAAACTTATCCATCATAGTTTGGAGCTCCGAAGGGGACGTTGCAACAAAAGCGGCGTCATCAGCAAAAAGAAGACTGTCCGCGTATAGGTCTTCCCGGTTGCGCTTAGATCTTTGTAGGGAAATATTGTAGAGTTTCCCATCGGCTCTCGTATGGAGATGGACACCTTGTTGGTTTTCACCAAAGGCAACTTTTAAAATCAAAGAAAAGAAAATCCCAAACAGGGTAGGAGCCAAAACGCAACCTTGACGCACGCCTCTGCGCATGTCAAAAGGCTCGGACAAGTCACCCTTGAAGACCACAGATCCTTTCATTTCCTGATGGAATGATTTGATGAGACTAAGTAGTTTCGGCGGACAGCCTACCCTTACGAGTGCCTCATAAAGACCCTCCCTGCTAACAGCGTCGAAGGCCTTATTAAGGTCCACGAACGCTATCAAGACAGGAGTCTGCTGCTCTCTGCATTTCTCTTGAATCTGGCGTAGCGTAAATATCATATCTATTGTTGATCGCCCGGCCCGGAACCCGCATTGGGACTCAGGATAGATGCGGTCAGCAAGATGTTGTAGTTTCTTAAGAAGTACTCGACCTATGAGCTTGCCAACGATACTGAGAAGGGATATACCGCGATATGAGTTACAGTCGCCGCGGTCACCTTTGCCTTTGTAAAGGGTGACAATATTGGCATCGCGCATATCCTGAGGTACCAT